>VONZ01000387.1:155000-662671 GCA_012976165.1 Labeo catla
GGCAAATCACCACAATAAAAGGTGATATGATGACCTTGTTTCAATGCTTGTTCCCTTAATGGTCTTCCATGCATGTGCATGTATTCTGTTATCTCCCTGTCGGAACGGCTTCTCAAAAACGAAGCTGTCAAATCCGCTGCTCGCGAACGCATTGAGAAACAAGGCCGACCATCAAAACGCCATTTTTTATTTTAATTGCTATCTCCTTTCCTCCCATTTCTTCGTTTCTCACCCCCAGAGCAAATCAAGGGAAAACGGGGGGCAAGCTGACAGGAAAACAATTGCGTTTCAAATTGAAGTCCCAGCAGAGTATGTTCAGTTCCTTAACCTGACATCCGTTTTTCCCACACACATCCTGTAAAAAAAGAAAGACAGATAGTGAGAGAGAGAGAGAGAGTAAGAGCTACAAAAAAAAGAAAAAAAAGAAAAGAAAAGACAGACGTCTCTAAGAAAGAGGGACCGTCCTTTTGAATATGTGTTTTCTGTTTATCATTAGCTGACTGGGTGCTTCATCATTCTGTGAAAATCCCTATCTGCTGAACATAAGGCTGCGAGACAGCAGGGAATCAATCTTTTGTGCTTGGGCAGATAAACACAGGACGCAATCAGGGGGGAGACGGAGGCATGAAGCCGGGCGCAGGACTCACGCCGCTGGTGATGGATGGAGGAAGTAAAAGTGTCAGGATGGCATTATGCAAATAGGGGAGGCATCCGAGCATCGCCCTGGTGATTATGGGAGATGGGGAGAGCAGCCCGTGGTCCCCCTGGCATCGCTACTGCCCGCGCTCGCTTCCTCGCTTTCTTTTTCCCTCCTTTACTCATTAGCTGTGCTTTTATTGCTCTTTTTAACGGGCTCTGTCATTGTTTGCCAGTAAGAGCCACTGCGGGATAGGCGGACGTGTGGATTATTTGCTTACGGGGGAGTGGGTCTCACCAAGCACTTGAACTTGACACCAGCACTTTGTGTTTCAGGTAGGTCAGAGGTCACGATGCTTTGTGAAGGTGAAATAGGGTGTCAAGGTGTAGCTCATTAGTTTAAGCCCCTTTTGCTATTAAGACACCATTATATGGACAAAAACATACTAAATAAAACATTTTGTGATTAATTTTTCAATTATGAATATTTATGCTGGCTTGACAAAGCCAACATTCTAATTTTTCTTCTTCTGATTCTTCTTCTTCTTCTGAGACCAAATTTAGCAACAGTAACACATCTAAGAGGTTTCATACTATGTACTAAAAATCCCATTGACTTTCATTGAGGGAGTGGAGTCAAAACTTTCAAACAATAAAACTTATTCACCACAGACCTTCATCCATTCTCTCTATCACTATAAAAGCCTAACCTAACTACTTGCTTAGGACATCGTAGCAATGACCTGAAACATGGTACAAACATCGTAGAAACATGCTAGCAATGTGATAAAACACATAGATATATATACATAAACTGTGTCCCAAATGATGCACTATACACTATGTACTTACGCACTATACGCTCAACCATGGGTGCCAATTAATGTTTCTGCCGGTGGGTGCTCAACCACGCCCAAACACAAACTGCAGTTTTTTTTTTTTTACATTAGATTTTTTATACATTACATTATTTAGTAAACAATGAACATTCTTTCTATGAGGGCTGCGCTTTACTAAGTACAATGATTAATAAATACGTACACAGGACAGATTTTGAGGGCGCAAGCCTTTAAAGTTACGTAATATCTGAGGGAGCGCAGAGCCATGGTCACTGTATTGGAGAGCAAGCCTGATGCATGCCAAGAGATTCGTGCTGGCACCCTGTAGTATTACAATAATGCACTCTTGCTGACATTTGCCATTAAAATAACACCAAAAACTAGGGGTCTAACGATACATGTATTCGTACCGAACCGTCACAGTACGGGCATCTCGGGTCGGTGCATGAGGCCTTACAACAAATACAGGCAATTCACCCTCATTCCAGAAGGGGACGCCCGCAGCTATGCAGCGCTGTTTGATAACCGTCAGCAGAAGAACAGCGAATGCCGTGAGTTGCGCACTTGAAAACAAAGCCCACTAGACAGTGATCATGTGCTGATTCTGAATGCGTCTCTCACTAATAAAGGAATATAACGTTACTTTAAAGGCTTGCGCACTCAACTGTTTGTGAAACGGAGCTTTGTGCTCTTGTATCCTACCTTTCTCATTCGGCACAAATCCAAATATTGCATAATATTTTCATATTGACGATGTATCCAAATGCTAATGCGTTCCTACAGTGACACAGTAAGGTGGGCACACTCATGTATATGTTTTGTGTTTGTGTGTGCGGGCGCGATTACGTCAGCTTTCCTCATACCAGCAAAATCAACTTAAACAAAAAACGAATAGGTTGTCGCTTTCTGCCATTTGAGTTAACTTTCTGTCACAAAACTGAACTGAAACTCAGCAAATATATGCTACGTTACGTGTCGCACAGATTTTCCCCTTGTCTATCAGTTAACTAAATAAAATATATGTCAAGTATTTATTCCTACATGTACTGGGGATTTTATAACCTATATATGTCATTATAATTTGATATAATTTTCACATGTAGGTGGAAGAAAAGTAATTTGTGCTACTGTCTGTTAAAAATAAATGAAAAGAAATCTAGCACATTAGATTTTTTTTTCTCTGTTTACCGAAATTGTATCGAACCATGACCCCCGAACTGACATACGTACCGAACCGTGACATCTGTGTACCGTTACACCCCACCAAAAACAGCCTCAAATGAACTATGAAAACGAGAAGAGTCATACAAGCTGCATCATTTTCTTTTTGGTTCAAATGAATGGAGACTATCTCGTCTTTTTCAGTCGGCGCCTACGCAGTCAACCATGTACAATATGAATAATATAAGGTTATTTTGTCATTCATAGTAAGTCTGAAAGCCCCTCCCCCTTCGCTACATAAGCTGTGGTTTACAGTGAATTTATAACAGCTAAAGGGGTGCCCCTTAGCTGTTATAAACTCACTGTAAACCACAGATTCACGGGGCTTATTTCTTTATTCTATGACACTTTGTGGTATAAATAGTGCTAGTAGTGTGTTCATACTGAAAATTCCAAAAATAAAAAGTACACTTTAAACACCCGGATGATGCACTTGCTTTTATAAAACAGTTATTCCATATACGCAATAAGGTTTTACAAAATAAAACAAAGCAAATAAGGTGTAATGATATTAACAAAAACATTACTCTTCCGCCAAACAATGTAGTTCCTCAGAAATGTTTGTGGTTACAGCTAAGTGGTTGCCTAGCAACGCACAGATGTAAACAAAGGTGTATGTTTGTAGTAATTTACAAGCCAATCAGAATCAAGGACCGGAATGATCCATTTTATAATTGTATATGAGTACACAATTTGGGACGCACCTATATACCTTTTTCCTGAGTAAACGATGAGCTCCGCCATTACGAATTCTAACTTCCGACTGGATGCTCTTCTTTTCCGGTTTCCATAGGAACCCATTCAAATAGCGTCCATCTGTTTCTAACATCACCAGCTCCATGTCGTCTACACACTCATTAAACTTTGAGGAGTGAGGCACTGACAGATGACGGTCACTGCGACATTGCAAAGTGATGGCGCTATAAAGCCATGTGCTTTTTAAAAACATTTTACTAGGTTTAACATTATATGATCAGATTGGAATATACGCTAATTTGACTAGAAACACTGGAGACTGGAAACGCAAACCATCCTTACAGTTAAGAGTCAGGCATGACTTCCACGTTCAGGAAAAACGTCAAGTACTATTTGGGATGCACCTATAGATTCCTCATTAGTGGCTGTTTCTTTTGGCTGCTATACGTAACCCATCCGCCATATTGGAACAGTCAAAGCCGGTCCATGAAAACTCAACCGTAGTTGCGTATATGAATATTTACATCTGCAACAGATATCAGCGGACGATTTTATTAAACTAGTACAATACAGCTATACAAACTAACAAAAATATAGCAAACACAGCATTACTAAGTTACCATAGTTTAAAAACCTGTAATACTGAGTAAATACATATGAACACAAACCAACACATTCTCTCCATTTCTTTGAGAATATAAATCTCAGTGTTATTTATTTATTTATTTTTTATTCATTCAAACAGAGCCTGCAAAATGTTTTGGCATCTTGAAAAAACTGGATTTTTACTGTGCGTGATAATGTGTTGATGCCTCAACATGTTTGAAATGACTGAATGTTGCATCTAGTTATACATATCCTTGCTAAGAAATGCTAGAAACATGCTAGCAATGCGTTAAATATGCTATTAACGTGCTAAAACATGTAAGCAACATGTTAAATGATGTTATTAACATGCTAGCAATACGCTAAAATATAGTAGCAACTTTTCAAAGGCTTTGTCAAGATAAATACAAAGTTTTGTCTTCAGATTTGATCTATGTAGTTCATTAAATTGTAGTTGATGTTTCACTGAGGCCTGCACCAGCCTAGCAACTGCACTGAGTTGAACAGAAATGTTAATAGACTTATACATTTATAATAGACCTCCTTGGGATGAAAGAATTGAACTTTAAAACTAGTTTAAAACTAAAAACAAATATAGTATAATTTGCCAACAGGATAGCATTTGGTGTATAGTCAGTAGCAGATCTTGTTTATGTAAAATTGCAATGGCAAGACATGGCTGAAAACCATCTGAAATGGCTCCACCACAATTTCTCTTCAAAACGTAATTTCCTGCTGGTGTCATTGTGAGGTGTAGCCTGGGGGAAAGAAGAAATGACACGACTACTCCTGCAGCACAGTTAGTATAAGCATCATACACCCACCACAGTGGAGGATACTGCCATATGGCTTCCTCTGCTCATCTCCTCTCAACTCTTTTCCTGGGAAAACACTAAGAAGATTGGTTAAATTGGTTTTATGGTTACCTCATTCCTGCAGATGCACAAACTTTCTTTATTTGTGTCTTCAGCGACTTCTTTCCGGTTTAAAGCAGACTATTTTGTTGCAGCCATGGACTGCTGTAACTAGTACTTAAAGTCAAAAGAGGCCACAATGTTTGCTTTTGGAATATGCAGCTCATTGCTAAATAACTCAGGCTTGACTCTGCGGAAGAGTCATTGTCATAGGTCATTTGACAGTGCAGATTTGACTTTTCCAAAAGGCTCACACATTTAAAAAATAAACCATCATATAAAATTAATAAATAAATGTGATTTTTTAAAAAAAAAACTTCCATGAGCTTACCTGAGCTTATCTTTCTGTCTGTACACTGCAACACTGGGAAAAAAAAAAAAATCCAGAATAAAGAAAAGAATATAGTTTAGATATGTTTAGATATGACAGATATGATTGTTTAGATGTTTAGAATGTTTACACTACATTTAAAACATTTTTAAAAGAAATAAATAGTTTCATTCAGCAAAGACTGATCAGAATTTCACACTGATCAAGTGTCACTGTAAAGACTTCTATACAAAATGTTATACAAACACTGTTCCAAAATTTCCATCTTAAATGCTGCTCTTTTGAACTTGAACTTTTGAACTCTTTTTTTTAATGTATCCTTTTCCACAAAAATATTAAGCAGCACAATCATTTTCAACTCTGATAATAAAAGGAAATGTTTCTTGAGCAGCAAATCAGCATATTAGATTTCTGAAAGATCATGTGGCACTGTAGACAGGAGAAATGTCTGCAAACAAATAAATAAATAAATAAACAAATAAGTAAACCTTTACAATCACTGGAATTTTCTTATAGTATATGTTAAAATATATAAAAAAAGTATAATCCTGTGTTATTATTATCATTAATATATATATATATATATATATATATATTATTATTATTATTATTTTTTAATCAAGTTAACCCTTTAACTGTCACTCCCATGAACACAAACATAAAAATGCACTGTCCAGACTTAAATTTTTATAATTCATGAATTAAAACATTTTGTAATATGCTTTTAATGTAATTTTTCCGTGGTAATGCAATGTCTGATTTTAAAATGCCTTTCAAAGAATGAATTTTGAGATTTTAAGTTTTGAACTGATATATAATTTCTTATGATTTCTAAAACGTAATAGGGAAAAAGGCAATGAAGAAAGTCTTTTGTGACAAAGGTCAGAATTCATGTTATGATGTAGATTTTTTTAGTTGCACTCTTGACATATATTAATCTATTACTTATCCTACATATTTTGTAACACAAAAATATGGTAAAATATTTATTTAGGACTCTTAGACCTTTCCAACTATGTATGATTAGATTAGGATTTATTTGTAATATGGTGAAGTAAACTTCCCATATCCCACAGAGGGGGCAGTGACAGTTAAAGGGTTAATGCAGCCTTAGTTATAAACACTGATGAACATTAAAAAATCATACAGACTCTAAACTTTTAAATGGAGGTGTAAGTTAGATGACCAGATATCTGATATCACTATTTGAATTAAAAACTAGGAAGGTGGCCCAAGCAAACTGGATTCCAAAAAGGTCAGATCTCATATTATTAGTAATTTTTTTTCTGTTTAACAATGAAATTTTTCTAATTTACTGACTGAATGCTGCTTTGGACATTCTGGTCCCTTGACATGCCTGTCCACAAGACAAAAAAAAAAGTCTTATCAATAAATAATAATATGAGGTGATATTTTTATCAAGCATCGTGTTTTGAGGTAGCTTTCATGTCCATACCACAAAAGTCACTCACTAAAGCTTCATACTTAAGGTTAGGGGTTTATTCAAAATACGAGCTTGAGCAATAATAACAGTGACGCTTGCCTTAGCAAACACCACTAATGATAAAATAAGTATTTGCCATTTGGCCATCTGAGAGATCTGAGAGGAAGCACCGGCCCTCTCTGCACTCATTCCAGCAGAGTTACCGTAACATCTAGCCCTTTGTGTGCACGTGAAAATTTCTGCATAATTAACAGTGCAAAGCCCACCCCTTGCAAAAAAAATGAATCCCATCAGGTGTAATAGTTTTTCCATTAACACAGAACAACCTCCGATAGCACCAGCGAGCTGTTTCTAGCCACGAGCCTAAAGCTGCCAATCGCGGTCTCTCCAGCTTTGGCACTCTCCACAACACACAGACAATACTACTCTGTTTCGGCAGATTGGATCCATTTGCATCGGACAACTCCTCTGCATATAGATTGATGGGTTTAATCAGCGAATCAGGGAGAGCGCTCAGACATCAATCATTGTCAGCCCTGTCTTTTATTCGTTGCCTGCGCTTCCTTGCTCCGACTCATCAGCGAGAGCAGGTTCAGGCGGAGGAACCCAACCTGTGATGAGAACAATAGCTCCTCCGGCGCTCCGGGGGGAATTTCTACGGCCCATGCAGATGAGGAGAGGACAAATCACCAGAGAGGACTCAGCCAGCCATTAAACAAAAGGAGCAAGTCCTGAAACTGGGAAAATCAGAGAGCCGAAGGTGATACACATCAGAACGACTGGAGCCGGGAGAGAGCGTGCGTGCCGACGTACCGCATATAAAAATTCAGAGAGCTCGGCATTAAAATGATTAATTAGAATCCAGTCGTTTTTAATGTGTATGACAACGACTCCTATCACATCCAAATTCTCCCACACATTAGGCTATGACACAGTCTTTTGCAATTAAAATTAATTTCTGCTGATTTGCATTGTGTCAAAGAAGAAAAGTGTTAAAGGCTCATTTTAAAGTACCTGTGAGAAAGTGACAAAATCCTCTCCTTGACTTTCTCACATGCGTTCCAGACATTGTGTTGATTGAGGTCTTGTTTTTTTGCAGTCTTGCCCTCCCTTGATGCGACATGTATATATAGCAGGTGATAATTGAGTCGTGATGGCATTGTGTTCTGAACCAGGTACCATGATCCAGACCTTCCCTGCAGTGTCAAAGTATAAACTTACCTGTCACACTTCCAGTGGGGTGACACCCTCAACGCCTTGCATCTCTTTCCAATGCCAATTAGTACCAGTTCAATTAAGAAAGAACAAACGAGTTGAAAGTTATTGCTGAACTCAAATGACAATGGAAATGACTTTTCTCTGTTACTGATCCTTACTAACGCATTCGAACAAACCTGTAACCCTGAGTGTTTAACTAATCCTGCAAGGTTTATTCTTCAGATAGTAAGCAATCAATATCTAACACTGTAGCATACAAGTGAATGCAAAAGCATTACCATATCATTTTTCCTCTCATTCTTCTCATCTTTTTCCATTGCAATGTCCCTTTAGAAGCTCTGTGGCTAACACTTTAGAGTACTGTTCTGTCATTAATGAATAACTACACAGGAACAGATGACCAATACACTATTACCATTATAGTAACTACTATTAACTAACAAGATATTCGGATTAACGATTCAGTAAGCATTAATGTTCAGTTGAAAGTGGTAGTTCACTATTAGCTAATCAGTATTTTTTCATATATCCCGTCCCGGAGAACTACTAAGAACTACTATATTCAGGTTAATAATTAATGTGAATGATGCAAAATGTATAATTAATTCTAAAGTGAAAATCATGGTAACCCACTAGTAATGACTCAAGAATTACCAAATCCCTCAGAAGGAATTATTAATTTTTTGGATCAATATTCTAAAGTAAAGTTCATAATAACTCTCTACACTCTTAAAAATAAAGGTGCTTTAAAAGGTTCTTCACAGCGATGCCGTAGAAGAACCATTTTTGTTTCCACAAAGTACCATTCAGTCAAAGGTTCTTTCACCACAAAGAATCTTTTGTGAAACAAAAAGGTTCTTCAGATGTTAAAGGTTCTTTATCGAACCATTTAGACAAAAAGGTACTTCTATGGCATCGTGAAGCACCTTTATTTTTGATACTGTAGTAATAACGGAAATTAATGAATTAATTCTAAAGTGAAGATCATGGTAACCCACTAGTAATGATTCAAGAATTACCAAATCCTTCAGAAGGAATGACTAATTATTTGTATCAGTATTCTAAAGTGAAGATCACGATAACTCTCTAATAATGACTGAAATTAATTAATGAATTAATTCTAAAGTAAAGATCATGGTAACCAACTAGTAATGACTCAAGAATTACCAAATCCTTCAGAAGGAATTACTAATTATTTGGATCAATATTCTAAAGTGAAGATCATGATAACTCTCTAGTAATGACTCAAATCATTGTAAGCTTTTGAGGTATATGTAATGTTTTGGATAGTAATGACTCAAGTGTTACTACATCCTTCTAAAGGAATTACTAATTATTTGAATCAGTATTCTAAAGTGAAGATCATGGTAACCCACTAGTAATGATTCAAGTGTTACCAAATCCATTGGAAGTATTACTATCTAGAAACTTACAAAAACCTCAATAGTCCTTAATGACTGTACTAGGGAGTTATCATGATCTTCCCTTTAGAATACTGATTCAAATAATTAATAATTCCTTCTGATGGATTTGTTAATACCTGAGTGAGTCATTACTAGTGGGTTACCATGATCTTCACTTTAGAATTAATTATATATTTTGCATTATTCACATTAATTATGAACCTGTATATAGTAGTTCTTAGTAGTTGTCTGGGAGATATGAAAACACATAGTAGATACTGATTAGCTAATAGTGAACTACCACATTCATTCATACCATGTTAATTAGTTTCTTGTTAGTTAATAGTTACTAGAATGTTAATAGTGCATTAGTAATTTGTTCATGTGTAGGTATTCATTAATGACGGAACAGTATTCTACACTCCTAACATGATGCCATAGAAGAACCTTTATGTCTAAAATGGTTCCATAAATGACCTTTAACATCTGAAGAAACTTTCTGTTTCACAAAAGGTTCTTTGTGGTGAAAGAAGGTTCTTCAGATTATAAAATGGTAAGAAATAGATGGTTCTTTAAAGAACCTTTGACTGAATGGTTCTTTGTGGAACTAAAAATTGTTCTTCTATGGCATCGCTGTTTTAAGGATTTTGAGATTTGAAATGAAAGTTCACCCAAACATTTTCTAAACATTTACTTACTTTTAGGCTATCCAAGATCTATGAAGTTGTTTCTTCATCAGAACAGATTTAGGGAAGTTACATCACAGATTTACCATTTCATCGCTTGCTCAACGGTGAATGGGTGCCACATCACAATATCACACAACATCACAATAATCCACAAGTAATCCACATGACTCCAGCCCATCAATAAACATGTTCTGAAATGAAAAGCTGCATTTGTGTAAAACAAATCCATTAATAAGGCATTTTAACTTTAAACCTCCTCTTCTGGTCAGGTCCATAATCCATAATAACGCTTCCTCCGGTGAAAATGTCAATCCTTTGTTGTCCTCCCTGTTGAAAATGTAATATGCTGGCTAGGTATGGGCTCTCACATCAAAACCCAATGACATTTTT
Source organism: Labeo catla (assembly GCA_012976165.1). Classification (NCBI taxonomy): domain Eukaryota; kingdom Metazoa; phylum Chordata; class Actinopteri; order Cypriniformes; family Cyprinidae; genus Labeo; species Labeo catla. Next base: position 165,388 of record VONZ01000387.1, read on the forward strand.
GTTTTAGAACTGTTTTGGAATGTTTTCATTTGTAAATGGTGCTTAATTGGTGCATATTTCAGACAAGATTACTTTTTCACTGGAAAGAGCTATATTGTAGATGAAATTGTCTTCATGATTTTTTCAAATTTCTTTCTTACAAACATGCAGCTTTTCACGTCACAAGGCATTAATTGTGATGTTTTTATCAGCTGTTTGGACTCTCTGGCACCCATTTCATTGGACTCCCATGGCACCCATTCACTGCAGAGCGGGTGAGCAAGTGATGTAATGCTAAATTTCTCCAAATCTGTTATGATGAAAAAAACAAACACTTTACATCTCGGATGACCTGATTAATTTTTGCCACAAATATTTTTTTTCCACACTCAAAAACTGAGGTGCACAAGCTATCAATGAGGTCTACAACCAATCAATTTCAAAAAGAAATACAAAAACTGTACTAATTAAGAGAAAACAAATTTACAATGTCAAAAAGACTGAATCTAAGATTTGGTGATACTTATAGCATGAAATTTACAAGAAATTTTTAAAAAGCCTACCATTTTAGACTGAGAAACCAAATTATGTAAAGGATTTTCAACAAAAAATATTCAATAAAATTGTTTTTAATTATGCATGTAAAAAAGTTACATTGTAGGTTAGAAAAGGTGTAGGTGAGTTCACTGGAGTCACACTTTAGGCGAGTATGATATTTTTCTTTCTTAAAAATTCTGTAATTAACTTACCACCCTCATATGTCTCAAAACTTGTGCCGGAGGAGCACAAAAAGAAGTTTTTACCAAAACAGCTTTAGATCAGATTTTGAAACCAGATCCCAGTGCACAATAAATTAAATCTACATATTGAGGCAGCTGCCACTAGTGTCCCCTCAGAAAGTAGGTGCACAATGCCCTTGGTAAAACACAAAACACCTTGCTTTGTCAAAATGTCTTTTTTAGGACTAAAAAAATGCAGCTCATTCAAAAACTGAGGTGCATAAGCTATCAATGAGGTCTACAACAAATCAGTCTCAAAAAGAAATACAAAACCTGTGCTAATTAAGAGAAAACAAGTTCACAAGGTCAAGAAGATTGAATGCAAGATTTGGTGATAATATAGTATAAAAGATTAATAAGCAATTTTTAAAAAAGCCAGCCATTATAGACAGAGAAACCAAGTTATGTAAGGGACTTTCAGCACCTCACAAAGGGTTAAGACAGAAATATTAAATAAAATTATTTTTAATTATGTTGTGCAATTATGCATGTAAAAAATTTACATTGTCGGTTAAGAAGGTGTACAGTAAGTGGAGTCACACTTTAGGCGAGTGTGATATTTTTCTTTCTTATAAATTCTGTAATTAACTTTCCACCCTTGTGTCTCTCAAAACTTTTGCCGGAGGAGCACAAAAGGAGTTTTTATCAAAACTGCATTAGATCAGATTTTGAAACCAGATCCCAGTGCACAATAAATTAAATCTACATACTGAGGCAGCTGCCACTAGTGTCCCCTCAGAAAGTAGGTGCACAATGCCCTTGATAAAACACAAAACAGCTTGCTTTGTCAAAATATCTTTTTTAGGGCTAAAACATTAAAGTCATCTGTTCTATATTACAAAAATCTGCTCATCCCACCAGGAGCTAACCATGATGCAATAAGAAGACGGTGGTCTCCATTTCTCCACCACATCTCTCGGGATCTGTGTGCTGCTAAGAAACTACTGTATTTTATGACACGGCTATATTGGCTTTAAAAAAACTTCCTTCTTGAAGTTGCTTTGACAAGAGGAACACAAGTCAGCAATAAAAAATCCACAAAACTATTACTAAAGGAAGAAACTTTAATACCGAATATCTCTTAATGACAGTGTTCCAATTAGACCCACTGCATTTTTCCTCCTGCCGCAAGTCAAAAAGAAAACAAATAAAGCAGACTGATTTAGAAACCTTATTAGCCTTGCAGTCCCACAGCAATTAAATCATTACAGCATTATGGCTTCTGTGAGCACGAGACGGAAAACATTTAGGTGGTCCTGAGTTTAGAGGTGGTCCTAAAGGCCTCCTTTTGTTTGTTTTTTGCTTTATATTTTCAGCATTTGATGCGAATTCATAAATGTATTTGTTCTCACATCGCAATGGTAATAATGAAAGACTGTTGTATACTGTAAACGAGACTGGTTGATCTGTTAATCACTTTTCTTACCACATTGGTTAATAATTTGTCTTATTTTTAAACCTCACAAATATTTAGGCATATTTCAAAACACAATTTGTCCATGGGATAAGAAAATGATTCTACGAAAATGTCTCATACAACTTTGCTTCTCAAGTATTTATTTTATTTTATTTTATTTTATTTTTGTAGTGAAAACAATGGTAGCAGTGTTTTGTACCAAGCTAAAAGCAATTTTTTTACCAGTTCTGTTTGTACATTAATTAATTGCGGAGCTGTCTGACAATTATATATAATTATATATTGATAGAGAGAGAGAGAGAGAGAGAGAGAGCAGGAAATTAAATTAGAGGCAAGTTTACTATTAAAGGGACGGTATCTGAAAAAAAGAGTTCGAAAATTATCTGTCTGAATTTCTGAATTTCTGAATGTCTGAATTATCTATTTACACAACTTTATAGCCGTCAAATGCATTACAAACTATCTGAATGTATGTCTCTGAACTTTCTGCAGCAAAGATGGAGCTCTGGGCCAGTAGGGGGGGACAGTACTACTTTTGTTGCAAGTCTGGACACAAACTTTCTCTCTCACACACACACACACACACACACACACACACACACTTATAAGTGATAGACAGAAACTCATCATTTCAGAGCATTCCCATCCACTATAACTTTTTGTATAGGTTAACAATGCATCTTAAATAGCCAGTATTGCAAAATATCACTGCTGAGTCATTAACACGTTTATACACATTTCACAGACATGACCTCAGACTGAGCGTGTGGGCTCGGCCCTGTGTAATTACACAGCGATATGCTATCAAGACCTGCCAGAGGTGGTGGGTTTACAGATGATGGGGAAATGCGCTGAGGATCAGAGTCGGTCTCGGCATGTTCGCTTTGGCCGCCGTCCAAACGGTGGACAGGTTTGCTCTTGTGCAAGAGTAGAAAAGACACTCTCTCAGATGAAATCAAAACCAGAAGCGGCTTCATCCAGTTTGTCTTTTTAACTCTCTCTGACTGACCAAGCCGGTTTCACGCTCCAAATGCAGTCCAAACAGTGTGGAGTTTTCTCCGTGGTCTGCTGACTATTGTTTTAGTGAAGACACAAACACAGAGACAAAAACTTAGTCATGTTGCTCATATGGAAAGTGTGTTTTACTTTTATCTGCTGCCATTGAAGCATTTTTTTGTTTAGTTTGTACTCAAAAACTAAGCAACTTGTGAGGTTTTTCAATGCAATAGTCCTTTAAATCTGGAGTATCATCTTTAAGGAGACCCAGAAATGTTTTCTTGGGGCCAGTGATGAGTGGGACCCATATATATCCTCCATGAAACTGCCTGCTCATTGGTATGGAAGTCTGTCAAATAAAATGTAAAATAAGACACAAAGTCACACTTTCAGAAACAAAACTGAATAGAAAACAAATCACACTGTGAGATATAAAGTCACATTTGAAGATATAAAGCCACACTGTGAGATATAATGATCCAATTATGAGAAAGAAAACCACAATTGCGGGAAATAAAGTCACATTTTGTGAAATAAAGCCACATTGTGAGATATACTGTCGCAATTAGTTTAGTCTAAGGTGAAAATGATCTTTTGTAGACTACACAATCTCAAAAAAACAGTAAAAAACTTAGAACAAGATGCACTTACAAGAAAAGCAAGTAAACTGTGTAACAATAAGACCTGAGAGAATATACCATAAATCTCAATAAAAAATAGTAGATTTATGTGTAGAACAAGAAAAACCTTACCAATGTGATAAGAAAAAGTAATGACAATATTTAATGACAAGTCTTAATAATTTGGCAAAATGGTGATTAAAACAGTATTTTTACTGTTTGTTCATGCAACATATTATACTATCTCTTCTAAAGAGCAATAAAAAGAGCTCTTATGTGACTCAGAAGTTGCCCTTGTAAGTGTATGTTATAAAATGTGAAGAAGACTTTCAAGATCGACAGGTCATTGAGATAATATTGCTTGCCGCCACACCGAGTGGCACAGTAAACATATATATTTATGAAAATCACCTTGTCTAATAATGGCTAACATTCACTACTTGTGTAAACATCATTCCACTCCATGCTGTTCCCTGTCCAACTGACACAGCTACATTAACTCTAAATGTTTTTTGCACTCTCATATTTCAGGGACCCTTTGGTTCTCCTTTGTGCTGCACAACAGCTCGTATCATGTGCCGCTTGTGCGGCGATCTCACGCGCCGGTTGGTCTGCTCGCTGACTGCAGGCGCTGTGTAGTATCAGGACACAGGCATTGCTTTCCTGCTGCATAAAAGTGCAGGTGTGTTTTTCACCCTAGTCTTTTGTGCCTCTATGGGTGGCTGTGCAGAAAAAAAAAGCTGTTGGTCAATCTTTTTACACGTCTATTGTGTGGCAGGATTTTGACAGAGTAAACCAGCAGTGACACATGTGAACATAAAGGATGTCTGCAGCTTAAATGCGGGTGGGGGTGTTAGGGGTGGATTCCACGCAGCTTGTGCCTAACGGTGGGAATGATGGTGGAGGTGGGGCAGGTTTTTTTGTACTGGGATAAAGGGCTCTTTTGAGTGTCTGGGAGTTCAATGCCGGGAGCAGCATGCTGCCGGACCCAAGAGAGGCAGTGTTACACACTGAGGTGTGTTAAGTGCTGCCTGCTCAGGGATCTTCATAGTATAATTTCTCTTGAAAGAAAGCAGAAGATTTGTCACTGTGACAAACTTAGATATTCTTCAGAATTGGGAAAGCTACTTTAAAACTATATATTTTTTGGCTTTTAGTATGAATGTGTTAGCCTTAAAGGGGTCATCAGATGCAAAACTCACTTTTGCAAGTTGTTTGAACATAAATGTGTGTTGGCAGTGTGTGTACACAACCACCCTATAATGATAAAAATCCACCCAGTGGTATTTTTTGAAATCTTTATAAATAATATACCCTTTTTCAAATCAAGCCATTCTCATCATATTGTCTATGTGACGTCACACGGACCAAGGCCACTCCCACAATAGTTGATTGACACGGTCGTCTTACCTTAGACCCGCCTTGAGTGAGCTGAGTGAGCTGTAACAGTCCGACCGCCATTGTTTTGACAGTTATGAATGTCTCTCTTGAGCGTGTTTTTTTGTTGGATGTATTAATAGCAATCGTCATTTACTCCTGACATTTGAGCCACTGAAGACACAGAGGATTAAAGTTACTTTCAATTTTAAAGGTAATGTGCCGTTACCCAATCTGCCTAAATGTGTCTATGTTCGCGTGAATCTTTCATGATGCAGCTTCACCTACAGCAGAAGTGAGTATAAGGATTTTTTATGCATCTTTGCTAATCGCCTTTCTTAATAATATGCTAGTTAGCAAGTTTCGTGGCAAAATGCAGGTTAAGTAAACAGAGCGGGTGAGCAGAGCTCATTAGCATTTAAAGGCAAATGCAGCAAAATGGCTCGCTCTGAAAAGGGCTGATTTTGACCAGGTAAAAAATGGTGTTTTTATATTACCACTGAGAAAATTTAACCGGAATATGTTATAGACTTTTCATTAAGACCCTAACGAATCATATATAGCTATAAGCTAGTGTGCTCCAAAACAACAACAAAATTCGCATTTACAAGATATAAGCATTCAAAACTTACAGTCTCTCACTTCCACCAATATGAATCAACGATTTTGATGACATCACCCTGCACTTCAGCTTCTCATCAAACTTTCTGTCCAATCAAATACTCTCTAGAATCCATAGCATCCCGCCCCTTACACTATAAATACATGTTAAAGCTGCAGCTGAGATCGTTTACCTGGTCAGTGTTAGTATTTTCTGTATGGTGAATGGCATGTAGTGCACAATGTAGGCGATAGGGAACGATTCGGACAGTGTAAATATGCTTTCAATTGGGGCAAATGAGGTCTGGCTTCACACTGTGTCACACAAACCGCGGCAGCAAGCACAGTCTACTCCGGACTTTGGCTCTGGTCCATAGACACGATAACACAGAGTGGATCATGCGTGATAGATGCGCAAGTCGGCATCTATTAAACACTTTTACAGCTACACAGCCTCAGCATGATTATGGTCACTATTTTGTTTTAGTAAAAGTCTCATATTTAATCTAGGGGGTAATTTATTAGACTGTGGCTGTCATAAGCTGTCAAATGCGGCTTTACTGAGCTCAACGGTTCTGGCCCAAGCAGATGTAAATGAAATGCTATTGGCTATTTTAAAAAAGGGGTGGGGCTGATCAATATGACCCCGCCTTGTCTTCCTGTTTCAGTTTAAATTACGTCACCAGATAGAATAACACTGCATATTCCAAGGCACTTCAGTGGATGTTTCAAATAGTTCAACTTAAAGGAATAGTTACATTTTCCCCCATATGCGCATTTTGGGGTAACGCATAAAAAGAACGCTGAATGAAAACGGCAAGGCTAAAAATGCAAAACAAATTCTAAAAATGTGCATGAAAAACAAATGCATTAAATTGAGGCAGATACATTTTAATCTGATAGGAAAACATGCGCATAAGCGATGAAAACACATTTACTGAATAAATTCATTGTGTGCATCAAAAAGTCTTGTGACTTTGAATGATCGGATGGCATAACCAGCAGACCAATCTTGTTGCACAGAATCTGAAATGTTGTTTGGGTCATTCTGAAACGTCTAAGCCAAGGTCTGTTGTCAAAGTGGTTTGGTATAATTACCTCCCAGAACTGTCTTACACAACTTCATTCCCAAACAGCGGGCATCCGCCTCTGAAAGCAAGATAACATAATCGCGTTTATTGCATTTTATCTGCCGCTCTGAGATGCATGTAATTTATTATATACTAAAAAGACACACAGTGGCTTATGCTACTGCAGCGAATGATATTTTTCTTAGTGATATTCGGCACCAGTTGATCAGAAAGTTACGGTTTTATTGTCTTTGTCTCGCTGGACAGAAACAGTGCTTTATTTGCACAGATTTTATGCAACATTCAAATTTTACACAAGTTAACACACATTTTTAAACAATTGTACACAATTTTTACACAAGTTAAATTCTCAACTTTGGATGGAAACATAGCTAATGGTAACCAAAACAGTTTGTTTACCAACATTATATAAATAGCTTCTTTTGATTCAGCAAAAGAATGAAGGTTAGGTTTGGAACAGGAGAGCAAGCGATTGATTAGCAATTTTCATTTTTGGGTAAACTGTACATTTAAAGTCAAGCAGAGTCAAGCTAGATGGCTACACTAAAAATCTAGCTGCACTGAAGCTAAGAGTGTATATAATTATAATAAAAAAGGGGTTCCCAAACTTTTGTCAACCAAATCCCAAAGTACACTCTAACATTATTAATATTTTAATGAATTAGTAACACTTTTGCGTATTGCATATGGGTTGTTGACGTGACATGACATTTTTTACTGTCACACAAGATAAAAATGGATATAATCAATATTGGTGTCATTTTAAATCCAGTAAATCATTCCACTCTTCATTGTCTTACATAAACCTGTTGTTATAAAAGCTACAGTGTTATTTGATTATTATTATTTTTATTATTATTTTTTTTTTGTACATTTCTCAAAATTGTCCAATGGCGTGACTGTCCAAAGCATGGCTTAATAACTTACAACTTTTATAAATTAAAAAGAAAAGCATAAAAATGTTAATAAATACCTCTGGCATAATTATACAAGTGTCTATTTTAGTAAATGGCAATCATATTTTTCATCCATATATTTCTGAAAGCGTAGGAACTTTATACATTTTGTCTCTGAAACCATGTCCTCTGGTATGACACAATATCCAGATTTTTATTATTTGAAGGACCCATTCATGGTCATGTTGATGTGCACATGGTCAATTTTTGTCTCAGAATTGTTCAAAATTTACCTGTTTTGGAACCACTACAAAAGTGTTACGTTTTGTTGTATGTTGGTGTGACACCCCTAAATTATATATACATATTTTTTAAAATTAAAAACTGCATGTTAAACTACATAATCATGGAAAATTATGTGTCTTTCTAAACTCTAATGACATCTTATCTCAGAATAGCAAGGTCAATAATTGTGTTTTGGCTGAAATGTCCTGAAATGTCCACCTGTACTGTCACACCACAGGACAAAGATGTCACACCAGAAGACAAGGTCTCTTTAAGAAGCATTTTAAATAATCAAATAAGATTGGTTTAACTCCATTTTATTATTTTTTGATCCTTTTCAGTGTTCTTAAATGTAATAATTACATTAAACTATTTTCTGATGAAAATGTCATGAAAATAAGCATAAAATGTGATACTTTCTGTCCTTCAGTGTGGCATAATGTCCTATGGTGTGACACACATTAAATAGCTAATAACATAACATAAACTATTTTTTTTTTTATCTCAAAATATCTTAAAAAAAATAATAAATAAAATAAATATAACTCATCTTAAAATGTAATACTTTTTCAGCAGTTTTGACTGGATTACAGCAAAGTTTGTCTTGTTGTCAAAGTTTGTCTTAAAATTGTCCAATAAGTCATGGGGAAAAAATAATGTTAAAATTTCATATTAAATAAATAACACTATATGAAAATAAGTGTCTAACAATGAAGATAAATCTCTCTTGTGCTATATATATTATTACAAGAAATCTGACATATTTCTGTGATGCTGGTTCATAGTCATCTGAAAATGCAAGTAAACAGATTAAATATTTCTTTTTTTTTTTAATTACTATTAATATTTTTTTATTATTTGTATATAAGGATGCATGATTTGGCCAAACTTTTATTACGCTGTAAGCTTTTGTCCAAATAAATAAATAAAAATAATTGCAAATGTGTCAATAAAGTGAACGTAGCACACACTGCATTTCCGAATGCACATTAAATTGTAATGCACATTCAGAGATGAAGTTCGAGCATTTACTGTAAACACATCCGCTCTGAAAGCCGAAAAACATCACATCATGAGCTGCTTGTGTGAACAAAGTGTCGTGGTTCACTCTCAAAACACACAGTGCAACAGACTATATAATATAAACCACAGCATTTGATCTGATAATTGGCATATGCTATATGATAATTTTGCTTGTATTCTGAAGTGTGCAGCCCCATTTGTTTATTTCAATGTTACATTTAAATTACGTAACTCGATTGCTACATCAGTTGACTAATTCATTGATCAGTGATTCTTTTTGAAGTTTGAAAAAGTTCCATCTTTAAAGTTCCATTCCCCATTAACTGTATCAAAAAGAGCAATCAGTACATTCTTCTTCAAGTCATAAAAGACTTCTGAAAATCACTATGAGAAAAAGGTTCTTGTAAAAAGTGATGATTCAAATTAATCTGTGATTCACTGTAACTTCACTGAAATAAACTTTATGATTGAACTTATTTTAAAAATGAATCAGACTTCCCAGTGCTACTTGAAAGAGAGAGAGTGTTTCATTACTGCTTATTACTGGAAAATTGACACTTTGGAAACACTGAAGCTACTTTGGAAAAAAAAAAAAAACAGTAGTTAAGTTAACAGTGTAAAAAGTAATGGCACTCCAGTGGAATCACAAAGTGAATGTCTTAGCAGAGAAATTTACACTGCCACACTCTGCTACACCACAAGCAGGATGCAGTGAACACTTCGTTTTTCACTTCTGAACGGCAGGAAGAGAGAAAGTGACAAGCAGATGTGTGAATTGTTGTGACCGGAGTGTTATATCAGTTCAGATTTTAAGACATTCGCTGTGTATACTTGTTTTCAGAGATACATTCAGTTAAATACCTACAATTCAAGTCAGGCATGCTGAGTTGTTGATATAAAAAAAGATTGACTCTACTGTGTGGTACACATTAACTTCCAGCCTCTTTCATAGTCCACAGAATGCCTTTTCTTTGGGTGCTGAAAATTCTCTGGATGCTAGCCAGCGCTTGTCACCACGGACCAGGATGAGCCAACAGAGGTGAGTGTTAACAGTAGTCAGCTTGAGCAGATATTGCCAGCTGGAAAGCTTGACTCACTCTTCATTAGCAACTGTTGTTGTGTCAGAATCCAAGGAGCGGCTCGGCTTGTAGTAACCATAAAAAATAATAAAAGTGCTAAAAAGTCTTTCAAATACATATGTTTAAAGTGCACACTCACATGAAATTAGGGTTTCACTCTATAAGAGTGGCTACATAAAGTCCCCCACATGGATGCTGCAATTTTGAGATCACATGACAAGTCATGTTGTGAAATTGTGAAACTTAAGTTAACAAAACACAAACTTCAGATTAACCTTTTTTTCTTATTTGCCAAAAAATGTTGTTTTGCTGAGAGAACATAATGCGACGGGTGCTGCTAAGCTAGTGGGAGCAGCAGAGAAGCTAATGTCACACTGGTTCTTCTCAAAAATTAATAAAGGCAAGACAATATAATCCAAAAATTACAACCCAGGCTCATTGGAAATACGTCCCTCTACATAAATTTCTGCAACACCGTAATTGCGAACCTTACTGCACGTTACGCGGCAGTTTCAAAGTGAAATGTCCAGAGAGTGGCGCTAAAATGCACGTTCAATACGTGACCTTGGCATGTTTTTATTACATTGGTACAGGCACATATTGCTGCGTTTTTATTACACTACACTGTAAAAAATAAAAAAACACAATTTGGTGAGTCAGCTCAAAATAATTTGTTACCCTGCTGCCTTAAAAATTTTATTTCAGTAAACTAAAATAAGTTTAGTCAACTAAACAAAACTGTATACGCTGTATATGTGACGACAATGTTCAAAAATATCAGTTTTCAAATCGTGCAGGATGTTACAATTGTTTTAAAACCATAATATAATATTCTGCCGTAGTAATCATCTGAAAGTTAGGCTTTAGCTTTTTGTATTTCATTGAGAGGAGAGTCTAACACGTACTGGATCAGTCTATGAATAATATTACTTATTAGATCCTGTCCTTGATTCTGATTAGTCAACAGTTGTGTTTTATTCACGATAAAGCACGTGCATTACAGTGGAACCAATCAATAAACCTGCTTAAGTCACCCAAAAAGGATGTTAATACCAGGTGTAATCATGTCTTTAACCAAAACTAGGCTCATGGGCAAGGAATGTGACCTAGGCTTGACCTTTTAACAGCCATGAGTTCACCTGTCCTTAATGGCACCTGTCGCCTTTGATTACCTGACACGTTGCTACTTGTCCCAAGGGTTGCAGTCTGCTGTTTCACACCGCTGCAGAATGTAGCCAGGACAAAATAAATGCTAGAGTTTCATTGCAAGTAATTCATTGGAGTGACCATATCACCTAACTTAGAGTGTAAACATCTCGGTCATCACTATAGTGAGAAGTGATAGCATGTCTTCCTGAATGGCCCCTCATTTTGAGATGTGACACCTTATCTCCAGAGATGACAAAAAAACACGCAAGATGAGTCAGACAGAGAAACTGACAGTAATTGATGAGCTCAGATAACAAGCAGAGATGGGAAGATTTGGGTTATTTTGCATATCACCATCAACAACACATTAGGTGTGATATGATCCATACTCAGAAAGTATTTGGTAGTAAAAAGATAAGATGCTATAATCAGTCACCGTTTAGGGTGATCCAACTGGGGCTGAAAGTGGGTTCTGAGGGGTCAGGGGTCAGATATAAGTTATCTTACTTATATAACTTATATTTAAATTACTTAATATGAATGTAAGTTATATAACAATAAATTACCAGGTTAATAAATAAAAACTTCAATGTTTATATGTATCCAAAATGACATTTATTTTTTTATTACTGAAATAAAAAAAAAAGTTTTGAGACAACAAAGCATAATGTAAGCTACTTTGTCAAGTTAATAAAAAAGTAATAAATAACTGATTAAACTTGCTATTATTAGCATTTCATTCTGATTTTTGAAGAGATTGGAAATTATACAATTAATCACAATCATTTTATTGTATTAATACCCATTTTATATTTCTCTTAATACATACATATACAGTTGAGGTCAAAAGTTTACATAGAACTTTCAAAATGTTAATTTATTTAATGTTAAATAAGAGGGATCATACGACATGCATGTTATTTTTTATTTAGTAGTGACCTGAATAGGATATTTAACATAAAAAAGTCTACATATAGTCCACAAGAGAAAATAATAGTTAAATATATAAAAAATTACCCTGCTTAAAAGTTTACACCCGATTGATTCTTAATACTATGTTGTTACATGAATGATCCACAGCTGTGTTTTTGTTGTTGTTGTTTTTTTTTTTTTTTTTTGTGTGTGTGTAGTGGTGGTTGTTCATAAGTCCCTTGTTTGTCCTGAACAGTTAAACTGCCCGCTGTTCTTCAGAAAAATCTGTAAGGTCCCACAAATTCTTTGTTTTTTCAGCATTTTAGTGTGTTTGAAGCCTTTTCAACAATGACTGTATGATTCTGAGATCCATCTTTTGACACTGAGGACAACTGAGCAATTAAATGCAACTATTACAGAAGGTTCAAATGCTTACTGATGCTCCAGAAGGAAACATAATGCACAATGCTTTTTGAATTCGAAGATCAGGGTAAATTTAACTTATTTGTCTTCTGGGAGTTTTTTCTGTAGCTTCTGAAGATCAGTACTAAATGGGGACAAATTGTTTGTACAGGACAAACAAGGGACTCAGGAAAAAAAAAAAACACAGCTGTGGATCATTCAGGTAACAACACAGTATTAAGAATCAAGTGTATGTAAACTTTTGAGTCATATTTATAAATTTAGCTATTATTTTCTATTGTGGACTATGTGTAAATGTTATTTATGTAACATAAAGAAAATAAAGAAATAAAGAAAAAAAAATAATGAAAGAAAATGAATCATATTCATCATCATATAATATTTTACATGTATATATTCTAGTCTATGGATAGAATTCCTGTAGTCATTGTCACTCTGATAGAATTTGTTTCCACAACTTAGTGAACTTCACCATTTGGGCGACACTTGTTTAGTTTCAAGGTGTAACCATTTACATTCATATAATTTAGTTGACAATAGTTATAGCTTTGATATCTTGAACTAACAATAAACAATAGAGCAGCAGTATTTATAAATACTGGACAATGTTAATTTTTGCATAGTCAAATTGATTTTTCAACATAAGGATTGATCATTTCTGGAATGTTCTCCATATAGTGGACTTCAGTGGTGCCTGTGAGTTTGAATGTTCAAAATGTAGTTTAAAGGCAGCTTCAAAGGGCTCTAAATGATCCCAGCCGAGGAAGAAGGGACTTATCTAGTCAAACGATCGGTTATTTTCTAAAAAACAAAAATGTACAAATTATATACTTTTTAACCTCAAATGCTCATCTTATCTAGCTCTGCGATGCACACTCTATGCACTCCGGTTCAATATACTTAGGTTATGTTGATAAACCATCTCATTTTCTCCTCCAACTTCAAAATCAGCCTACATCGCTGCAGAAGTACCGACCCAGTGTTTATAAAGTGAATGTGCAAAGAAGGTCAAATGCCCTTTACAAAAAAAGGTAAAACAGTGATGTAGGACAATTCTGAAGCTGGAGTAGTAAATGAGACGGGAGTTTTTCGACATACCCTAACTGTCATGAACCAGAATACACACAGAGACAATACAAGACAAGCGTTTGAGGTAAAAAAGTATATAAATTGTAAATGATCATTTTGCTAGACATGTAAATTTTTGTTCTGGAAGTAAACTAATCCTTTAACTATCATAAAAAAATACAGTATATCATATCATACAGTTTTACAATTTACTGAAATTCCTCTCGTTACTTCCCTATAACAGCTAATAAATCAGAAGTCTTGCACATTCACAGAAAACAGTTTAATTCCATGTTGAAAAATAAGCTGGAGAACAAACTAATGTCATGCAGCTACACTTGGCTACTTTTTGAAGACAAAGGAATTTGCCTTTTGCTGTAATCCATGACTAGTCGACACAGATCCAACACATCAAAGTGTCAGAACTAATCATCTAGTCTGCTGGTTGATCAACCCTTACAATAGACCACCCCAAATAATGATTTTGACAACCTTTCAGTTACCAGCCAAGCTTCTTAACTACTCCCACAAACATTACACTGCACATGTAAAGCTACGGCATGACTGTAAACCCTCAGTGAGGGCAATAGTCAACCACCAGGTCAGCAGAGCAGATTAAACACACTTGTGAAAGTGAACATGTTGAGTAATCCTGAGCTTTGGCTGCCAGTGGGCATGAGAGCGCTGCTCTCCCATTAGGCTAAACCTTCCTAATGTATTCCCAGAACTACAGCCATTAATCACACAGAAAAGAGATTTTGACAGTGTGATGTAAGCGATCAGCAGTGACAATGATAACTATGACAATAATTACATGACGCCTGCTGCATTCATCATGGTCAGCTATGGTTACTTAAACTCTCACACGATAAATTAGGGATGGTTTGGTGGGTGAGTGGGCGTTCCCATTAAAAGCACAGGTCTGTCAATTGTCAACTAACTCTTTAAAATAATGTGGAAAAGTAGTTCATCATGTCATTTCAGAAAATATGATGAACACTTCAAATCAGTTTTGCTGCTTAACTAGTGCTTGCACATGCAATGGTTATAGCGATGCTTGCTTTAGCATGCACCTCTAATTAAGGCTAACGTTCAACAGGAACACTATATTGTTGCTTGTGCTGTTGATAATAGCTTGATAAAGAAAATACATAATTACTATGAAATACTATAAATACGTAAATATTATAATTGTAAAATAGTCAGCAGCCTTTTTAATGCTTGTGACCTAATGTTTTTACACTATTATTTGTCTGGGGATTAGACGTCTGTGCACTTGACCTTTGGCCTGACTGGCAGTTCTTAAACACTTCCTCTAGGGTAATGGCTGTGTAAACAGTCTCAGGCTTTCACCTTTTGACCTCTGAGGTCAAACCTCCGGTTTGTCTGACTAAATGTCACCCCTTGCTAATTTTGCTAACTTAGCTAGCATCACCGCTACTTGGGCCTAACCATGCAGTCAGTGCTTTTCCATTAGAAAACACGTTGAGGTGAATTTCTCAATAATATATTGTGCTAATCTTCAATGAACCAATGTTATTTTCACACATTTGACAACATTTTCACCTAGCTGACAAAAGTGATGAACTTTATACAGTTGAGTTGAACTAAACTGAATGAATACTAAACTACCTTAAGCTAAATAATGGCACTACTATATTTTTTTAATAGAGCTGCTTTACTGCAGATTTTGAATTTGTTTCATATGTACAGAACTTTGCATCGGCTCTGTTACTTTATTGTTTATTACTGTGAAGCTGCTTTGAAACAATCTGTATTTTATAAATCCCTATATAAACGTGACTTGCCTTGACAAAAGGATATAGATAATGAACCAAATTTGTTTAATGCAGTTTGGATTTGTCATTCCCCAACTTGCAGGTTCTACACAACTTTTAATTGTGCCAGGCAATTATTTTTTTTTTTTTTAAATAAATTTCATAGTTTTGCCAATGTAGTAAAAGTTGCAATATTACTACTAATCCACCTGTGAAGGAGCCATGTATGCTCTTATAAGGAATGTCAGTGTATTATTACAGTGTAATAATGTATGCCATATACCTGGTAAAACTGAATTGCAGGAGGTTAGTAAAAATAAAATATAATAAAATAACAATAAATAAAATTGTTTCTTAAATATATTGTGGCAATTCCAAAGTGAAATGTTCACAGTGACCTTTAAAAATGTTTTTTTTGTGTGTGTGTTTTTTTTTTTTTTTCCCAAAACAGCGGCAAAAATGAATTATATTGTTTGTTTTGTTTTGTTGTTGTTTTTAACAGTTAAAATCCTGTTACAGTTACAGTAAATCTTTCCCTAAACCTAACTGAAAGTGCAAGTCAATTGTAAGTTGTTTTATATAAAGGCTAAATGGCTGAATGTAAAAAAAAACACACAACTGTCATTTTAACCTGCTTCTTTGAGCTCATTTGTGGAGTGTTGTTTCACAAGACTCGTACCTGATTATTCTGAATGACAAATAAGCAGGTTTATTGGCTGAAAAAAAGATTTTTTCAGCTTATGTGATGCAAACTTTATCATTGGTATATATCTGTTATTAGCTTCCAATCTATATCTTTTGTGAAAAGAAGGGCAAAAAGTAAGTCTATAGAGATAAAAGTCTTAATTAATTGATCATCTGTTCCTGTGATCATAATTTGTGTGAAATTGAGTTTTTTGTGTGTTTTATCATCACTAGCTGCAGCAAATTGTGTTGCTATGATTTTGGAGTTTTGTAAAATTGTAGGCAGAGTCATGTTTTTCCAGTGAGATCAGGTTGAACATATTCCATGAACACGAAAGTAATTCACGTTTCAAACCAGGACTTAGTTGGCATTCCTTTTGAAAATGACAATACAAATAAAAGTTAACAGAAAAATAATGAAGTCTTTCAACCAAGAAGAGTTTCTCATTAAAAGGGGCAGCACAAAAGAAACCAAAAATATTACGCATAGGGGCTAATTAAATAATTCTACTTTCACATATCAGTCCCTTGCTTATTGTTACGCGGTTGCACGAGCCTCCTTTTGAAAAGTTGCTGAAATTATCATTAAAACAGCAAGACTTCAGTGTTTTGTTCTTTTTATAGCGTAACTTTGTGATTTCCCCACTCCTGGTGGAATCTCGACGTGTCTCCAGAGAACCTCCGCTGCTCCACTTACCAGGAAACTCTTTCTAGAAAGAACCCCACGTAGCCAGTTATTATGCAAACTGTGGAAATAGCTGTGAGGCATCTTAGAGAGCGGGCAGGGAGGGACGCTTTCCCACACACCGCGCTGGCTCTTGTGTAGCCCTGTAGGCAAAGATGTCCTAAAGAGGAATGGCTCAGGGTGGAGTCAGCATGAACGTCCCTCCGAGACTTCTCCGAACATAGCAGAATGTCACCTTAGGAATGAAGGAGTGAGGGGATACTGTCACCAGCAACCACGACTTTACTGTGCACGTGCGTGGAAGTGATAAAACAAAAAAAAAAAATCTTGTCTGATCTATAGAGTGCCTGCTGTCTTACCCTGTCCATTTGACTGTGACAAATTCTTATTCATGATGTTCAGGTCTACAAAAATGCATAATAACCACTGGCCTGTTGTATGTGCACTCTTCTCCCACAGCCTCCCTGGGAAATTTCTATCGATGTATCATCAAACAGACACGTTTTTTTTTTCTTCTTCTTCTTCTTTTAAAAAATGTACATGTGAGTTTGTCTTACAATGCAATAACCAAATAAATAAATAAATAATAAAATTAAAAGAAATAAAGAAAGAAAGAAAGAAAGAAAAAACCTTTGCCATTTTGTCTTGTTTTCCAGTACAAACATATAAACATTCTTAAATCAAGATACTTGAAAGAAAATCAAAATGTACTTTTTTGTTTTTTTACTGGAGGAAAAAAAAAAAACAATTAAAAAAAATGTATTAATACCTGAATAAATAAAATAATACAATAAAATAAATCAATGAAAATAAAACTTGGCATTTTTGTCCTTTTTTCAGTATGTATATTCAAGCATTCTTAAATCAAGTTATGTGATTTAAAAAGAAAATTAATTAAAAAATACTTAGTCAATTCTCAAGTCTATTTTATTTATAGAGCCATTTCCACTGCAAAGTAGACCAAAGGACTGTGCAGTAAAAAAGATACAATAATACTAAGAACAAATAAAGCAAAAGCAACAATAACAAAAAATAAATAAATAAATAAAAATAACAACATTCTTTAAGATATGTAAGATAAGATAATACTTAAGATATTATGTCTTGTTTTCTGGAAAAAATGAATGAAATTAAGTGAGTTTTTGCTTAAAAAAGAAAAGGAAAAACAAGTTTATTTTTCTTACCTCACTGGCAAATATTTTTTTATCTATTTATTTATTTTTATTTTTTTTTTTTTTCAAAAAAGCATTAATTTGCAAAAACTTCACCAAACTGCAAGTGGGTTATTTTGATATAACGTAAAAAAACAAAAAAAAATACATCTAACACAGTAAAACACAAGAAAAACATGATAACATAATAAACAAAATGATTTTTGAGAATTGTATCTGTTTTTGTTTTTGTCTTTATTATCTGTGTTTGCAATTAAACTCGTCATATCTTCTTTTTTTTCCTTTATAGTGTGTTTAAAGTTGAAAAACAAATTAGATTATCATGAATAAAGCGCTTACATGAATAATTACAATGCTGGGCAATGCGGCTTACCGGGCTACTAATATATTATTTTTCGCCAAACTTTATCGGCTTACAGAGAACAGGGCACCGCCTGTAGGCCCGCAGCCAACATTCAAACAGTACGTTAAACACCAAGCTGTGACCATACGTAAAATATCGAAAAATCTCCCTCCCCGTAGAGCTGTCTGAGATGGAGAGGTCGCTTACCTGTAATTACTCCATGATTTGCTGCCCTCATTGGGAACGCAGCCAGCTTTTCTATACTTTTATGAGGATTTTGTGTGTTTCTTGTGGTCGTCGTGTTGCAATTAAAACTGTCTCTGAGCTTTGGGTGGCAAAGGCGCTGAGACAGACACAACTCGAAAGGAACGTCTCGCTGCAGGCACCATGAAAAGCACGGGATGAGAAAAGCACAGTTAATTACGCTTGACAGGTAACTATTAAATAGGATTTTTGTCCAGGCCTTGGAGGTCTCTCTGTTGTAAATGAAAACATACACATATAATGCCCACTGAGACATACAGGGTGTAATTAGCTCCCAGTGATGCTGCTGGGCTGATACTGTACCTGGGCTGGTCATGTGTATGTGAGCGCACAATCAATTCCCCTTTTTTGTCTGTCTTCTGTCTTTATTAGTTGTTTGCTGTAACAGGTCATCCCCGCAAGACTTTTTCCACTCAGACTTTGATGTGGGATCCGTGCGTCGGCTGCAGAGGCGCCTGTGATGGAAGACTGTGCCAAATCGGACCTTATCTCTTCTCATCCTGTCATCCGTTCAGCTAAACGTAATCACAGAAGCCTCCGTGTGAACGGTTTGGATACAATAAAAGATTTTGGTCACATAAAAGGTATTACGCCTAAGGCCACAGACTTTCACGGGAGTATTTTATGTTAGATGTGCTGGCATCCCCCCTCTGCTGTAATAGCGTGGGGCCTCCAGTCTGTTTCGTTAAATTGCCTGCACATGCTATACATTCCGACAAACAAGGTTCTTTTTATAGCAAATGGTAGGCAAATCTACCTCATTTTACATCTAACTCTGGTTTTTGATCTTTCAGTGATACTGCAGTGAAAGTACTATGAAAAACGTTATATAATCTTATATCATCATATATTCCAAAGACATGCACGTTAAGCATTTGCAAGGCTTCTAGTGACATTAGTTTCCAGTTATGTTTAAAAAAAAAAAAAAAAAAGATATTGCAAACTGGTATTTTGGTATCATATTATTTTTAATTTATTACCATAATCATAAATGCACTGGTTTGTAGCACAAATAGTTTTACAGTTTACTTATTTTTTTGGTTATTTGTCGACTGAATCAGAAGTCTCCCAGTTCAGGGTGTTGCAAAATAATGAGGATAGGTTACTGGATTTATAGTATTATTATTTAATTATTTTTCTTTATCTCTGCTCACTTTGCTACATCCACATGAATTCAGACAAAATTTAGAAACAGCGCTTTTGTTTCTCTGTCCATACTAGATTGTTCAAGCTCTTTCCAAAAGTTACTTGTTCACACTTAAACATCTGAAAAATGCTTAAAGGAGAAGTCCACTTCCAGAACAAAAATTTACAGATAATGTACTTACCCTCTTGTCATCCAAGATGTTCCTGTTTTTTTCTTTAGCCGTAAAGAAATTATGTTGTTTTGAGGGAAACATTTCAGGATTTTTCTCCATATAATAGACTGATATGATGCCCCGAGTTTGAACTTAAAAAATGCAGCTTAAATGCGGCTTTACAATTTAAATATTTTTTAATGTCAAACGCTCGTCTTGTCTTGCTCTCCCTGAACTCTGTGTATTATCAACGTGAACATGCAAAGAAGGTCAAACACCCTTAACCAAAAAAGTAAAACAGCGACATAAGACGATTTTAAAGTTGAGGGAAAACATGAGATGGGAATTTTTCGACATATCCTAACTGTCATGAACCGGAAAAAATAAAAACAGTTCAGGTAGAGTGAGACAAGATGAGCGTTTGACATTAAAAAGTATATAAATTGTATTATTACGATCGTTTCACTAGATAAGACCCTTCTTCTTCGGCTGGGATCGTTTACAACCACATTTGGGATTGTTTGAAGCCGCATTTAAACTGCATTTTGAAAGTTCAAAATTTGTTTACGGCTGAAGAAACAATAATTTGTTTACGGCTGAAGAAAGAAAGACATGAACAACTTGGATGACAAGGGGGTGAGTACATTATCTGTAAATTTTTGTTTTGGAAGTGGACTTCTGCTTTAAAGCACTTCACTGCATATGTGTAAAACATCAAAAAGTTAACCAAGAAACGTACCATACTACATAATACATTCCTTATGCCATTCTGGCAAAATCATTTTATTAGCACAAAATCCCACCACTTACTGGTGTATCCAGGTTGGCCACAGTCTAAAATGCAATTGCTGTCAAGTTTTACCACAGGACAGCAATATCGATTAAAGTTTCTGTCATCCTTGCACGAATGTATTATGAAAAGGGTATGAATGTATCTTTAACAAGGCTATAAGAGGTCAGTGCTAATAACATAGCGGTTAGAGCACTGACATATGCAACTGCACCTCTGGGCACAATAATTAACATAATAATTAATAGATGGCTGACTTTCCCATTTGTTGACATGACATTGTTAGATTCAGATGGTAAATATCATATATTATGTTGGGTGTCCATCTTAGAGATAAACACCATGTTTAGAATTAAACCATCATATTTAAAAACATGATATTAATTATATTATATATTACAATAAAATTTGTTGTTATTACTGTAAGTCTATGTTGAATTATTGTGGGACCTCCTTCAACACTTTCAGAATCTACTTTTTAAAATGATTTTGTTTCTTTATTTTAAAATATATTTTTTATATTAACATTTTAATGACAGTATATTTGTTGATCAGAAATGAATTCTTTTACTGATCAAAATAAGCAGAACATAGTACAAACTTTGTTAAAGTGCTTTTTTTTAAGTAATAACATTACATTGACATTACATTTTCAAATGTATCCATTTGGGAGAACAACAAAAAAAAGCTCTGTTTTTGCTTGACAAACATTTAAGTACATTTAGATTAGTGTAGATCATAACAGATACAACTTCTGGTTTTAATTGCTGCCTTAATTTTTCTATAGCAGTGGGAGTTACAAATTGCAATCAATTTGAGTAGAATTACTAATGAAAAAATCTGACTAAACTAAACTAAAAAAAGTATAAATTTTATTTATTTTTTTAATTATTATTATTATTATTATTATTATATTTTTATTTTTAAAATTACAAGCAATTATTGTGAAAAATATTGTGAAATATTGTGCACCAGTGACTTTCCCCTACTGTTGAATCTCATTTTAGAATTGCATTAATAACGAAATGAACCATGCATTTGTCATTTAATTACTTGATTTACTTGAGTAAACTTGAGCTGAAATGACAATGACTTATTCTACAGAAGCACAAACCATTGATTATTACACTAAGCTTTAAGATAACATACAGGTGTGATTCAAACTCAAATCAATATTTCCCAACTTAATCATGTCTACATATTTATTTATTTGGTGAGTAGCCATGTAGTAAGTCAGAAAATGTACAGTCAGCCCATCATTGTCCAAACCAGAGTTTATTTAGCGATAATGACCGGCTGACTGCACATTATGACTGTACATTATCCCTTACTTAACAGCCTTGTGACTCACAATAGGCCTGTCTTAAAGGTTTCTTACAAGGTTTATCGCTAAAAATCAATCACTCCGTAAGGAAATTAAGGGGATTTTTGCACTATAAGTCTGTTCAGAAAGCAATAGCTGAAATTAGCCTGGGTTATCACGTGTGATGTAATCTTGGCTTTGCCGTATGAAACTGCAGGAGCAGAATTCTTCAGCGGCAGACAACCAACACAGATGTTTATTCCAATTAACTGTGGGAGTTCAGAAGTTTCGTTCTCCAGCTCGCAAAGATGTCTGGAGAGGAATGCCGAGCTTCCAGCGCAAGGCCAGCCAAAGTCAGGAGGGCAGAAATAGTAAGAGGGATTAGAGAGAGAGGACAGCCCTGACTATTCACTCCTGGCACGAGCAAGACAGCCACCGGTACAAGTGAGGTTTTTTATGCATTCAATTTAAGTTTAATTACTTAAATCTCTGTGAGGGCACACAGGAAGAAAGCCCGGGCGTTTGTATGGAGCAGATTACCCCACTGCCCTGCCAAGCCGGCACATAGCTGCATCATAAGATAGAATTCAAATTCAAATGTGGGCTAAAGAAAATGCAGCTGTCACCCCTCTGGCCTGCGAAGCCCCTGCCGGATCAAAGATGAGCTGTCCTCCCTCTCTGCCTGTGTAAAAATGAGCTGTCCTCCCGTTGCCAGTGTCTCATCTCCCTGCTCGTCTCCCTGGGGCTCCTAATCCTTTGCTCCTGACGACACACTGACAGTCTGAATGAAGGCATTAACCCTGAAAAATAATTACCAATTAAAGCGAAGCACAAAAACACGAGCAGGTACGGGAAGTGTAGAAGCGGGCCGTGTTGCACTTTAATCCCTGCGTCTTTGGGCATAACCTGTTTCATCTCGTCGGCTCACGGACGTACATCTCAATGCGCAAAGACACCTACGAACGCACGTCTGACTCGCTCACGCGGTCTGTGTCTCTAAGCGTGAGAGTGGACCTAAAACGAATGTGGTTCAAGCTAGCGTGCAACCGCACCTGAAGCACTAATCCGCATCCAGGTAAAACGATCCTAAATCCACAGCCCCCTTCTTTTCCTTCTGATCGGCCCTGTACTTTGTTAAGCCTCCGCCTTTGGCCCGTGAAGGATCAGACGCTGAGATCCGTTCAGAGAGACCAGTCTGGCGGAGGACCAGTCGTTTGACAAGTTTATCTGGTCTAAACGGAGGGGGAAAAACATGTTGACATTCTGACTCACCGCAGGACTTTAACAGATAGTTCTCACACAAGTCACAAGTCTGCACACAGTGACATCTGATAGGGATGTGAGATCAGAGGTGTGGAATATCTTTTAGACAAACAGGAAATTTGGAGCCCAGGAAATAACTGCAACACTCAAATAGGAAGGAATGATCAAATAATGCAAATTAGCTGCTGTTCCGAAACCTAGCGAGCTGTTTTTGTAGGGTTTTGAGGTGTTATGTGCCTCAGCGTTTGCCTTCAAGATACTGCTTGACAGTGAGAGAAATTAAAATGTAATTTTAGACAGAATTCTTTTACATTTGGGCTATCTATTATTGTCCTTATAGAGCGTTGTGCTGATGATATCCAATATCTCATGGCAATCGGCTAATTCGTACAACCTTGAATTCATGAATTCATATGATTTGTGAAAAATCGTATGTATTTTACGAGGTGGCAATTTTTTTGGAATTTGCACAAAGGACCGCCCCTAAACCTACCCCTCACAGAAATCTTACAAAATCGTACAAGTGAGGTCATACAAATTCGTTAGAATTTGCCAACTTGTAAAATACAGATGAAGATACAGTGTTGTATATTGATATAGTGTTGTAGGCCATCCCAGAAGTTAGCATCACTCTTGTTTCCAGTAGGTTTTTTCCACTGAGTTTTGGATTATTGCAGAAAATAAACTCTGTGACCAACTAAATTTATAATTCTCACATTTTGTTCATCATGATAATTCTTCACAAATGAACTCAACTTTATGGATTGTAAAGTCTAAAGTAAAAAGTCATAAAAATCATCAGAAGTGCAAAAGATGGGGAAAACAGGCAGAGGATCTATGTGCAGGTATTTAATGAAAAAAAAATAAAAAATAGAACAAACAATAAACCTAAAACCAGAGGGAACCAAGAACAGCATGACGGGCAAACAGACAACCTTTACATTCAACAACTCACAAGGAACTAAAGAAACACTAGGGCTATATACATAGGGAGCTAACAAACATAACAAGATAACATAACACACCTAGGAAGTCCAATGAAGGGGAACCAATGAACAAACAGACTACAAACTCACTACCAAAGCCAACAGAAGGCATGCCTGCAACCTTTAGCCAAAAAAAAAAAGCATAACAGTTAAAGCTTCCGGTTTGGGGAAGGAGACCAGAGGCCGTTTTCTTTTTGAATGGTTGTCAGGGGATGAGAGGTTTCACTACACCTAATAAACAGCTTTTTAGGGAAAACAGCTTATAATTTAATTTTCAACATGGTTTACACTAAACAATACTTCTGGACTGAACTATTTTTAGAGAAAAAAGCTTACGGCACTTCCCATTCATTCCTATGGTATCCGTAAACACTGATTGAGTGTCACACAACTCTGAACTGAAATTCAGTGATGTCAAGTCTGTAATGTGATTGGTTATCAAGGCACACCTTTATGCTTTCTCCAATAGTAAGTAATACAGACCCTCTCATCTCATTCTACAAACAACCATGGGAGACAAGAACACAAATCAAGTACTTGAGTAAAAGTACAGATACGTATAATAAAATATTACTCTAGTAAAAGTGGTCCTTTTTCAATTTTGCTCAAGTGAAAGTACAAAAGTACCCTTTTTTACCCTTTTTTATATACTGTAAAAAAGTACTGATAGATTTATTTTGCAATTGTATAAAGGCTACTTAATTTAATTATTATATTAGCACTTTTTTTTATATAATCCTACTGCTCAAAATACCTGGGATTTTCCCAAAATAACCACTATATGGAGTAAAAATACATTTTTGTTGTTGATATGGACTATGTTAACAAGAGTGATGTAGTAATGTTCACTGTGAAGCTTACTCTGTGATGTGCCTGAGAGAAAACAGATTTGACCATCAAATTTTCACCAGTAAGAAAAAAGCTTGTTGTTTTGCATAACGTCACAGTTATATATGACATGAGAATAAGGCCTGAAGTTAGCAAGAACATTTTGAGGAAAATATGATTTTTTTTCCTCTCAAACCTTGTCTGTGGCGTAAAAACACCCCTGGCCAAATGCCCCCTGAGGGGATCACTTCCCACTTTGATAATTACTGTAGTTACCATGTTCTGAACTTCACATCTTTTCTTTTTCCCTCAGATGTAATCTATCTAGGTGGTTAAATAAAAATATATAGACTTTATATCTAAAAATTCCTCAACTTAGCACCAGAAAGCTTGTTAGTTAGACAGTATGGTTATGAATAAACATCTGTTCTCGGCTAGCTGATCCAAACAATATAAAAATTTATACTGTTGATAAACAATAAGAAAACAGACGTCATGTACGCGCTCACAAGATCTCCCGGTTCTTACTTGTGAATTCAGGAGACTCGCTCTAATTGGATCATTTGAATCAGTGAGTTGTCGACTCGAGAAACAGCTGCAGTTGGATCATTTCAACTCGTGAATGAAACGTTTGGTGCGATTTGCGAATCGATTTAACAGTTTTATTGTAAAGAATCAGTTTGTTCATGAATCAGACACCGGTTCTGCGTCTTGGAGCATGTGATATATTATAAGGAGTAATGATATGTTTTATGAAATGTAGTGAAGTAAAAAGTACAATCTTACGCTTTGGAATGTAGTGAAGTAAAAGTGAAAGTTACTCAAAATAAAACTACTCAAGTAAAGTACAGATACATCAAAAATATACTCAAGTACAGTAATTAATTACATTTACTGAAATACTTTACACCTCTCGTGGTTTCTGTTGTTTTTTTTAAAAAAGAAAGAAACATTGACTTCAAGACTATGGAACCGGAAGTGCTACAATGCTAACTAGTTTCCAGGTTTTGGCCTTAAAAAATACATCATCCCTGCAGCACTCTAAGAGAATACCATGTTGTTAGCTTATCAACACGTTAACATCATCGAGTCTAGCTTTGTGCTTTGTGTAAGCAATATTACGGCAAAACTTTATTTTGATGGTCATTCTGCTGACTAAGTAACTTTACAACTACTTGTCAACGACCAGTCATTAGAGTATTAGTAGACTGTCTGCAAACACTTTAATTTGATGCTCCCCCAACAAGCACTCTACTGACTATTAGTAACTTTTCAAGAACATGACAACTTATTACTAACACTAATGCCAATTTAACAGTCTACTAATACTTAAATGAGAGTTGACATGTAGTTGCAAATGAAAGAGTTGGTTGACATGTCCCTGCTGAAAAAAAAAAATCAGTATATGCTGGTTAGGTATGTTTTGAAGCATCCCTGCTGAAAAAAAAGCCTTATTAGCTGGTTTTAGCTGGTCGTTCCAGCTGGTCTCCCAGCCTGACCAGCTAAAACCAGCCTGGAAGTGGCCAAAACCCCTCTAAAACCAGCCTGCTGACCAGCTACGACCAGCTAAAACCAGCCAATCAGCTTAGGCTGGTTTTAGGTGTTTTTTTCAGTAGGGATGTCAGCTGGTTTGAGCTGGGTTAAGCTGGTCCTGAGCTGGTAATAAGCTGGTTTAAGACGGTCATGTGCTGATCCTAAGCATCTTAACCAGCATAATGTATAACCAGCTCATGACCAACCAAAGACCAGCTTAAACCAGCTGCTTTTTCCCCCCAAAAGGGGTAGTTGCAAAGTAGTTAATAGAATGTGTAGTGGACCGCACATTCCAGGGCCCGGTTTATGGCTTGGGCCCCTCTCTGACCACAATAGTGGACAAAGGTTTGCTACATTTTGATTGGATCTTGGTGGACTAACATAAGCAAACTGTCCAACGCCATCAGATAAAGATGCCAGAACAACAGCCAGACATCTCTTAGAGGGCAAAAAAAAGATCTTTGGTATCAAGCCGCGGAAGGACAGGACTTCCTATTGGTCAAAAGGCAGTTTCTGCCCTCCACCCATCTTGAGACTGATTCCTAAGGTTTTGACCTGTGACCGATCATAAAAATTCCTCCAGATGAGGACCTCCAGATGCAGCAGCAGTGGGTGAAACACAGAGAGATCACAAAGATCCATCCAAATGTATTCATAACTAGGTTTTCAAACCCTAAAACTGATGCACACTACAACACACACATCTTATATTTATTCAGAGGAATACTTAGTATTCTTGGTGACAGCGGTGTGTAGTGCAACATCTTACACAAACTCAGCTGTTAATGGACAATGGATAAGATTTGGAAAGTGAGAAATGCACCGGTAAAACTTTAGTGACACTTTTTTAACCTTGTGTTTGGACTATGCAAACTCTGATGGAACCAGCCAATCACAGCACGGAAATGGTGAAGCGGCAAATTGCAATCTCCTCCTCATCGGAAAGGGATAAAGGTACCTTTCCAAAAGACACTTCTTGTTCTGAGTCTGCCGCCCGTCAAGGAAAGGACTGTAACAGAACAACAACGTTCTGAGTCTGAGTCTTGTAAAAGAAGGGACACTAACAGAACAACCTTTGTTCTGAGTCTCCGGCCCGTCCAGGAGATGCTAACAGATCAACTCCTTCTGAGTCTTTCATCCAGACAGACTAACAGATACCTGTACTGGGGCTGAGCCCCGTAAGGGAAGAGGCAATAACAGCTACACCATTCTGAGTCTGCGATCCGCAAGGGTGAGATAACAACAGCTATCAAGTCCGAGTCTCCAGCTTTTGAGGCACCAACAGATACAACCACGTTCTGAGCCTTCAGCCTGCGAGGAAAGAGATAATCTATGTTCAGAGTCTTTGTCCAGCGAGACAACAGATGCAGTGTCCTGAGTCTCCATCCTAGGGAGACAAAGCGGATTGACCAAGTTCTGAGTCTCTAGCCCGGAGAGGCAGAAGACACACAGACATTTGTAACAAGGTTAAGCTCTGGCAAGCAACCTTCACTTCAGGTACTTTTGCTTGCTTGTTCCAAGCTAAGGACCTTCAGCACCTACTCCAGGGCCACATCTGCATGTTCCAGATCTTAGGACCCTTTGGTGCTCCAGGAGATCAGCATCCTACAGCGCTTCATGTTCAAGGCTGTTGAAATGGATTCCCGCTCCTTTCCCCCATTGTGGAAGAAGTCACCACCACTGCTCACTCAACCACAGCGAACGTGAATATCGTATTAAATGGTCGGTATTATACAGCTGACTGCAGTTGATAACAAATCTTACATGTATTTGTTTGATGCATAATAATGTTCTTCACCTTATTTGTTTCAGAGTAGCAACAGTTTATCTTTCCAGATAACGTAGCTCTGACATAGCAACACCCAACATAATCACTTGCATTTTATACATCTTATGCTTTATTCCTTTTTCATTCATGGTATTCATTTAGTTTACTTAGATTACTTTTGTCTATCTTTTGTTATTAAAATTTATGTTATTATAACTTGTGTCTTCCTTGTGTTGATAATACAGTAAGAGGTTCTACAGGTTAGAGATCCCACCAATCTGTCTTATGTGATGTACTCATAACCACACATCAGTTGACATGTGATCTAGGCTGGCGAAAGCAAAATTCACTACAAATGTCTAAAGCAGAATATTGAAATGAAGTGTAATCTAAATCTAATCTAAAAAAAAAATGTATGATATATGGAGTTGCTGCCTATGTACAGCAGTCCAAATGGATTGCTCGCAAGGTTCAGTTTTAGTTAGCTACAGATGGTAGCAAGGTAGTTCAGTGGTTTTGGAATCTTGAGTCCTTCCAAACAATCCGTCCCAACATGCATAGCAGGCAGTTGGCAGGTCAACAAACACTGTAAATCAAGTACGCTCTGTGAACATTCCTGAGTTTTTAATGTTACGGCTCTGTCACAATAATGCGGTATACCTGAAGCGGCTTCCCATGGACCTGATTATCATTTGACATGTCACTCTTCTGGTATTTGACTGATGTTGGCCGCTGTGATTAACTGAAGTTTTCTTCATTATTATTCTTGCCTTGTGGTTTTGGGTGTTGTGGTCAGTTTACACATGCAAAGAAAAATGGGTGGAGTATTTATTGGAAATAACAAAGCAGGCATCTTTTATCTCAGAGATGGTGAAAACATAAATTAAATCAGCTGCAAAATTAGGGTGTGATATATTCTTTCCCAATATATGCTTTATTCTACTAGTGAGTCAAACCAGAAAGGTTTATTTTGATCAAAAATCAGCTTACAGAAGGTGTGGTGGCTGACACTCTAGTTCAGCCCAAACCTGTGTGGCCACATTTGTCTTGTTACCCTGATGCATCACTGCATCGTTGGTCATCAAAAAACTTTCCCATGACCATTTAATAGCCACATACATACTGATAAGCAGACGTGTTAAACACATTTTGTATTGCAGGTGTATTGCTCACCTTATGCAGTAATTTGTTAAACCTTGGTGTATTCATGCAAGGCACATGCACAACATGCTCTTCTAGAGCTTCTAGAGCACTTATCCAACAGTCTATAATTCTTCATGCTGATTCAGTAGTATTTTAGTATTTATCTACAGACAAATCAATAAACAATGAGTGAATCATTGATGAATATTTTGTTCATAATTCATGTAAAAATGCTGAACCTTTGCTTTAGTGTTTTCACAAAAACTTGGCAAAGCTGTTTGCTCTATATATGTGTGTCACAAACTCCATTATGATACATTTCTTTGGAATAGTTCACTCGTTCTCCATTTCTCTGTCTTTCTCTGATGTACACACACCCACTCATGCAAATCCGCAGGAGAATGTATCATAGAACAGAAAATAAAACAAGAGATGAATCATACACTCATACACAGCGTCATTATGTTTCTGATTGTGGATTAGTCGTCTTCAGAATGTCGTGATCCTTTACATACCTTTGTTGTTTTCACTAACTTGAGTGACATGTCGGGAAATTAATGCACCGGTAGAAAGGTGCATCTCTTTGACTTTAAACTGCTGTTTTGCCGCAGGGAGTCGCGCTGATTGACATTGCTGGGACATTTTAACAACAGTTGAATTGATTGTCTCTGCCACTGGGCATTAACACAGGCTAGGTTACTGTGTCCTTTCAGGCTTTCTAGACTTCTCTTTATTCCAGCTGATCTGACTGTAAGGCCTCAGACAGTCAGACAAATGATCAAAGACCTGAAGAGGTTTAAACATTTGAGGTCGTCGTGAAGTTCCTGGAAATCTGAAATTAGGAAATGAGAGGGCTCTGAAAAACATGAAATAAACCTTGATTTTAATTTGGTGCCACATGCAGGGTGTCACAGTTCATGAGAGGAAAGGTGCAAAAAAAATCTGTTGTTTTTACAAAAACACAAACATGTACATTAATGTTGCTTGTATATTATTGTAGCCCAGTTGGTGCTGATTACAATGTAATCAGACTTTAGCCATTAATATGTTTTTAAGATGCTGATAAAAAGAACTAATGTCAGGGCATGTCAAAACTTCTCCAGTGTGCCAAAACACCCTCAGACCCCGGAGGGTAATATAATCCACACATAAATCCACACAGGTATATCCACAAAAAGAAGGTGGGAACACACATACTCATTGATGAGACCGGACGCAAAGCATAGAACTCAAACAACTTATAAAGCGTGGCTAATAATACACAGACAGGTGATGGTGATTAACTAATAATGACACAACGAGGAAAGGAGCAGGAACAGCCATATATGGGCACATGAGGGAAAAACCAATACAAATAGTCCAGGGGTGTCACAGTTCTCCCCCCTCCCGGAAGGCGCGACCTCGCGCCGTAGAGTAAAAAATAAAAAATAAAAAAAAGTGACGGACGGAGGGGACTTAGGAGGTGGACAAAGGAGTGGACGTGGGATGGCAACAGGAAGTCAGTGCAGGAGGAGGCTCTGGCGGAGGACGGACTCCCAGGAGGAGGACAACAAACAAAGTCCACGGTGGTGACGACGGAGGGAGGAACCTAGGAGGAGACAGAAGGGTCCAGGGCGGAGACAGAAGAGACCCGGAGCAGGAGGAGCCAGGCGAGACCCAGGCCGCAGCCATGATGGCGGCCCATGGTGGAGCCAACGGAGGGAGAAGCCATGGTGGAGGAAGGGCTGACTGACAGCAGCGGAGCAAGTGGAGGTGGAGCCCGAGGCGGAGATGGAGAGCCGAACAAGTCCGGGTGACACAGAAGATCCGGAGGGCCAAGGCAGAGTCCAAGACCTGGTGGAGCTGGTGGGCCAACAGGCGATGTTGAAGATGAGGGAGCCCGGAGCCGGGATGGAGCCGCTGGGTCGGAGGGCCGAGGCGGAGTCCAGGACTCGGAGGCTGGAGGCGGAGACGAGGGATCCTCCAGCCACGATGCCGATGGAAACTGGCAGACCCGCGGCGAGCCCACCACACAGATGGTGAACAGAGGGGCTGTCAGGAGACAGAGGTGACATGGCTGAGGCAGGGATGAGTGGATGAGGCAAGAAAGGGAGGGTGGGTGGGAAATCCAGGCAGGCAGACAGGTCAGGACAGACAGGGGGTCCAGGATCAACTGATAATTCTGATGATGATATAAGAGGGGGCATGTCTGCATATATATCTGCAAAAAAGTCAATCAGGTCCATTTGTCCCAGTTCCAAACTCAGCGATGTTATGGTGGGCGGAGCTTCCCTCGTCATTGTCTCCCATGGTGAAATCTGTAGCAGGCTCATGCATCTGGTCTGACGTCATGGCCTCGGGCTCCGTGGCGATCCTCAACTCCATCGCATCCTTCGGCGATGGCTTATTGGTCGCTATTGCATCTGGCTCTCCATCAGCGGTGGGCTCTAGCTGCTGCTCCGTGCTGCGGGGTGATGGTGGGCTGGGCACTGGGTCGTAAGTGGGGCTGGTGTCATTGTCCACGATGTCCACAGTCAACAAAGATCGGCAAGAGACCAGCACCCACTCAATATAGGCGGCGAGGCTCTCTTGAGGACCTTCCCCGGACAGCTGCGCTCGTGTGGTGGTGTTAAGTCCATTGTGATAGAACGAGCAGAGGCAGCTATCCGGGTAGTGTGTCATGTTGGCCAAAAAAACAAAGTTTGTGGTATGGTTCTCGAGAGAGCGGTCCCCCTGCTCCAGCAGGAGGACGAGGACGGCCGGGTCATTCATGACAAAAGGGAAAAAAAATAAAATACTGATTGAAAATAAAGAATAAACCTGTTTGCGGTCCGGTCTTCTGTCACAGTTCATGAGAGGAAAGGAGCAACACGAAGATGAAATGCAATGAAACGTCTTTAATATAATCCACACGTAAATCCACAAAGGTATGTCCACAAAAGGAATGTAGGAACACTGGACACAAAGCTTTCTATAGATATGATACTCCTTGAGCCTGACTCAAAAGCACTGAGTTAGTGGTGACATTTGGGGTAGAAGATTGTAATCACCAATGGAAGATGATAAAAATGATCAAAAAAAAATAATAATAATAATACTAATAAAATTACATTTGAACAAAAACAAAGCAGTTACAATCCCCAAAACAGTTGTGTATAAAGAACACACAGCCATGTACACTTTCCAGAAAACAACACAGACAGTTCTAACAGTGATTACACTTTTCACTTTTCACACCAGAGAAAAGTGCAAGGATGATTCACACACAAAAAAAAAAAAAAATCTCACTGTGACAGGGAAACCCATGCCCAGAGGAATTGACACTTGTGTGATAGATGTATCACTGATAGCAACCACTAGTTTTTTTTTTTTTTTGTTTCTGTGATGGACCTCAATAAACACTAAATTTTGTTTGTTTCAAAACAATGTGCATTTAGTCTAGTTCCAAGTATATCTGTAGCTTTGCAGCTTGCTTAATTATTTACAGGTATTTTTTTTTACGATTAATACGATTTTTAAATAATTAACCTGCAACAGAAATAGTTACAGTAGAGCTGTGGCATTCCCATTGAAATGGCCAATGAATAAATATAATATGCATAATGCATAATGTCCAGATAGTGACATATATTCAGTTAGGGTATAGGTAAATTATAATAAAAAAAAAAAAAAACATGAATAATACCTGAACAGAAGTATTCCTTCATTTTTTAAAATCTATTGACTTATTATCATTTATTTATTTGGTCACACTTTATTTAAATATGTCCTTTTTTCAGCATAATTACACAAATATGTACTGAGTAATATTAATAACGTACACTTACTACTTACTATAGATAGGGTTTGGGTCAGTTTTAGTTTCTTGTAATTATGAATAATTTACAGTTATTACTATATGTGTAATGGGTAACAAGGACATATTAAAATAAAGTGTTACCTTTTCTCTAAAATAAAATCCTAAATCCTTAGATCTCCTAAAATAGATAGAGGTAGATATTCCATTTTGTCAGCAATTTTGAAGTGATGTTGTTTTAAATAAAAACATGTTTGGTTTATTTCTTTATTATTTCAAGCATTTAAGCATGCATAGCTCTAAAGCAAAATGTTGACTCCACATGCAATCACTGACAGCCATACTTGTGCATTCAGAAAACACATTTAAAGCTTCATGTCAAGAATTAGACTTGGACCTTGATGAATACTGTTATCTTATGATCACTTCAGCTCTAATAGTTTTTAGTCATTAGAAGCAGCACAATAAAGTCTGTTGCCATTAAACCAGGACTGTGGGGTAAAGCACATAAGGATATTAGCCAAAGAATAGTGCTCCTAAAGATACTACACATTAAGTTAAATAATTGCATTCTGAAGGGCAAACACATCATTTCAATATCAGTTCCTCAAGTGAAACCCTAGATAGAGCAAGTGTGGGTAAATCAGCACAGATGTGCTTCATAGTTCACTGTTCCGCAAGGCCATTCACTGTGCTTGACTCAAGTAAAATAATATTAATAATAATAAAAAATGAATACAGAAACACTTTTCTATATGAATGAACGTTCCAGGGATCGGGCTATTACTAAAGGGGTCATTCTATAAAAGGGGTACCTTTGTGTCTTTCATAACCATATGTGCAAAAATGATTCAAATGATTCTGGTGTGTTTTATAGTTAATACATTTCTTAATTTCTATATCACTGAAGAGAGGCCTTTCACTGGCCTACAGTTTATGCAGGCTAATTGGAAATACATACCTCTACTTTCTCAAAAAAATGTATCTATATGTACAAATCACTGCTGTTTCCAGTTCAAATGAACACTAGAGGCAGTAAAACTCAAAGTATGATTTACAGGCAATGGTGTAGCATCTGGGTATGCAGAATATGCACGTGCATATGGGCCCAGATTTTTTTTTTGCACCCCACAGCCTCCATACAACTGGATTCTTTTGAAAGACATCCAAACACTGCATCACCATGGCCAAAAAAAAAAAAAAAAAAAGTGGTAGCAAGTTAAAAAGACTGCATCACAACTGTATCATATAGCTTCCAGCGATATCTGCACCATTTTAATTCTCTTCTGTGATTGTGGCTTCAACATAATGATTATTTTCAAAACTGAATCTTATAAAAAAAAAAGATGCAGAGCCCCATGGCGCAGAACAGACTATTTAGACTTTCCATTGAGAATACACAAAATGAAATAAACACCAAGGACACTGAGGATGATTTTGCTGAAAGAAAGGCCTGGAGAATACAACTAAAATGAGTGAGTAGTTTGTTCTTTTTACATTTTGGCCGCCGTGCAAGATTGTTTGTGTTTGCAGTAGTTCAGTAAATACGGTGGCGTTTCAGTGCCACGTCAAAAAAAAAAAAAAAAAGACTAGATTTTAAAGTCTGTTAACTATTGAAGTAGGCTCCAACTCAGTTAGCTTCTTGGTCACAGTGTTGGCAAAGTTATATTGTTGGCTTTTCTGAGGTAAGTGTAATGTTACGACCATTCACAAGCTGCTTTATTGATGGTTTTCTGTGGTTGAAACACTGATTGATTAATTACATGAGACATTCGTTTCATTAAGTTGTTCTGTTTCTTTCAACATGCCTTCAAAAATGTTCATAAATATATTTATTTTGTGCTGCAACTAGTAGTAAAGAGGAACAGATGATTAATTCACATGCCGCTTGAACTGTGGCAAATACTATTAGAATGTAAAAACAACATTAATTGTTTGTATTTTGTGATACAATTGACAGAATTTGCAAGCTGAGACTTTGTGTTATATTAAAATCCAAAAAGTACAAAGCTTGTTGCAATTATTGGCTGGATGGTGCGGTACAAATAATGAATGGGCTTAAAAATGTTAAATATTATTTCCAAGCATTTACCATCAATAAAGCAGCTTGTGAATAGTCGTTTGACGGTATTTACCTCAGAAAAGAGAACTTATGTTAACTGTATGGGAAGCTTGTACAAATTATTTATTTATTTATGTTTTGCTATCCAGGGCTACGCCACTGTTTACAGGGCCAGTGTTCTGATTAAGAAAGCCTAATTTTCGCACAGTTCCTTGCAGATTGTTATGACTCTAAAACAGTTTTAACATTCTTTAATTGTGAACGTTAGTGTCACATATACAGCTTCATATGTAATGGTTTTCCCAGTGCAATAGCTCACACAGCATTGAACTGAGATTAAGCACTCCAGTATGAATCCTGTGAAACTACGGTTCAACAAAACAGCTCAAACACAAATGCAAGTTAAAATAACGTGGTTGCATCAGGTGGTTGTGTTTTTATATCACTTTAGCTTTCATTAACACTATCAGCTAGGCTAGGTTTAAGGATGGTCTTTGTGTAGTGGGTATGTTATTTTTTTAACATGAACATTTGAATTCTAAACCGCCGCAATACATGCTTGAAGCAACGTAATAAAAATGTAGCAAGATGTGCCTGTACCAATGTAATAAAAATGTTGACACAGTAAAGCAAATTATCTACGGAAGATGTATCTCAA
This sequence comes from Labeo catla, assembly GCA_012976165.1. Taxonomy (NCBI): domain Eukaryota; kingdom Metazoa; phylum Chordata; class Actinopteri; order Cypriniformes; family Cyprinidae; genus Labeo; species Labeo catla. Next base: position 201,415 of record VONZ01000387.1, read on the forward strand.
TTTGACTGACAAAATGTAACTGTGTATGGGTGACCTACAATAATTGCAAATGATAAGATAAATTTTTGGACGCTGGATTTTTATACATCATCGGAAAGCTGAATAAACTTTCCCTTGACGTATGGTTTGTTAGGATAGGACAATATTTGGCCGAGATAAAACTATTTGAAATCTGGAATCTGAGGGTGTAAAAAAAATCTAAATATTGAGAAAATTGCATTTAAAGTTGTCCAGATCAAGTTCTTAGCAATGCACATTACTAATCAAAAATGAAGTTAAGTTTTGATATATTTACGGTAGGAAATTTACTGAATATCTTCATGGAACATGATCAGTACTTAATATCCTAATGATTTTTGGCATTAAAATAAAATCAATAATTTTGCCCCATACAATGTATTATTGGCTATTGCTACAAATACACATGTGCGACGTATGACTGGTTTTGTGGTCCAGGGTCACATTTGGAAGTTGCTTTCTGACCATATGTTTTTTAATCTCATTTTCATTACTAAAATGAAAATAATAATTGTAATAATAAATGGTCAGTAGATGCGACACCGTATTCAACTACAAACATATATTTTTTAATGCGTTTCGCCTGTTCATTTACGTGACAATGGCATTTTGGGGGTCTGAAATTGTGTGAATGGGGATCTGCAAAACTTTTCAAAAAACGCAAAAACAAAACTTCAGTATTTTTAGTACAATCATTGTTACGTAACCATACCCTTAATTGAAAAAAACCTGTGAGTCATGTTACCTTAACTTGTGATGGCACAGTGTAATTTCGTAAAGTCATTGTTTTGGTTCTTAGAGTGTGTAAAATCTTACAGAAACATATTCAAAACGATATGCCAAAGAAAGTATATTGATCACACAGTGCAGTGCATTGCTTGTACAAGGGCATCTTTTCTTTTTCAAATGGCATTCAATAACAAAAGCAGTTCAGGATGTACTTCACAAGACATGCCAGAGGAAGAAAAGGAATACATTTCAGCAGGTCTTCATCAAAAACAGAGGAGAGAGAGAGAGCGAGAGGGGCCACGAGGGGAGAAATAAACAGATTAGAAAAGCAATTGACATTTCCCTAAAGCATGCAAGGGCTTATTTGCATCAGTTCACCAGCTCATGTTTTATTTATCTGTGATCACAACCGATCGTGAGGAAAATTAATCAATAGGAAAGCCACCCGGAGCGCCGGCCTGCGCCACGCCATCCCCCCCGTTTCGCCCCCATACCTTTACACCCTGCATCGAGGTGACGGATTTCTCTATCCGAGGAATGCTTGGAGGAGCTCCATATGGCCGGGATCAAAGGTGTTGTTCACTGCACGGTTCTGCTTGGTTGCCAGCCACTGCCGTTAATTAGAAAACAAGATCAGAGGCGGTATTAAAATCCAATTAAGCTGGAATGAACAGATTGCCAAGTGATGTTCACTAATGTATTACCGAGCACCATGCAAATTTCAGCGGCTGTGTTTGGTCGGTGTCGTGTGCGCGTTGCATGTGGGTGTGCTTGTGTTTATCCCCTGTCTCTTCCTCCAATCTTCTGCACTCAATGAAAGTTCTTCAAATTGCCTGACTGATCACACTTCAGCAGCATTACATTACCTGGAGGGTGAAGATCCTGCCAAATTGTGAAGAGCAAAACAAATCTCATGCCAAACAGAGAGAAGGGGGTTTACATGGCCTATATGTGAGGTTCGGAGTGACTCTTTAGGATTATTCCAACAACCTGAGCAAATGATCTCGTTGAATCGGGCTAATGATGCAGATTCCCATGGACACAAGGCATCTGAACGGCGGAGACATAAGTGCCTCCAGCTGGTGGTCCGCGACCGACTCTGCTGCGGCGGATGAGGGGCTCGCAAAGAAAAACACACGACGCCACATAATAAAGGCTAATGAGTGACAGGAAGGAGACCTCGAGTGTCAGGAAATTACCCCGATGCAAAGACATAAAAATAATGGCTAATTAATAGTAGGATTTTATAAATAGAGCCATGCAACCGAGATGAAAGCTGGAACGTTTTTAGTACGGCAGATGACCCTGTGTCATGTGTAATGCTACGTTTGCGTTAGGCCAGAAATTTGTTTATCTGCTCCTCTTTCTTGCCAAAATAGCACGTTTAAAACACGTTCATCAGTTTCCAGCTTAACACTTGGATTACCATGATCATGTAATCAAATTTATTCACCCTGTCCAGCTCATCTAGTTTGCTAGAAATCAAGTTTCGCTTCAGTCTCTTTCTTTAACAGCCCTCTTACATCATCTAGACAAACAATCCCTTTTTTTTGGCTCGTATTTGACACATTTTCATTAATGGGTCGAGCTTTGGCTGGATAGCTTGGGTAGTTAGCCCCTTATTCCTTCATACAGACGTTACTTTTTTTATTAACTGTTTAGTGTAAATTATGTGTGTAATTTTATATGTATTATGTATGCACAAATTGAGACACTGAGTCATTATCGAAATTTTTCTCCTTCCTGCTTCATTATCAGAAACCTGTTTTACATAAAAGGTTGCCAGTATCACAAATAGGGCCACTTCTGTATGTTACTGTAGTTGACAATTTAAGTTTTGTAATGTTAAGCAGCAACACAAACAGCTAAGAGACCGAAAATATGCTAACTGTATTTATAAAAATACATAATTTTTCATGCATCACATTCAAACCATTGTTTCATTCTCATTTCACATCATCTTAGTAAAATTAAATTAGCAATTTAAATACATACACACATGCATAAATAAAAATGACAGAAAAGTGTATAGCAAAGCTTATTTGACTCTGGCAAAAATAAAGTCAAATGCAAAAATAATTAAATACATAAATAAATAAACATAGCTGTGGTTGCCAGAAATTCCCTGTATAAAATATGGTAGCAATGTTTTAAATATTACAGGATGGACATATTGATGCATGTATATATCTTATGACCAGTGTTGTCGGTAACGCATTACAAGTAACACGAGTTACTTAATATTATTACTTTTTCCAAGTAACTAGTAAACTAATGCATTACTTTTTAATTGACAAGAAAATATTTAAGTTACTTTTTCAAATAAGTAACAGCAGTTACTTTTCAGTATTCCTCAAAATGAATAATAAAAGTGAAATTCAACTCAGAATATGACGCAAACCTGCAATAATTAAATATGTTAAACAACACAAATATCCTTTATGCATTTAATCCTATTTTATTAACCAATGTCTTTGCTGCCGACCTTCGATGATCCAATTCAACCATACTAATAAGCAAAAATTACTCAAGATAATCTAACATTTGTTTTTTTCTTTTTTCTTATTGCTGAAGAGTTGACATTTTTTCTTCTGCGGTCTACTGTACAGACGTGAATTTACTTTTCTCAAAGCCTGAGGCTTATGGTGTGAAAAGGCTTTACATTTGCCAAAAATATAACTTTTTATATAAAAAAAAACAAGCAAGTCCTGCCCAGATTTAAAAAGTAATGCAAAAGTAAAGTAACGAATTACTTTCCATGAAAAGTAACTAGCGTAATTAGTTACTTTTTTAGGGAGTAACTCAATATTGTAATGCATTACTTTTAAAAGTAACTTTCCCCAACACTGCTTATGACAGTACATTTAATTTAAGCCATATGCAAAAATACTTAAAGTAATAGTTTGCCCCAAAATTTTAAATTGCTGAAAATTTACTCACCCTTAGATATTATAATTGATGGACTGGAGTAGTGTGGGTTACTTGTGGATTATTGTGATGTTTTTTTATCAGCTTTTTGGACTCTCATTCTGACGGCACCCATTCACACAAGGATGGGTGAGGATCCACTGGTGAGCAAGTGATGTTAAATTTCTACAAATCTGTTCTGATGAAATAAAAAACTCATCATAGTCTTGGATGGCCTGAAGGTGAGTACATTTTCAGATAAAATGTAACACAAAACGCTCTAATTTGCATTACTGATAAGGAAAAAAGACAAGAGCTTTTTACGTATTTTATCTATACAGCGGGTAAAATAAGTATCGAACACGTCACTATTTGTCCTGGTAAATATATTTCTAAAGGTGCTGTTACATCGTGTCCTAACTACACGTGACGCGACGGCGACACGCAAAATTTCTATTTTAGAAACGGTTTCTATTTCTGCGATGTCGTGGCTGGAACAACAACATACAAACTAATGACAGTGATAATCTCAGGTATGTGCTTTATTCGAAGTTAAATGTGTCTAATGTGAGTTTGAATATCATTTTGTTTGACTTTTATAGCCATACTGAAAGCAACAACAGAACGTTTACCTCAGATCTTTAAAATAAATGAAAGCAAAAGTGTACCTTAAAACTGTGAACTCAGTGTGAACCATCAAGTGTATTCCATAACAAAAACAGTATCAGTCACTCAGTGTGTACATTTAATAATGTTAAAAAGGTTTAATACTTATGAATTATAAAAAGATCATAAACTTGCCCATTTCGTTGGGAGTGCAGTGCACTTCCGCCCTTCTGAATGGCTGTGATAACTGTCACGTCGCAGTGTCGCGGACACGGACTGAACTAGCTAATATTAATTTCCACTGACAAGGGGAAGGGCTGTTTTCTAATTACTGATAGATTTAAACTGGTGTCTTGGCTTTCCATGCCGTTTTTACCTCTCTTTCCTCAAATACTTTTCCCCCATGTCATTCCATTTTATTACACATAACTTAATTTATGAACTTATTTGTTTTTTTTTTTGTTTTGTTTTTTTTTGTATGTATGGATTACTTGGGTTGTTACCGACATTTGGTGAAAATGTCAAGTCAACAGCACCTTTGGAAATAGGACTTCTGTGAATGTCCTTCTTTCACCATAAATGATATGGTAAAGTTTTTATTAGCAAAAAAAGCATACATTTGACAGTATTTTACAGTAAATTTACTAATATTAACCATGTAGTTTTTCCACTGTATATGGTATGGTAATGTACAGCTAACTTATTGACAGTTAGTTATTTGTAGAGTTTTCTTTTTTCCTGTAAAAAATTATCATAGTGCACTGTTAGAGTTTTATTACTCATGTTATTTAAAACTACATAAAATGTGGCTCTGAACACAGTAACATTAATGACAAATAATTATCAGCTGAGTAAAAATTTGTGAAAACAGACACCATTATTGAACCTAAAGCGCTTCCTCTCTCACCTCTCACCTTCACCCTCTAGCGCCTCTCTCTCGCACCACAGAAAAGTCTATTTTTCTTAACCTCTTAAAAGCGCTTTAATGAGGCAGAGTCCTTTAAGCCGAGGGACAAAGAGGACCCTCATGCGGGAAGATGTGAACTCTTCTCCAGCCACCTGCCCAAACACAGGTGACTGCATTATAAAGAACTCCCGTCAGCACGCACAAAGGGAACGCATCCTACAGACACGCTCACAATGACCTCTGGGCCCTCCAGACCCTCCCATTGATTAACCAGCATGCACTTGAGACACAAGAGGTCAACCTTCAGACAGCCCAGATTCTCCACCAAAGCCTGTTTCACTCCGTCTGTTCTAACTCAGTGATCTTCTCACGTTTAGGGCTGGGAATTTACCCCACATGAGGTCTTCAAGCGCCTGTCTTCCTGTTTTGAAAAATGGCTGGTTGGCTCTTGATTTGTGTGCTGCGTTTCACTTAAGGTGGCTCACGGTAGCATCAAGGTGATGGCTATATAGACTTAATTTTGCAAGATGTGGAAAAACTACAGAGGGTTTGGCAGCTTTGAATTTTATGGATGGTGTTAACCAAAGACAAAGAGGCTTATTCGATTTATTTGACAGTCTGGAGGGTTTAAACGTGAACAGAAACACAGCACAACCTGAACCGTATGGGATCCTGAGTGAAAGTATCTGTCTTCACTTACCACGTAACAAGCTCAGTGCTGAGCAGACACTTCTCAAGATGTCTTGCCATAAAACAGACAGATATAAAAGTCACTTGAATATGAGGAGCTAATTATCTGCTTGTAAAAGAACAGCACATATTTATTCACCCAAGAATGGAAGGGCTCTGCCTAGAACCGGTCCTGTCATATCTACTTTTTATAATACAAATGATATATTGTGCTTCAGAAGTTCAGATTTTGTCCTGCTTTTGTAGCTCACTGGCAAATATTTATGTGCCGTTTTCAAAGTAGCTATATATGAATTCAATTAAAATAAATAAAAAAAATGTATTTCTATTATAAATATTATCTAAATAAGTATGATATAGAATGATACTACTACTAATAATTGTATTAAGTTGTAAATTTTATAAACTGTCAGAACATTCAAACTAACTTGCTAATCATGCTAGAAGCATGCTAGTACCATGCTAGTAACTTGCTAATCATGCTAACAACATGCTAGTAACTTGCTAATCATGCTAACAACATGCTAGTAACTTGCTAATCATGCTAGAATCATGCTAACAACATGCTAGTAACTTGCTAAACATGCTTAACAACATGCTAGTAACATGTTAAACAATCATGCTAACAACATGTTAGAATCATGGTAGCAACATGCTGGGTAAAATCATGTTAGCAATGTCTTAGCTAACAATCATTAACAACATGCTAGTAACATTTAATCATGTTAGAAACATAGTAACTTGCTAATCATGATAACCATGCTAGTAACATGCTAATCATGTTAAACATGTTAGTAAAATGCCAATCATGCTAGAAACATGCTAGTGACTTTATGATAATCAACATGTTAAATCATGCTATAATCATGATAACAACATGCTAGTAACTTGCTAATCATGCTAACAATATGTTAATCATGCTATAATCATACTAGCAATGTGCTAGTTACTTGTTAATCATGCTAACAACATGCTAGTACCATGCTAATCATGCTAGAAACATGCTAGTAACTTGTTAATCATGCTACAATCATGCTAGTAACTTGCTAATCATTAATCTAATCTTTAAAACTACTTCAAACGTAAAACCTTCTAACTTCTACCTTTTAAAACTTTTAAACTTCCTACTTAGCTTTCTCAAGCCAACTTCAAAGTTTGTTTTGATTAGTTACATTTACTCTTATTTAATTAAAAAATAAACATTTTGTCTTATTTTTAAGTCTTATTGGTCTTATTAAGTCTTATTAATGCAATTTTACATCTTCAGTAGATTATTGTTTTTTTTTAAATCTGTAATTCTAGTAAAATATGCATTTTATGCACAATTATCAGCAGCAAATGGACAAATATGATGATTATATTCATACACTTCCCATCTCTGCTATTGATTTGATAAACAGTCCCACCCCAAACTCACACCAGTGGTTAAACTTACTGTATGTTGCGGTGTTGGACTGAATGGCATGCTCAAACAAACATGTTCTGATACCACCGAAGTCACAGTATTTGCATTCTAAGGGGCTTAACCTATGATTGGCTTTTTTTTTCACTCGTATCTGCATATTTTAACCTTGAAAAAAATGACACTTATACATATGCAGCATTGACATTGATTTATGGCATATCTGACCCATTTTCCTTGCGGTATCTTTCTTCTATTAAAATGCACTATGACTAAGAATACCTGACCATTAAAAGAGAAGGCTAGAAGTTTATCCAACCTTGAAAGTTGCACAAGAGATCAACTTTGCTCTCCGTGTCAAAATGCCTCTGAAGCCGCTGTGAACAGTACAATCACCCAGTGATTAGCTTCAAACAGAGGAACGATACGGCTCTGAAAATAAAACAACAGACGAGGCTTGTGCACTGAAAGATGGCTGATCTTGTACTCTGTAATTAAGCCAGTCTGCACTTGATGAAAGCAAATTCAACTGGCGGGGCCGCAGTTTCACAGCCAGTTTGCTTTTACGACATAATTACAGTCCAAATCAAATGAGAAGATTTCATATTTCGCCGGGACAAGCGCGGACTCCAGTGTCAACAATTACACTGACCCCCCCGAGGTAGAGAAGAGGCAGTCTAAATAGTTCGGTAATTCACCTCTGTTTGGGTGCTCCAGGGAGGTCTGACTACAAGAATCCAAATGACTGCAACTTGGAGAGAGTGGTGGCAATTATTCAGACCGTAGGTGTGGTTTTTCATTATATACAGGCTACGCTTCGCTGTTTCCCCCATTCCAATGTGTCATCAAGTATCTCCAGAGCTTGTATCAGCATGACCTGAGCTCATATTTCATTTATACAAATGGAATTGTTCTGCAGGGGAAAATTAATATCGGACTGTGCAAAATGGGTGTCAGCATGCCACTGAATACAATGGTACCTGAAACAACATAGTTTCACACCCTCTCCCCCTCATCTTAGATGACGTACGTATCGCAAGCTTAGCAACTAAACAAAACAACGGTTGTTAACCTTTTTAAAATACTACATTTAGTAATAACTAGAAGCAACACAAACTTATATTTTTCTTTAGCTTTTCTAGCAACTAAACATTTAGCAATTGAACATTAAAAATCATCACTGTTGTGTCTGCTGTATATTCTAAACTATATAGTTACTCCCTTCTCCAAATAGCTTTGGTGTTCACATAGCAATTTATAGTCAAGATAAGTACTTTTTCAAAAGAGTAGCTTGTCAGTAGTTCAAATGAGCAGCTTGTAGCTACCAAGCTACAGTTTCAGAGTTGCTTCTACTATTGTATGTTATATCTACAACTTTTTTCATATTATAATATTATTATAGTGTATAAATATGGTCAGATGTGGTAAAGGGAGTTTCAAAAAGGGGATTTTGCAGCAATGCCACAGAAGAGCAATTTGGGCTTCCCCAAAGAAACCTTTAGTCATTTATACCTTAAAGAACAGTAAGTTGTTTCATTTTTTTCTTAAGAATAGTTTGAAATCCAAACTCATTGGAAATATGTGACTGCTTACATTTTTGCAAAACCTAAAATACATTTCACTGCACTTTTCAGGTGTATGTCTACAAGAGGCACTATAAGCAACATCCTGATATTCTCAATTCCTGATGCAGATTTATTAAACGGCTCATTGTCATAGCAAAAATGGTGCTTGTGGGTAAATATTTGCTAAATTTATTGTTGTTTGTGGTTTGTTTCAACTGAAATTTAAGTCCAGTCCAGTGACTAGTGCTGAATATCGTGTTCATTTTCGATTTGAAATTTTCAGTCAGTGGTGCTAAAAAGTTAAAGCTTTATCAAATTGATATAACCACTACGGTAATCCCTACCCTAAACCTAACCAGTAATGTTAACAGAAGCAAATATGTTTTGGCTCTACAATACTTTGAGCTCCTGACTCATACCAGAGCTCTACACTTTGCAAGTGCAATGCTGTACCAGGTGAGCTACCGAGCAAGTTTACTACAGCAATGTCAAATGTATAAAGCTGTTTATACGATGCAAACCGCCACCTTAGAATTATAAGATTCTGTCTGCATTCTGAGCACTTTTGAGATATTAAACTTAAAAGATTTTGCGTTCCATAGACATCAGTAGAAAGAACCATTTTTGTTTTGGCCCAAAATGTAAGCAGCTTACAAAAGAACCATCACATAGTGTAAATAAGTTGTCACAGAATAAGAACATGTGAATGACTCAATTTTGTTTTCTGATTAGGGCTGGGAATTGATTCCAAAAAGAATCAATTTCTCGATTCCGAGGCTTTAGGAGTCAAGAGTAGAATCCAAAGGTTGGAATCGATCCCATCAAGGGGAATCGACTCCTTATTCAGAGCCCTTTTCAGTTTAAAAAAGCTAAGGATGCATCCTATGAAGGCTGCACGTCGCTGAATGTCGATTCATTAATGAACATTTATGGGTTTAATGACCAGATCAAAAAATTATTCTAAGTTTATTTTACAGTAAAACTGACTTAAGTTGTCCACAATTTTGAGCACTGCATGACAGAATAGATCATGACCTGATCGAAGGTCTTGATCTTATTTACATCTTAAATAAAATGCTATTTTTTTAACCTTTCTATCAGCCAATGATAATTCTGAAAGAAAACGCTGAGAGCACAGATCAGTGACCGACAAGGCATCTGATTGAGAGATAAACCACAAGATCTTAAATCAGTGTTGGTAATGTTCTGGATATTTTGTTTCGGTATACACATACGGTTAAAGTAAACATCATTCAGCTCAAAGGAGAAGTCCACTTCAAAATCTGGGCACCAATAAAGTCCATTATATGGAGAAAAATCCTGAAATGTTATCCTCAAAAAACATAATTTCTTTACGACTGAAGAAAGAAAGACATGAACATCTTGGATGACAAGGGGGTGAGTACATTATCTGTAAATTGGTGTTCTGGAAGTGGACTTCTCTTTTAACTGTGCACCTTTTAAACACTTCATGTCTTGTTTCATTGATGCAATAAACACTTGTCCACTTCTGTGGGCTATGACTAATTTTGATGCGCAATGCAGATAAAATTACAATTTTAAATCAATCAGCACTACAGAAATGCATGGTAATTTTTACTTCGTATTATGAAAAGGTTACTTTTTGCAGCCTTTATGTTACGTTCCTCCAATCTAAAAAAACGATAATTGAAAAAGATTTGAAAACAACAGTGAGGAATCTTTGAATCAAATCCCACTGATTTTAGAACCGTGAATCTGACTCGATTCCAAAAATTTCGGAATCAAACAGCCCTAGTTCTGAGATCATAGTATGCAAATAATCACACAAAAGAAGTCTTTATTTATCGATAATTTACTCCTGCATAATTTGTGCAAAAATGAATAAAAGTTGCTGTTTTTTTTTTTTTTTTTGCCTCTGCTATTCATTTCAAATTATACAAATATTTTTGTTTAGCATTAACATTTAACATTTTACTAATCTGAAAAAAACTCTTTGTGCAAAGTGCATTGGAAAGGTTCCATGGATGTTAAAGGTTCTCCATAGATGCCAAGAAAAATAATTTTTAAGAGCATACACTTTTACTGGTAGCTGCAAATGATTCTGCATGCTAGCCAAACTATTTAATATATAAACACACAAGGGAGGGGAGTGTGTGTGAAAGGCGAAATTTGCTTTGTGTAAATTTGCCAGTGTAAATTCTGCACAGGCCTGAGTCACATAAATAACAAGAAAGATATCAATTTAGTTTTCATCATCAAATGACAGTCAGTGGCATCTTAAACTAGGACAGGAAGTACGTATATATGGTCTTTTACACCGCAAACTCTTTGTTCCTTTAGGTCATATCTCTGCTGCGGACAGATCTTCAGAACCCACAGCTGCTGAATAGCCACAGCGTAACCGTACATCCCTGCATTTCAGTTTTATAAAAAATCCTCTCCGTACCCTCTCATTCCCACGGCAAGCCAGCTGGAGCAGATTTTCCCTGGTTGCCGTCTTGTCTGCCTCATGGGCTCGTTCCTGCTCACAGGACACAGTTTGATTGGGCAGTGGTCAGGGGAACGGAGATTAGTAACTGGATATATAGAGCAGGGGACTGCTGGGAAGACTCCCTGTCATCCGGCAAAAACCTAGGACTCTGCGGTCGTGAGGCACGGTCAAGGCGCGAGCCGCAACCCCTGCTGACACCCCGTTTGTTGCGACCACGCTGCGTTCAGACCCCTCATTTGCCTGCCACTCTCTCTGTGTGCGACCTATTTGGATCCTAGTCGTTTTGGCCTGACAAATAAGGGGCTACTTCACCACCATAGAGAGATATGTCTCTTCCCATGGCAGAGAGAGGACAGGCCCAGTGGGACCTGCCATTACGAAAACCTAAAAGGGACCTTAAATGGCACAGCGTATCTGAGCTACGACACCAGCTCATGTGGGGACGTGGTCAGAGCGACTTGGCAGCTCATTGGTGTGGCTGGTCATAATTAGAGTGTGAAAAAAGTGAGACCTCGAGGGGAAACTGGTGCCATGAATGAGGCTCTGGGAATCTGACTTCTTAAGCCGTCGGGGATGTGCTGGGACCGGGATGTTTGCGGGTAGAAGATGTCTCCCAGATGTCCGGCTCCATTGTAACCATATTCACCCCTCCTTCTTTAAAGAGACATGTTTCTTAAACTTGAACACGATGAATGAACTACAGGGCAATTGTTTGTTTACAATATCTCTAGGTCAGACTGCTTTTAGCCTGCGGGTCTCCACATGAGTGGCTCATTCAAGAAAACGTCTACGCTGTGTCTGGCCATGTGTAAATGTTCTACGAAGAGGTTTTTTAAGTGCTTCCCCTCCCCAACATGAAACACTGTTGGGGCTACAAAAGACCCACCTGCCAAACAAAAGACAAGAAGGGATGAGGCAAGATGGGAGAGGTCAAGAGAGGTCAGACAAGATTTCATGTGCTCCGTACTCAAACTAAAGAGGAGGAAGGGCAGGTGCAGTGAAGATGGAGGTTTTACAAATTAGTGAAGTGGTTGGGTCAAAGGTCAATTGCAAATCATCCCTGTTTGGCTTAACTTGCAGGTTTAAGTGGATCAAACGAGTAATGCATTTAGACTAAATAAAAAAGTGACTACTTAATTATACAGTACTAACATGATTCCATCAAAAAATAATTCACAAAAGATTATTTTCTTGTTTGTTTTCATTTTTATTTTATTTTTATTTTTTTTTTACATCCTCCTGTGGATGGAATTACCAAAATTATGAACAGATATAGTGACAAAACATTTGAATAGACTCACAATTTCATAATGGACTGCAAAATATAAAGATTTTTTGCATCATTTCATAAAATGCCACTGAAATTACAAATACATTGAGTATTTAACAATGAACAAAACATACACGCGCATATATCCATAGAAATTTACGGAAATACCTGCACCAAAAAAAGGAGGGGAGGGAAAGAAACAAAGGGGAAAAGGAGAAAACCCTGCTATGATATTCAATATTGTAGAAAAACAGAGGACAAAACATTTGTCTCATTTAAAACACATATACAGAAGAGCTCAGTATCCTTATACTTCAACACTGTAAACATCATTTAAAGACAGTGTCATAGTTTTGTCATTTTTTTCATTCCAATTATTTGTTTTACCTCCACTGTCAATAATTCTCTAGTCCATCTAAATAAATCAGCAAAGAATTGGCTTAGGAATTTCTCAAACAAATCTGTGCGTTAAGACTTTCCCTTAAGACTTTACATTTCCCAAATAAAAGGACAGTCATCCTCACAACTTTATTTGATTTAATTCCTCTTAATGAATTTAAATGATACTGGTTATGATAGTTTGCTCATGGATTGTTTTTGTCCGCTGTATAGCAGGAGTTTAAACTACATCAGAAGATAAAGGCTGAATATTAATTTGAGGCACGTCCGTGTTGTCTGGTTACGTCTGTCTCCGAAAGCCATTGGTAGCACTTAAATTCGACATGCTTTCTTGACTACAACACATTTCCTCCTGATTTTCTTTCAAGTTATGGCCACTTCCTGTCATTTACGCAAAGAGAGGTTTGCCAGTTTGCTAAGTATCTGACAAGTAGGTGAAAAACTACACATCCGTATTAAAAAAAAAAGATTCTCGTCATTGTGCCGTACCTTTCGTTATGATGTACCCTGCTGACTGATTTCGAGCGGGCAACATGTGCAGCCTTAGCTTAAATTCGACTTTCTATTCAAGTCAAAAATAAAATGTAAACTGTCAAAAGCCATGAATATAAACGGAAGGATGTTGTAAATAGTGAATACGCAGATGAGAACAGGACTGTGGTTTAAATCTGAGCTGATGATGTATGAAAGGAGACAGGTGGAGGCGATTCAGTGTGTAGGAACAGAGGTCGTAATGAGGAAATCATTTAATCCTAGGATCCTTTAGAGGACAAGCAGTCACCCAGGGTTTCCAGAGAGCCCCGGCACAATTCAGTGATTGCGGTTTCAACAACGCACAGGATGGTGCGTGTAATGCTGCTACAGCTTAATGGCCTGTGTGTGTGTGTTTACTCAAATGATTTCTACAGGTGAGCACCTGTGCTTTATATTGGTGTCCAAATAGCTGCTAATTCATTTTTGATTTCATGATAGATTGATTTGTAAATGAATACATTCCTTTAATAATTTAACAGGAATGCAGCATCTAAAAATCCTCCATATGAGCCCATGATAACAAGCTTACGGCTTCCCTTAACAAGTGAATCCAGGCTGAATTAGTCAAGACGGCACTATAATATAACAACATAAAGCCACTGACATATGAAAGGATTTGACCACGTACAAGGTTTGGAAAGCATTCAAACATAATTAAGGGATAGATGAGATGGATGTTAATTTGAGCAAATGTAAACATTTTGATCTTTAAAAGTAAAATCTGGGCTATTTAAAATGTCAGCCTTTTGAAAAAATATGTCAGGAATGCAACACTGGTGGCCTCAACACTGTTTATATACGGGAACCATAATCATGTAGAGGAAATATAGTCATTTTTGTTGTCATTTCATTCTCATAAATGTCACGGTTGATGAACTTTCCTTTCGTTTCATCTCATTCATTTCAAAGGTTGTCAACAGAAAATCAATCAGATGCAGTCAAACTGCCTATCAGCTGCCTTGAAACATCCCTGGGTTTTTTTTTGCCCCTTAAAATTGTTGAATATTTTATTGTCAAAGTGACATTCAGTGCTTTTTACGTCTATCTACTGAATATAACCCATGATGAGTGCGGCCAATGACAGCAACAATAACATGAAAACGTTCTCAGATTTTTAGAAGTTGACCTCTTCTTTTAGAAATTACCCATTTGTTTCCTTTGAGGAAACTAGTTTATAACACAAAAGTGGCTGAATGCCAAAATCTCAGTATTTGTCATATCATAAGATGGGGTGTAGAAATATAATTTCAGGAACTGAATGCATTAGAAACCCATCGATAATGTACCTGCACATGCCATGTATCATTACAAATAATCCAATAAATACAGAAATTATTGCACAGTAGAAAGGCTCCATGAATTCCTAATGGACTACTCCTCTGTTAGTTGCTGGGATATGCAAGAAGGGTTTTAGAACCGCAGACTAACATTTCCCTGTGTTCTTGTTTCTCAGGTGGCAGTTTGTTTTCACAAAAAAAAAAATCACTCCAAAAAATATATAGTCAAGGAAAAGACTATCCAGCTAAACCCATAATGCAGTGCATTGGAAAGTGGTCTCAAGCTCTGTCAGCCTGCTCAAGTTTGACCTCATTGGTCAGCAAATGCTCTCCATGCCACTTCTTCATGTGTTTTTCCAGGGTGCTGTACACGCTGAAGGGCATGTGGCAAATATCGCAGCGATACACCTCTTTGCCAAACTGCCCGTGGGTCTTCATGTGCCGGGTAAGCTTGCTGCTCTGGGCACAAGCGTAGCTGCACAGGTCACACTTGTAAGGCCTCTCACCTGTGTGGCTGCGCCGATGCACGGTCAGATTACTGCAGTTCTTGAACACCTTACCACAGAACTCACAGGTGTCACTCCGTCGACTTTCCTTGGAGCTGGGTGGTCTCCCTGGCCCAGGACCCCGCAGCTGGAGGTGAGGTGTACTGCTACCACTTCGCCCCGACAGCCCACCGCCTTCCAGAATTTCCCCTGGAGGGGTGGAGAAGCGCAGGCTGCCCGTCTCAGATGAAGAGTGCTCGGAAGAAGTGCCGAAAGGCGACTGCCTGGAGTCGTTAAAGCCCAGGAAGGGCTCCCTTATGAAGTGGCGGGATGCAGCATAACCAGCAAGCAACTGAGAATACACATTTTCGGGGGATATGACGGGCACCTGTGGCAACTCCACATCCTTCTCTACCTTGATCCTCTTGGCGGAAGAGCCGGTGAGGCTGGAGCTGGAAATAGGCATTGGCTTCCGGTGGAACAGCGCTGAGATGGAATCCTCCGGGCCACAGCCTCTTCCATTCACCATTGGACGCCTGTCTCTGTCATTCTCTCTGGACGCCGAATCTGTGTCCATCTCCTCGCATGGCCTGCTGCCCGGTGGCAGTCTCAAGTGATTGTCGAGGTTGTTGTATTGGCTTTCTGTCACTCTGTCAGTGCCCAGAGGTTTCTCCTCTGGCGAGGGTCTTGGGCCATTCTCTCTGTTTCTGCTCAACTCTGAGTCCATGCTCAGGTTGGAATCAGGCCTGCTCCCATTTTGCTGTTGTTCCTCTTCTTCCTCCTCCTCCTCCTCTTCCTCCTCTTCTTCTTCTTCTTCCTCCTCATTATCCATTCCCTCCCTTGTGCCATTGTCCTCACTGTTCTTAAGCCCCTCTCCAGCCGAGTCTTGCCCTCCCTGCTCAGGTGAACTCCCCATGGAGCCTGACTTGTGCATGTGCGTCTTCATGTGGCGCTTTAGCTTGCTGGCCTGCGAACATGCATGGTCACAGAGATGACACTTGTAGGGTCTTTCGCCAGTGTGGCTACGTCTGTGCACGATCAAGTTGCTTTGGAACTTGAAAGTCTTGCCACAAAACTCACAGGACTTGGCTTTGCCGACCTGATTTAGTGGTGGTGAGGAATTGCCTCTGGATGGAACTGATGGCGGCTGTGAGGGCGTGGTTAGAAAAGGTAGAGGTTTGGAGCCGGGCTGGAAGAGAGTGGGACTGAGAAGCCGATGCATGGGGGGTACCCGGTTAGGCGAAAGAGGGGGAGTTGGACCCCCATTGTTGTTGTTGCCCGCCAGTTCACGAAGACGCTGAGAGAAGCCCATGGATGGTTCAATGCCCATGGGTGTCAGCCGCATCACCCGCTCAAAAGCACTTGGATGCTGGGACAGGAGACCCATCTCCTCAGGGCCAAGCCGTTCCAGAGGATGGCGAGGCGGCGGAGGGCTTACAAAGGGCGGGGTGGATGGCAAGCGGGTGTCAATGTATCCAGGTGGTGGAGGTTCACGTAGCAGTGGGGCACCCATGCGCAACAGCTGAAAAGGGTTGCTGCCATCTCCCAGAAAGCTGGCTAGAGGGGAACGGGGCAAGGCGTCGGCCCCCAGTGGTGGAGGAAGGGCCATGCGAGGGGTCAGCGAGCAGCTAGTTGGGTGGGTGTCCAGGTAGATGCGTATCCCGTGGGTGTTCTGTGCATGCTGCAGCAGAAACCATGCACTGGTAAAGGGTTGCTTACAAGTGGTGCAGATGTAACTGGAGGGCTCATCTTTTCCTGGAAGACACAAAACAAGTGGATGGAATTAATATATACATATTAGCTATTAACGCTCTGATTTGGTGCAAGGGGAGGTTGAGATAGCACACTTTAATAGCTTTCCTTGTCATTTGCGCATCTGTTTGTTCTCAGTGATGGCTTTGAATGTAATCAAAGCTAACAGTCCTCTATGGTGAGGTTCATGGATCATTTCTGTTTAAAAATTAAACAGGCAACATGTGAAAGACATCTCATTGCGCTGCGGCGACAGCCATTTTATAAGATTGAATGAAAATTACATCACCCTAAGAGGGGAGACAAGAGCTCTCTGATAGCCTAGCGGGTTATCTACTGTGCGGCAGGGCCGGCTGCTCTCTAAAGCTGTGTCAAAGAGGATCTGCCTGTATGTGACTCACCCAGAATCTGAGTCACACTAGGGGGTTAGTGAGAGCAGGGAAGCTCCTTGAGGGCTGGAGCCTAATGCAGATGGCAGGTATCGCCCACAGGCCACAACGCATTGTGCTAATGCTAATGTCAGCCAGACGTTAATATAGAACTCCCCATTCAACACCCCGACACCCCCACCCTTCACTATTTCCATATGGAGATACTTCTGTGGCAAAAGAAAGAGAAAGAGAGGATTAAGAAAGAAAGAAAACGAACAGGAATCGTGTTGACAGGTCCATGCACTGACATTCAGGTGCTCAGTTAGCTACCGACAAAGTTGCATTAGTGTGATATGATATTTTCAGTTAAATGCACTTTGCAAATACATGCCAGTGCAGTCATGTGCATGATTTCACATTGAAGAAAAATGTTAGGAATATTAACCACAAAGGCTTTCACGTTAGGTTGTTTTTTTTTCTTAATATATAGCTGCCTGAAAAACACCTGACTGATGCAGTGAAGCGGAAGTGCTTGTGTATGACAGGTCCACAGCCTGTGTTTGGTTTGGCCGGCCTTTAAATGGACACCTGGCGGGGGGATTTTGGCTGCTAAGAGAGTAACAGAGAGAGAAACTGAGGGGACATGAGAAAAGAGGTGGCAGAGATTAGATACTAAAACACACACAGGCTGTTCATTTTCATTTTCAGGCCCTGGACAGGAGCCCAAGTCTGGATAAAATCAACAACGGACATATTCTGCGCCCATATTCTGCTAGTTCCAAAAAAGCCTCATTAACATCCCATATTCCTCTGATGGCTGTACAGGACTCAACATAATGTGGGATGGACAAAAAGCGTGCAATAGAGCATTCGTGCATGCAGAAATATATGCATTCGTGTGTGCGCTCGCGCTCTTACCCCGACATAACTGTGTGCTTGAGCTATTGTAATTTGCATCCTATCACATCATACAAAAAACACCATATGTTACTAAGGGACCGTGTCAGCTAACAGACAGGCAGACTTAATGACGACCAAAGACAAATTTCATCAACTTTCCAAACAAGCCAGAACGAGGGAGAGAAACCCATAGTGAATAAGTTAGGATATGCTAATGACCCATCAGAGATCCATGTCTTGTGACAGCAGCTTGTGTGGCATGATGGTGTGAAATTACCCATCAGGCACCTCAGGAACACAAATCTCCATCTGATCATGGTCCATTGGGTCCTACTGTGTGTGTGTGTGTGTGTGCCACACTACAGAGGCCTGGGAGGGCCATGTCACAGCAAAGAGCTCCAGCCAATAAAAGCGCTCATTACGGAATCATCGCTGTTCGCTCTGTGATTCAATTTGCAGTAATTACCGCGGTCCGCGTCCATGAAACCGTTCGCTGCGGGCCGCAGAGGTCAACTGCCAGTTAACAGAGTGTCTTTTCTCCTCTCAATGTATTCAATTGCAAGAGCCTAATAGCCTAATTTTCTTCCCTCTTGCACTTCAATAAATATTGCCGGGATTACAGGTTAAACAGCTAAATTGAGTTGTGGCTGTTATATTACAGAGCTGGCTGTTGGTGTGCATGGTGCTAACAACTCTGCAGCAGCGTCCTTGTTGTGTTAAACAGCGCTGGGATGTCTACGTGCATGTCTTCGTATGCGTGTGTGTGTACAGGATGTGTGATTAATGACACACGAGCGTGTGTGCACGCAGAGGAGGTCTTACACTAAACTTATCTACTCTCTTGGGTTTAGTATTACAAAACCTCACGGCCAATTAGTCCATCCTCGGGGACCTCCAACCTGGGTTTAGATATGTTGATTTCAACATTTTGTGGCAATTAATTTCCTTTTAAGAGCATGAATGCAGTGACAGAAAAGTGAGGAGGAGGGGCTGGAGGGTGTTTTTTAATTATCTGCGAACAAATCTGGCAGACTTGCGAGCACTGCTGTTTCACAAGGGAAACAACATTAGCGTTAGCTACTGCTGTCTCCAGCATTACCCGAGCATGAGCCAATCACTTACTGAAGCTGGACTAATGGAATAGTCATGTGATGATGTGCGAATGCGTGAAACTCGTTTGATATTGTCAAAATGCAAGGGCATATGTGTGTGCGATAATGTGCTCATTTGCTAATGTCACAAAGGACATATGAGCATGTGCGAATGCATGAAACTGGTTTGATGATGCCACAATGCAAATATATGCATGTGTGCAAATGTGTGAAACTCCTTTCGTGAAGTTACAATGCAAAAATATACGTGTGCAAATGCAGGTGTTTTGTAATCATATCGCCAAGATAAGTGTGTGTGCAACTTACTTATGTCATAATGCAAGGAACATATGAATATGTATGTCAAAACTCATGACAACGCAAAGGCATTTATGTGTGTGCAACAACAAATAATATTTTTCGGTAATCATATCGCGAAGACAACTGCATGTGCAAATGTGTGCAAGTTATTTGATGATGTCACAACGAAAGGATATATGTGACCCTGGACCACAAAACCAGTCATAAGTAGCACGGGTATGTTTGTAGCAATAGCCAACCATACATTGTATGGGTCAAAATTTTGAAGACGAAGATATTTTGTACATTTCTTACTTTAAACATATAAAGGCTTTTGATTAGTAAAATGCATTGCTAAGAACTTCATTTGGACATCATCAAGGGCATCTTTGCGCATGCAAATATGTGTAACACATTTGGTAATACTACCGCAAATATGTGTGCATGTGTACACTTGTTTGATGATGTCACAACACAAGGACATATGAGGGTGTGCAAATGCTTAAAACTCACGTGACAACACATGGGCATCTATGCACATGCAAATGCATGCAACATGCTGGGTTGCATGCGTTTGCACGCAAACAGATGCCCCTGCATTGTCATATGAGTTACTTGTCAAAGTGCATGTGTGCAAATTGTCTAATGATGTCAACGCATCGACAAATGAGCATTTTTGTAAATGTGTTTGGCAAACATATCGCAAAGTGCATGTGAATGCAACGCAGGGATATATAAGACACAATGCAAGAATTTATAGGCACATACAAATGCGTACAACTTATATGATGTCACAAATCTAAAATAGCAGTGCAACAACATATGCATATGCATCTGTGTGTGTGTGTGTACAACTCGGGCCTGGCACTCTAACAGCTCTGCCCCTCGAACCCGCCACATTCCTAGCTGTCGAAAGCTACAGCAGTGGATTTGCATAGAGAACAAAGGACGAGGTGATGCCATGGGGACTACGACACGCCTTCACTCCCCTCCGGACCCTCCCCCCCACCGAACGTCCCCTCTGTGCACCTGTCACAAGCCTGGCTGACACCTCACACCGCAGTAACGCAGGCCCTCATTAGCATGCCTGTGATCTGGGGCTCCCAGGGGCTTGTGGGGCCTCACCTCGCATCACTGATGTCTTGTTTGTGATGATCGTGGCTAATCAGGGGGCCAGACCACTATGCTAATGAGAAACACAGAGGTGCAGCATTCTGTGTAGTGCAACTCTGCTGTCTGTGCCACCAACATACTCTAGGGGATCGGTGATGTGATTTGGATGTGAGAGTTTGTGTGTGAGGGAGCTAAACAATATCTATGCACTGCTATGGGAAGAGAAACATAGAAATTTGTTATTTTTGTAACAAATTTTTGAACTATTGCTGATTCTTTGAAGTCAAGTTAGGTTAATTGTGCTATTTCTATGCCTCTAGTGGTACCAAATGGAAAAATAATGACTGTTTGCTGACAGGTTTTCTGAATACCCTGCGTCATTGAACGGTTAGACAGGTAGCCCCGCCCCAAACTTAATTCATCGGTTGAATCATTGTTGGTCGGGATGGTTGGTTTCCCTGAGACACTTCTCAGAGACATCATCATAAATCTGGCTTACTTGCAGCTGACTCTGTACATTAACATTTAAGAATTTGTATGCCTAAAAATCACATAATTCTGCCGATGGTTGACTGTATATACCTCCTTTACTGTTTCTCTTTGTCTGCTTGGATTTCTCTCTGTCCTCATGATAGATGTGACTGTGCACTGATTGAGCTGTGAGCCTTAACAGACTATCGTATTGTCTTTGATAAATGATTATGACAATGAAATAAATGATTTTGGCAGGAAAATGATGAGTGGAAAGCCAGACCACATGCTGGGGCCAAAACCACCATACCAGTTTCTAAGGGGAGCCTGAAATGTTCATATTAAATCCGAAAGCCTGCAGAGAAGTGTGTGTGTGTGTGTGTTTGCATCGTCTTTGATATCCTCTTTGATATGCTCTGCTTGTGAGAAATAAACCCCTAAAATTTAGTTTTAATAAATTTTAATATTATTAGCAGAAATTCTAATATATGTTTTGGCCTTGTTTTCAAACAAAACTATATAATAATTCTAAAATCAAGATAAATATGATAGAGAAATAAAATTGTGCAAATATGTAAATTCAATTAAATTAAAAATGACATTTAAAAAGGTGTTGTTTTTAAAGTGGTCTTCGGATGCCCATTTTCCACAAGTTGGTATGATTCTTTAGGATCTTAATGAAAAGTCTATAATATACTTTGGTTAAAAATTCCTAATGGTTGTGTAAAACAACACCCTTTTTACCTTGTCAAAATAAGCTCTGCAAAAATCATCCCATTCTGAGGGATTGTTCCTTTAAATGCAAATGAGCTCTGCTCACCCCACCCCTCTCTACTCTCTGCTGCTCTGAGAGATTGTTTACTTTAGCCGCATTTAGCGCATTTAGCCGCGAAGCTTGCTAACTAGTATGTTATTAGAAAAGGTGATTGCAGAGATTCATAAAAAAAAACCTTATCCTTACTTCTGCTGTAGGTGAAGCTGGAAACCAAATGATTTGCGCGAACATAGACGGATATATGTAGATCGGGAGGCGCATTCCCTTCACAAACAAACGTAATCCACTGCATCTTTAGCAGCTCAGATGTCGGGATTAAATGACGACCACTATGTTCATTATTACATCCAGCAACACAACACCTCAATTGCTCAATCCGAGATATATTTTTGTCTAACTTATATCCCTGCTCCGGCATCGAAACAATGGAGGTCGGACTGTTACAGCTGATCTGAGGTAAGACGCTCATGTCAATCAACTATTGTGGGAGCGGCCTCTGGCATCTGAGAACGGCTCGATTTGAAAAAGGGGATATTATTTTTACAGGTTCATTAAAAACCACTGCATGGATTTTTATCATTATAGGGTAGATGTGTACATACACTGCCAACACACATTAATGTTCAAACAACCTGTAAAAGTGAAGTTTGCATCCGATGACCCCTTTAAATAAAATATGTGTAATGTATATTGATAAATATCCCATTGGCAAAATGTTACAAATAAGCAATAACATATTCTATGAAAACAGTATATTAACTTACACAACTTTGATTCTCAAGTAAATTTATCTTATGGTAAAAATATTTACACTTTAAATATAAAAAATAAAAATTATTGAGAAAATGTTTTTTTTTGCAGTGCAAATGTCCCATAATCCTCTCGTAGTTCAGCGCTCTGGTGGATTAGACTTATCTGTGATTCCTGGCCATAATGAGGATGAACAACTGTATTTGAAAAGACTCCCATTCTACAGTGGAAAAACTGTGTGTGTAAAGAAGCCACAGAGGATAGTGGCAGGAATAGTGGTTATGGCAGGCACACACACATACATACATACACGGCTGTCTCCTGTCTAAGTGAAAGCAGGCCTGTTGCAGTAACCGTTCCAATCTGTCTCCATCTGCAGGAACACAGAGGAGGGACATCACAAACTGCCTCTAGAAGAGAAGCAACTGCGCTCTCACAGCACACACACACACAAGCATACTGATGCATATATACACAAGACACCTACATATCCACAGCCGCACCCACACTTACACAAATAAACTCATATTTTCTCAGCCACTATCACAAACAAACAAAGAAACCACCTAGATACCAGTATAAATTCATCCCAACTCACTAACACACAAAATCCACCCAGCTGTTTAGGTTCTAGAAGCCTGCACTGCACTGCAAAGAAAAAAAAATATTTTCCCAATCACCATTTTTGCCTTGCTTTTCAGTAAAAAATGCAAACTGTACTTTTTGAAGCATTATTATACATTATTTATTAAGGATCATTTTTTGTAATGTTACCTTGGCTGATATGGCAGTCCTCTGGGACATATACTGACAACTAGTGGTTTGGATCCGAGCTTTTAGTTATCGATTCTATAGCAGAAAAATAAAGCAATGCCATTGCAGAAGATACAAATCCAGTATTCAGCAGGTCAAATAAATGACAGCCCTGATGAGGTTTGGCAAAAATTCTGTGAGAAAGCTCCAGACATTTCAATATGACTCAGCATGATAAAGAATTTAATTTGACTCCGACCAATAGCAAGCCTCTTGGCTCTTTAATTACCTCTGAGTGGGTGGAGCTTTGTAACTGAAGATCCATAAATGGACAAAGCACTCTGTTTCTACTTCACTTTGTTAAATGACCCATTTAAAAAGGCTGTTTGGAGAGCAGTTATTTAAGGTTGGTTTAGGGAATAGCTTTAGATGTTTATTTCATCGTTTACCTGATTTTCTGAATAAATTTTAAATGGTTTTGAAAGTAAATTTATCAGGCTTCAAAGATCGTCACATATTTGTAACTGTATATCAAGAGAGAAATACTTCATAGAACAATTTGTGTCAGTATTTACCACAATACCGATCCTATGCATACTGTCACACCCACATCAGCCTTCTACTTCCTCCTGCATGCTCACTGCCAGTCTCATGAAGAAACAGGCCAGCCAAGGGTAGAGTAACCGTCTAAATGAAAACACATGCCACCCTAGAGTGCCCTGTCATCATCTGATACTGCCAGAGCGAAAGACGTCCTACGGTGCAGACGGGAAAGGACAGTGAAAAACAACTGGAAAGACTTCTCTGTCAGTAAGAGCTATGACTCTTGGCTCGGTGAGAACACAGAGAAGTGCATTAGCACAGCGTTTTGTGGCATTGCAACTAGTCTGAATCATAGCTTAGAGTGTGCGTCACCGCGTTAAGATCTGGCTGGCGTGAAAAGGCGTTCAAGAAGAGCTGCAGGAACTTGATGGATGACACTGCTGCTTGCGGCTGAAGGGAGATGCAGAAAAGCCAGCGGGGTGGAGAGGAAAAAAGCAAATAGGGGGACAGCGAGGGACCAGTTCAAAGCAAACATTGCTCCATGTCATCGCAATCATACCCTGGATCACAATCAAATCTCCCACCCGTATATCCAGCGGTTAACGCTAATAGCTTGACATGAGACGGAATTAAAATAGTCTTGTGTTAAGTTGTTGCTGTGAAAAACTTCTGGCTTTTAGATCCTTTTACTCCTTTCAATTTTACAGTTCAAGACACAAAGATCGATAAAAATAACCGTTAACATACTCATTAATCTCTGTTTGGCTGGTGCAGGAAGTCCTAGAAGTTCAAAATTTGAATTGTGCCATTTTTTGCTCGTGACCGTTAGCTCTGGGCACAAACGTCAGTCGCCTAAGCCGTAAATCTGACTACACTGCAAAAAAAAATATTTTCTGACACAGCATTTTTGTCTTATTTTCCAGTATAAATTTTAAAATATTATTAAATCTCTATGTAATTACTTTAGAAGCAAAATTCTAACAGTCTAGTTTTCTTAAAAATGCATTTAAGTGTGACTTCATGATCTAAATGAAAAACAGAAAAACAAAAAAACAATGAGGGCAAAAAAAAATCTTGTTCTTGTTTTAACCATACAGTTAATTTTGAACAATGCTTTAGAAAACATCGGTAACATTTACTCACTACAGTTACTTTTCCCTCAATAAATTCCCAATTTGCTGCTTATTTATAATTAGTAAGGTAGTTGCTAAGTTTAGGTATTGGGTAGGTTTAGGGATGTAGAATAACGCCATGTAGAATAAGGCATTAACAGTACTAATAATGGCTAATATTCTAGTACTATGCATGCTAATAAACAACTACTTAAGAGACCGTAAAATAAACAGTTACCAAAACATTATATTTCAAGTAATTTTGCTACTCAAATAAATGTATTTTATTTTAAGAATGTTCTGGAGGTAACACTTTAGTGACCAGTTCTCACTAGTTGCGTATTTGCATGCATATTACAAGCAAATTGTCTGACTATTAGTACTTATCAACCATATATTAATGCTTAATTCTTCATGACCATATTTTAAATCCCTTAATCCTGCATCAAACCTAAACTTAACACTTACCTTAAGAACTATTAATGAGCAGTAATAGGATTTCAATTGCAAAATAATTGCTCAAAGTGCACATAGAGGTTATTGAGGCAAAAGTCGAGGTTAAAAGTTAATGGTAAGAGTTGATCCCCAACCGAAAGTGAGACCGTACACAAAATACAACAGAAATACTTAGATGTGTGATCACTCTGGAGCCACAGAAAAAAACGGTGTCTTGACTGTGCTGATTGGCTGATGCTGTTACATTTCGTCAGAATACATGGCTACTTTTGATTGGCTGTCAATGCATAAAGATGCTTTTTGGCAGCAGAATAGTGTAGTTATGCTATCTACCATCAGTGGATAACGAACCATGCTAGACCTCGCTTCTTGCATGTGTGTGAGCAAGGAAAGCAAAAAAAGAATGGAGTGCTATCCCGTATGCCAAATAATTGCCTTGGTATTTTTTGGATAACGTGTACTATAATGGTCCCCAGCTGGGCCCAGGCTTCTATACCCATTTAAAGTTCACTGTAAAAATCCCCAGGCCCTCAGCGCGCCTTCCAAAACAATCAGGGCCCTGTAAAACAGCTCTTTAGATACCGTATGTGCGCTGGATCTGTGACACATGCCAGTCATGTGAATGGGTTCCACTTCTGTTGCATTCAGCAGGACCAAAGCTGCAGCGCTTTGGCTGGTGCAAGGATCACTGACTACCCATACTCCTTGGCACAGGCACAGTACCTAAACCACAAAAACTCAGATTTCAAATCAAAAGCATGTAGTCCAAGATTAAAGCTTAGGCTGCCTACTATGCACCCTAAATAGAATGCACAATTAGAATTACCATGTCTGACGCCAAAAAATGTGCATGTCCTAATACTATTTTAATTCATCAGTGTGATCCATTATATGTTAGATATTTAGCTGGTTTATATTGGATATTTTATTGTAGACTGTTGTATCTGCCTTTTTAGATTACGCTGAATGTGTTCAGAATGTGTATTAAACAAAATGCATCATACAAATATAATAAATGTTTCACAAATTTTTTGGCCGCATTGTGATGTCTACTTGTCATCTTAGAACTATAAAAAACCTGATATCTATCATTTTTAATCCAGCATTTGGCAGTCCAATTAAATATCAAGTCAAGAAAAAGAATCAAAAATTGTGTATTATTTATGGCTCAGTGGTGACACTGCAAATCAAGAAGGTCAAGCGCATTGCATTGTGGAGTGGCGTATTTAGCGCAATGTGCTTTGCTGTTTCTGCACATTTTTAAAATATGTGATATATATTTTTCCATCATCTAGCAGAAATTTAAAGGAACAGGACCAGATTATCCCAAGATTAATCTCTTAAAAAAAGCACTGTCTCTTTAAAGATGATGTGTCATTTTGCCTGTTTATCTAATTTTAAGTATTCTTGCATATACTTGTACATTTAACATGCATCTACACTAAATAACATAATAGCAGATTTGCATTCATTTATTTAGCAGACACTTTTGTTCAAGGCGACATACAAATGATGAATACAACAAGCGATTCATCATAAAGTCATCTTTAAATAACACAAGTGCTCGTAAGAGTTTCAGACACCCTTTACAATAGTACAAGCTAGAGCAGGGTAGGGATTAAGGGAAAGTGAAAGCACACACACACACACACACACACACACACATATATATATATATATATATATATATATATTCACACACACAAAAAAAGCATTCAGAATGGAATACTACACTATATTGTATATTAAATATTATTATACTTTTTTGCATTACATGCATCTACTCTAAAATACATTATAATGCATTAAGATCTAATTTTCACATTGAAAGTGAAATACTTTCTCTGTTTATCTCAGGGCAAATGTTCACAGTTGTAGCATAGAAATTATAATTGTTATTTATACTTATACTACCACGTTTATCCGACTCTGTTTCAGACCACACACACAAACTTGTCTAATACCCAACTTATCATTAAAATCCAAAGTTTTAAGCTCTGAGCTCTACTCTTGGATTTTTTAAACCAGCTATCTAACCAGCATCCCAGAAGTCCCTCCTCTGTTATTAAAACAAATATATATTCTTATTCAAACAGTAGACTTTTGTTCTTTTACATCTTTCATACTGTGCATTATAAAAAAATTAACCTGTAAGTAGCATTTTAAAAGTACTGAAGAAGGCCTGTTTCATTTATAGATTTTTTTAGTTTTCTAATTACATTTATTTTTTAATCATTTCATGTATTTATTTATTTATTTTACTACGTACTCAAAACAATGTGCTATCAATGTACTTGTAGCGTATAGAAGTATGCAGATTACAAAAAGAAGTTGCCGTATTTACAAACTGGTTGACCGCATCGACGGTTAACTGCTCCATGCCAGTCATATTTAAAAGAACAAAAGTCAAAGTTAAAAGCGAGAGTGCCGATTTCTCCTTCGTGTGTCATCTCGCCCTCAGCCCTCCGCCGAAGCCCTCTTCATCCTCTGCTGGGGGAGATCAGCTTCTCCCAGGGCTGTTTTCACAATGATGCGTTTTCAGCTTTTGGCACAGCTCCCCGCATAGCTTATGGTTAAGAACAGTCTTTCATCTAGCCAATGCCTTTAGCAAACATACCGGGAGGGCCACATCTGCCGCACACTACATGCAAGAACAAGCCCTCACTGGCATGAATAAAAAACTGATAAGATCGAGGGTTTATTCATTCAGCGGGCTGCCAGGGAGGGTTTAATGCTGAATTATCATGGCGGCTCTCACCCTACAAATCTTCAGACTATAATGTCATCAACCACTATCAACATGACAGAGCAGCCCCCTCCCCTTATTTTGGAGTACTACACTCATGTTCAAGCACTCACTGCTGATTTTTGAGATGGGAACAGACCAAAAAAGACAGCTAATAAAAAATAAATAAATAAATGCTTAAAAATTCAAATATAATCGCTAAGACACAAATGGTTAATTTTAACAAATTCAACATTGAGGTGCTAGTAAAGCATGCCAGAATGCAGTAGTCTGCTGGAAATCCAAGATTATGAATTGCAACATACAAACTGCACATAATTACTTTAGTGCATTTACTACTGAATAAAAAATTAAAGTTTAGCATGTTTAAATATAAAAAAACTGTTCTTACCGAATTCCCACATTGTTTTAGAACCAGGATTACTATACTGTATAACAAAACAAAAACAATACAAAACATGGGAAAAGGTCATGAACAGCAGTGTTATTTTTTTCCTTGTTTTTATGGGGTAAAAATAATCAATCAGAAAATCAAACAACAATAACGGGAACTTTCATGGAAAACACACAGGTTCAAACCCATCTAGACATATCAGAGAGACCCAAGGGCAAATTCAACACTATGGCTTTGTAGAGTCCTAATAAAGTATGCCAAAAACCAGTAATCTGCTGCAAATTGACCTGTATGATGTATTGCAACATATAAGCTACAAGTAAGCAGTTCTTTGGAAGTATTTTCAAGCATTATTTGATTTGCATTATTCCACTGTGTATTCAGTGTTGTAAAAACACAGACAGTATGTGCAAATAAACAACCTTATCAGTGGCCGCAATTCGTTCTCAGTGAATTCCCACCATTACTATACTGTAAAAAAGACAGACGGACTGAGAAAAAAGTCAAGTTGTATTAGCTCGACTTTACTTTTATGGTGCCACCCAGCAGGACTCCAACACACAATGACAGAAATTTGCCACCAAACTCTAACACTAAACCACAGCAATGGTTGAAAACACTGCTGTTTACTGCAGTCTAATTCAATGCAGTCTGCAAGATCTCGCTTTGATAATGACACTGTTTCTATTAACATCCTTTCAAATGGTCACAGAGCCTTAGCTTTTCTAAACTTGACACGTAAAACGTTTGTTGTCAGTAAACCATGTGCCACGTGGAAGATGACATTAAAGTACAGATAGACTGCACATGTTGCAGGTTTGAGAGAGTCTTAACCCAAAATCCTTCGCTGTCTGCCTGAGACAGCCGCCAGAAGAGCCTTCTTCTTTGGGCATCAGCATGTGTGTGGCTTGGCTGCCTGATTGTGACACTATAGTCAGTGTTTGGCAAATAACTCTCCACGCAAACACTTTCTCACCCTGCAGTGCCAAGACTATCGTAATGTGTTACTGGTAGAGCCATCCATAATGTCAAGAGCATAAGAATGGTGGGGAAAATTAAAAAAAGAAATAAAAGACATTAAGACTTGTTTGTTTAACTTTTTTTGATCAAGACTGCAAAAATGAATAGAGATCCTGTGAGTAACCTGATAAAACCTTAAGAAAAAAAAATGTTGGGAAAAAAAACAGTTTAGACCAGACTAAGATGAGTTTTCCACCCTGGTTTGAAAGGGTTTTTTGGAACAAAGTAAGTACGTTTTGGGCACTTGGTCAGACTGAAAGACCTGCAGGCTAACCATAAACACCAGCTTGGCCAGGCTGGGAAATCAGTAATCAGTAGGGCATATATTGAAGGGGGAAAAACTGACAATGGTGTATTTGTTTGTTTTTCTGTATTGCAGGTTGCCATATAGGTTTTTAAAAAACAGGAAAAAACAACCTCACTAGGTGAATAGCTATATTTGGTAATAATTAATCATTCTAGAATGATAAGATGATCTTGATTATATGATAATGGATGATAATTAATATTAAATATTTAGGTTTTTTTTCTTTTAGAATTGATCGATTTGGTGGAAAAAAACAACTGAAACCTATTTCATCAATCATAAATCAGCAAAAAAATTTTCTTGGGCATTTTTGCTTTAGACAGTAATGAGACAGGAAGTGAAGAGGGAGAGAGAGGGGGACAGGATCAGGAAAGGTCTGCTAGCCGAAACGCTAAATCGGGACCGCTATGAGGCTATTGGCACCAACATGGCCAGATTTAAAATTTTAATTTATAATATTCTTATTATTCAATTATTTTTATTGTGATTATTATTAAATAAAAATATTTAAGTAATAATAAAATAATAATAAAAACAGTAAAATAATAAATTGCCAAAAAAAGCCAATATTCAATAAAATCATTAACATTACTATTAATTAACATTATTATTATTATTATCCAATGTTCTTAATTTTCAAACATTTAACCATTGAGCTTTTATGTTGTTAGTTTTCCAGCAAATAAACATTTGTGCTGCAGGTTTCAAAATTAAGTGTGGCGCTTTGTTCATTTACACGTTCAGCTCATTATATGGTATTTCAGCACCTCAGAGCAGCTTGGTTATCCTATTTTATTCATTTTGAAACATTTAACCATCAAGCTTTTATTTAGTTTGTTTTCCAGCAAATAAATATATATTCTGCAGGTTTCAAAATTAAGTGTGGCGCTTTGTTCATTTACACGTTCAGCTCATTATATGGTATTTCAGCACCTCAGAGCAGCTTGGTTATCCTATTTTATTCATTTTGAAACATTTAACCATCAAGCTTTTATTTTGTTTGTTTTCCAGCAAAATAAACATATGTGCCGCAGGTTTCAGAATGAAGCTGGGCACTGTGTTCATTTACACATTCAACTCATTATATGATATTTCAGCATCTCAGAGCAGCTTGGTTCATCTACTGAGATTGTGAGCCGCACGTTGCATCATGAGCTGATTTAATAACCACACTAAGCCATACCGCAATATTGATTTTAATATATTGTGCAGCCCTAGGAACCAGCTTAAACTAGAAAAGGCCAGCAAACCAGCTTACACTTGTTGAAGATGGCTTTTTCAGAAGGGTCGGTTTTAAAAAACAGCCAACGTTTGCGAAACCACTGTCATGTCATCTCACCATCCTTGCTATTTCTTCTTAAATATTTTACTTGAATTCAGTCATGGCTAATTTGACAAAAGAGCGATAGTGAGACAGAGAGGAAGAGGGAAAAAAGCGTTACACATCTGGTCAACACCATCAGCACATGCTGAAATTTAGTGGCGACGCTCACAGTCCAAATTAGTGGCGAGTTTTATTCCCCGCTGTGGAAGGAAAAATATCAAATCTGCTGCCATATGACTACAATAAAGTGGTATGTGGAGCGTTTGATGCCTTCATGTGGGAGACTTTAACTCTTTCCACCAGGGCTCGGCGTGGAGCGCACATGCAGCGCTGTCCTGCTCTATAATGCGTCCAACATGGACCAGGTTGACCCCTGCCGGCAGACAGCACCAATCAGACGGCGATGGGGTGGTCTCGTTTGGACGGATCCCAAAAATAAGCAGGCCTGAAATCACTGAGGCTCTAACCACAGGCACCCTGCACCAGAGATGCTGGCATAGCTTGGGTGTTGCAATGGATCATGGGTATGGTTTCTGTGAAGTGCCAGGCATCGTGGCTTTGCGTTTTTCTGCTAGAGGTCCGAGGTCCGAGAGACTGAAATTGGTACAGAAGACTGTCCATCAAACACTACAAAGAGATCTAGCTCAATATGGTTTTAATTGTGATTTTAAGTCAACATTTACAAAAAGTCCTCTAATTCATACATGCCAAGGTACTGACTGATTACTAATTTATATGCCATGCTTCAAAAGACATCAAATGATACTATGGTATGTTTTTCCACCATTTGCGTATAAAACAATCTTTTCATTGAAATTAATTAATATTGTCTGTAAAAATAATCAAAAAAATAATGTAAAATTAAAATGTGCTGGTTTTACTTTAATTTTGAGTTGAGATTTTTCTGCAGTTGAATTTACTGAATTGAAAGTGAATTGATCTTAATCTATAACAGTGCTCTCAAATGGCGTGCGGTAACATAAAAATGGGTCGCAGATCTGTTTGGATAAGATTTCACAGTGGGGAAAAACAATGCTAAATACACATAACAAAATGCAAATACTAATGAATGCGTTCTTGCATAAAAACTGACTTAAAAAAAAATGCTTTCTTGTCTTGTTTATTCATTTGCGCATCCAGTCAAACAAATATGCAAAAACACTAGGACAGGTTGTGACACCTGTGCGAAAGTCATGAACAAAACTATGCAAAAGAAAATGTAGCATAGACACAGACACCGATTAAATACACTTGTTCATTCGTAAAGAGGATAAATATGGTGTGTGTGACCACAATGTGTTTTTAGCAGTGAACTGTTGGCTGCAGAGAGCATGAAACCATCAAAATTCAATTTACATTTATAAAACAAACACCCAAACTATAAAGACTGTAAATCACTATTTTGTGGTTTGCTTATGCATTTATAAAATTGTCAGTTTTCCTCTTCAGCCTACGCCATTTTAATAAGTCTCTCAGATTGTGTCTAAATGTTTGATTTAAAGACTTTTTATTTAACTGTTCACTTCAAGTATTTGTCTAATAAACACTTGTGTCAAACATATAATATGGGTCCTGAAGCCAAAACTTTGGAGATTTATGTGAAGATCTTATGGTCAAGGATAACCATCATTTCCTCAATGGTGTAAACACGTGAAAACAGTGTTTCTCTGCACTTCTGGATCTGTGGTTCATTTTGCCTAAAGATGTTCAGAGACAAAGAGCTCCAGATATGTTATTCTTAAAAAAAATGCCTGTGCATTTACACAAAAAAAAGTACTTAAGACAGTACATTCATGAAAATTCAAAGGCCGATCCTTGAACTTGCTAAAGACACTGTGTATTAAAAAAAAAAAAAAAAAAAAAACTCTGAACTTCAAAAACATTTCTTCTCTTTTAACTACAGGACTCAGAAGAGCTGTTTTCATATGCCAGGATATTAGCAAGAGTTTGGACACAAAAAAGAGGAAAAAGGACTGTGAAACTGACTCATCAAATTCACTTTCTATTCTGCTTCAGTCCCTGCACACACACACACAGTCTGAAACAGCCACTGTAACCCCTAATCACAACCCTGAAGGCTGGACATCAAATGCTGCAACGTTGAAAACAGATGATCAGAGGTAATTAACGCAGTTTCATATGCAAATTTAATTAATGCAAAACTACAAAGTCATTATGCAAATGGCGTCTTCTTGAGCCGCTGTGCAAATATTCATCACTTGGAACAGGGATCAGTCTCCCCATCTTTAGAAACTCTCTCACAACACACACACACACACACACTTTTCTCTTAGGATCATGTATGAATAGTGTATTTATTTTAAACTTCTTTCCATTGACACCAGACTGGGGCCATCAGAGCAGACAGCTGAGAGGCAGGAAGACACGATTTGGCACAGGAGTGAGACAATGAGACTGTTAGACCGGCACGGTATGAATATTCATGACACTGATTACTTTCCATGATTAAAGCCTACTCTAATATTTAAATGAGCGCATGCTAGGTGATTAGAGGAGCGTTGGAAAGGACAAGCGCATGATGCGGTACACTTTCTCCCGTGTTCATGGAGTATGATTAGCTAGATAGTTCAGAGATTGATTAGAAACTAAGGGCAGTTTCACATAGGATAAGATCTGAAAATAGCATAAATGATGGTGGTATTTACCATAAATGATGGGATATTCTTTCAAAAACAGCAGGTAATGGGCACTTCTCTTGAATATGGTACAAATTGGTGTCCTGTTAATTATTCAACACAGTAGATGTATAAATCACGTTATTTATTTATTTATTTATTTTTATTTATTTATTTATTTTTTTGTTCATTTTTTTTTTCCAGAGAAGTATTAGATGCATTAAACCAACTATTTTCTAGCCAAAAATAAATCTGGCCAGAGAAGCAGCTAATAGATAGTTTTTAACATTTAAAATTTCTGAATCTTGGTAAAATGGGTAAAATCTGTGGAATAAGAGAGAAAAACAGTTTTGTGTCTTTTGATGTCAGAATCAGAAGGCAAATAATTGTATAGAATACTGTCGTCAAAGACATCATTTGAAGTTAAACGCAGACGCTTAAAAGGACAGACTATGGATGAAAACTGCTATGATATGCTATGACTTTTAAAGCAGAAATTTGATTTAAATAATGTCTACATACTTCTCACACGTGCTGTTCGTAGGGGACACACTGTATTATCCTAACGTTACAGCAGAACATAATATTTAAACCTATTACTATTAACATTTAACATAACATTTATTCATTTTATCTCACAATTCTGACTTTTTTTCTTGCAAATGCAAGTTTATATTCCTAGTTCAGACTTCGATTTAACTCAACAATAGTGAGTTTGTCAATTCTCAGGGGGAAAAAAGCCAGAGCCGAAGGGAAAAGAGAGAATGACGAGTTGTTTTTTCTTATCAGAATTGTGAGATTTAATCTTGGAATTGTGAGAATAAAGTCAGAAATTTGAAATATAAACTCAAATTTACCTTTTTTTAATTCTTTTACATCATGGCTACCTGAAAACCATCATTTTGTGCAACCAGTAGTTAATTGTATGTACTAACATGTAGTTAATTAATGTTACTCAATACTTTTTGTGTAATTACACTGTAACTGTCACTTTAAAAAGTGCAATCACACACAAAAAAGGTTTTTTTTAAGCTAGTGCCCCAGTTTGGGTGCTTTGCTCTGTTTTTTTTTTGTTTTTTTTCATATAACACAAAAAGAGATGTTTAGTAGAATGTTCGTGCTGCTCTTTTCCACATAATGAAAGTGAATTGGGGTTCTTAAATATGCATATATGTGAACCTGGACCACAAAACCAGTCATAAGTGTCAATTTTGCGAAATTGAGATTTATACATCATCTGAAAGTGAATAAATAAGATTTCCAATGATGTATGGTTTGTTAGGATAGGACAATATTTGGCTGAGATACAACTATTTGAATATATGGAATCTGAGGGTGCAAAAAATCTAAATATTGAGAAAATCGCCTTTAAAGTTGTCCAAATGAAGTTCTTAGCAAAGCAAATTAAGTGGTTAAAAATTAAGTTTTTATATATTTATGGTAGGAAATTTACAAAATATCTTCATGGAACATGATCTTTACTTACTATCCAAATGATTTTCAGCATAGAAGAAAAATCTATGACTTTGACCCATACAGTGTATTTTTGGCTACTGCTACAAATATACTCGCGTTACTCATGACTGCATATATGTGACCCTGGACCACAAAACCAGAGTGTCACTGATGTCAAATCTTGATGCACCATATCTGAATGCATATAAATTATGGGTGGGAGCAATTCTGCAATTCTGGTATTTCAGTGTTTTTCATTCCAAATGATGCTTTATGCTGTTTGGAATGCAGTTTAAATGAGATACACACAGAACTCACTTTTTGATAGATGTGACTCTGTGTAAGCAGTTAAATGCACTTGCATTTCCAAATGCTTTCTTGATGCAGCAGTTATTGATTTTTAGGTATTTATGTATTTATAAGTAGCTAATTTAATAAAAATGCATGAATAAATGTGACATTCAAAGTCAGTAAACTCATTAATTAATAATAAAATCATGATTCCCAGAATCTGAATCATATCAGAACCCACAAATGCCTACAGATTCCCTAATGCTCCAGTAACCATTTACAAAGCAACATTAAAGTAAATGGCAACTACGTTTTCAAAATGGCCTTTTCTGTGTCAACTATCTTAACCAAATCTAAATAAACATACACTATCATAAAATTTTTTTTTTTGAACGGAAGAGCCATTCGAGCATGGATTAAAACATTTCCATTAAGATGTGAAGGGTTTAACGCACACCCATCAGGCTTGGCGTTTTGGCCCACAGCATGCATGGCTTTTGCCTCTAGGCAGCCATAGCTCCATATTGTATTTAATTAGCCCTATTAAATATAATCTAATTTGGCTGAAACTTAAGACAGTTAAGTGGCAATCTAATGTGTTGAGCAAAGCTTTCATGCTCTGGAAATATTTAATTCAAGCCTAAAGCACCTTTCTGCCCTGCATTTCTGTGGATAACCTTGACTTTACTTCTCCACTTCTGTCAACGAAGCAAAACTAAAGCCAAAGTTGTTCAGTAAAAAAGTTCAGATAATACAAAAAAAAAAAATAAAAACTTCAGATTAAAAGCTTTGAAAAGGCACATTCAAACAAATACAGAAAACTAATAACCTTGTATAATTTAGTTTTTTCTAAGTATTGACAAGGCTGAAGCCTGGGTCCTGCTGACTAGCGTAAGGCAGCAAACGTGTGCGTCTGTTTGATTTGTCTCTATTTGTCATATCCTGACTAGCAAGTGAAGCATTTCCTTGTCCAGGCCGTGTGTGCTGAGAGGAGGGTGGGCGGCACTGTGCTGGAAGATAACATGTGGCCCCTCCAGGCCCCGCACGCTAAACTGAGTCTTTAACCCTCTGAATGAGGAATCTTCTTCATTAATCCCCACACTATGTCTCTTAGCACTTGAATTTTAATGGGCTTTCTTAGCCTTTTTTTCTTAATACGATGATATTTCCCCCAAACACGTCGGGTAAGGATTTCTGGAGTTTTTTTTTTCCTCTTAGAGAATTGGTTTCAGCTGCTGGCGTACTCAGGGCTGTTATGTTTCACTTAGAGATGAGAGAAAGAGAGAGAGATGCTCCGTCTTGCTCTAATAAAATCATGCAAGGGGTGTTAATCCCTCTTGAAGGCCCGTGTCAAAAGAAGAGGACCTTTTGAGAGAAGCGATCCAGTCAGAACTGGTGAACAGTACGTGTGTGCTGAAATATGTGTGTGTTTGTGTTGTGCTAAAGAGAAACTATGCGTTTAAAGCTACGCTCTTACAATCCAAAAATGAAGATTTTGTCATCATTTACTCACCCTCATTACCGTTATTTTTTCCAAAAGAAAAGCTAGGCTGAATTTTTGAGCTGCTCTTTTTCATACAACAAAAATAGATGGTGATTTATCTTGCTAAGATCCAAAAAGATCTAAAAAAGCAGCATAAAAGTACTCAAATTGCAATATTCCAAAATTCCAAACAATAGCTTCGTTGGATGAACAGATCAAAATGTATTTAGTTACTCAAATCTTATTCTCCTCCAAAACTCACAAATGGGATCATTTGTATGATCAATTGTGTTCAATTCAAAAGTAGCACCTTTAAAAGCCTCACATCAGCTTTGATGCCACTGACGTCATGTGCCACCAGTTTAAAACAGAAGCTCAGTCATTCCGCCTAATGGATCTCTTTTTTTTTCACAGAAGAAAGAAAATAATACGGAGGTTGAAACGACATGATTAGTACACAAAAGTAGACAAATAGTCCTTTGGGGTGAAATATTCCTTTCAAAAAGAAAGGTTTTAATTAGAATCACATTGGTTTTAAAGAACTTTTATAAAACAAACAGTTCTGAGCCTGCATTCTAATTGGTCAGTGTTCCAGCCTTGCTAAAATATACAATAGAGGAACAGCTATAAAGCTACTGTGTATATCACTGCAAAGCACCTATTGAGAACTTTTAACCTTAGTTTGCATATCATGGACAGAGCATTCTAGTGGAATGATGGCCTAAGATTCATAGAGAATTGGTTTTAATGATAATTATAGTCTTTGTTGTTGTTGGTTTTGAAATAAGTATCTTATGCTTTTAAAAACAATAATATTGTTATGTGACCCTGGACCACAAACTAGTCATAAGGGTCAATTTCAGACTATTAAATAAATAAATAAATAAATAAATAAACAAGCTTTCCGTTGATGTATGGTTTGTTAGGATAGGACAATATTTGACTGAAATACAACTATTTGAAAATCTGGAATGTGAAGGTGCAAAGAAAAATCTACATTTTGAGAAAATCATCAAATGAGGTTCTTAGCAATGCATATTACTAATCAAAAATTTCTGATATATTTACAGTAGGAAATTTACAAAATATCTTCATTGAACATGAGCTTTACTTAATATCCAAATGATTTTTGGCATAAAAGAAAAATCAATCATTTTGACCCATACAATACAACAAATATTGTTGGCTATTGCTAAAAATAATTTCAATATTAATGTATTTTAAAATGTAATTTATTCATGTGATGGCAAAGCTGAACTTTCAGCATCATTACTCCAGTCTTCATTGTCACATGATCCTTCAGAAATTATAATAATATGTTCAATTTATTTTTATTCCTATTCATTATTATTTATCACTATTATTATTTCTACAAAAATATTGATGACTGCTGAACATTTAGTTTTGCCAACACAATAAATTACATTTTAAAATATATATTTTTTTAATTGTAATAATATTTTACTGTACTTTTTCTTAAATCAAATTCCAAACCAGCAGAGTATATTAAAATATAATAAACATGTATTATATATTAAAATATTTTATTATGTAGTAACCACCAAAAAACTTCTGTCTGTTACTTTTTAAGTTTCTCAAGATTTTATTTTATAGTTACT
Organism: Labeo catla; assembly: GCA_012976165.1. Lineage (NCBI taxonomy): Eukaryota > Metazoa > Chordata > Actinopteri > Cypriniformes > Cyprinidae > Labeo > Labeo catla. Next base: position 240,339 of record VONZ01000387.1, read on the forward strand.
ATGTACTGTAAAACTGATAAGACGATTAGAAAAGACTTTGTTGGTTCGTTAAGAGTGCACCTCAAATATATAAGTAAACATTTTTATGTGTGTGCGTGGGTGTTTGTCACTTCACAGATTTCTCTTTCCTGCCAAGCTTCAGAAATTAAAGATTCCCCTCCTCCAGCCCTCAGTGTAAAACACCTACCTGTTGGGACGCCCTCCTGCTTGGGGCAGATTCCTCTGGCGGGAGTCAGTCGTTTTTCCTCCTCCTCTCTTGGCGTGACCTGGATCCCAACCTCCACCGGTCCAGACCTCCGGCAGACTTCCGCCCGTGGGGGTCTGGGGGACGGGGAGCCGCCGCAGTCAGTCGGTTTGTCGAAACAGGCGCTGGGTCCGGGACACAGTCTCCTTTTGTGCTCGATAAACACTAGAATATCTCCCAGGGGGAAGTTGGTTTGACACTGACCACAGGTCAGCAGGTCACTCTCTCCAGATCCGCCCACAGGGCTGGCTATGGAGCCCTCTGATGGGCACTGATCCACCCCTGCGTCATGATCTGCTGCAGCTGAGCAGTGAAAGAAGAGGAAAAATGATCCATTACTGCACGTCTCTATTTTAGGGACATAATAGTTCATAATAATAAAAGGCTTACAATAATCAATTTTGGTTTGTATACGATCAATCTGCCACAGGTAGTTGCAAACAGCTGAGATAAAAAGCCTGCCAATGTGTTTTGTATAAATTTGAATATTGTTTTCATCATCAATTTCTTGTTATAATTTCTAATCCATCACATTTATCTAAGTCTTAGAGGATTTGAGTTTTTAGTCAAGCATTAATACCAAATATATATATATATATATATATATATATATGACTATTCACCGATGTCTGTCATGTGTGATTTGCAAAATTTGCTGTGAGCTACAACAGTGTGAACAACATTGCATGTTTGGCAAGTACAGGTGAACATTATTTGATTTCCAAAAGATGTCATACGTTCCCCAACGGTAACCACATTCAAGTCCAGACTGAAAACATCTGCTTGCGTTCTCAAATTAACCACTGTGCTGAAATTGTACTTATTATACTGATCTCAGTTTGTACTGACTGAGTTGAGTTATTTTATTTCAGTTTTATTAATACTTTTTGTTTTAATACATATATGCATTAGGTTTTGACTGATCTTTGTTTTATTTTTTGTTTTTTTGTCTTGTCTTTATCTACTGTTCTTAAAAGAACATTCTATCATTATTTATTTATCCCTGTTATTCATGCTGTTATTTTTATAACAATCTTAAACACAAACACAATACATTTAATAATTTTTAGCTGAAAAAAAAAACATTGAAGTTGTATGTGGGTCAAAGACAAAAAAGCGTTTAAGCATAAAAACAATAAGTGTAATACTGCTTTAAGCTGTTGTCATTTTTAAACAAATAAATAAATAAAAGTTTTCAGTTCAATTTTATTGCATTTTTGTTCTTCTGAGCAAAAAATAAATATACACTTTTTCCCTAATTTACAGAAGACACCCACTAAAATGTAATTTAGTGTAACAATCTTGTCAGGCATATTTTCAAGAAAATCAATTTATGACATTTTAAAAGACAAATTACTTTTAACCCAAATACTAATTAGTGTAATTCTACATTTTTAAAATTTGCCACTGTCCTAGGTTTTGCCCATTTGTCAAATACAACTTATTTACTCATTTAAAACAGTAAAATTTAATATGCTCCCTTATTCGTTTATAAGACGTACAAGTAAGAATAAATATGTTGTTTGAATTTTTACATAAATATTGTTACACTGAATGACAATGTAACATTATTTCAACCAATTTTTGACATTTTAGTCTCCAAAAACGTATTTGAAACCTTAAAAGTAGACAGTTCAATTACATTTAATGTTCTTTCTATGAACATAAAATCACTTTTTTAAATTTCCTTTTATGTGGACATCTTAATGTCTTTGACTCATGTACATATCAAAGCTTTGTAAGGTGAATTTAGGTTACTGAAGGTGTTCATTTACATTTTTTCACTTCATCTGTTTCCAAATCATGTTTGATGAAAAGGATGAATTTCAGTGAATTATGACTTAAATTGTAGTCTGTCACAAATAAAAAAGCTATTATAGGAATTCAGAAAACCAAACATGAGTCAGTTTGCAGTTTTATGCTGCTTTTCTATCATTTATGGAGCTTGACTGGCATTGTCACATTGAACTTTATAACGATTTTTTAAAAAGACATGAGGCTACATAATGACCATTTAAAATGAGTTTTTAATGTTTTTAAACTTAACTTTTATAAATCTTTTACATCTCTCTTTAAATCTCTTTTTCTCTATTATGAAAGCACTTTAAATGAACATTTTGGTCCACATAAATATGCAGTGGCATGAATACGTAAGCCTTGCCTTGACTAGTTTGAATTTAAAATAGTTGGTTTAACTAATTAAAGTACCTGTCAAGTTCTAAATGACAAATTGCTATTGGTGTGTCTGTGATTTTTGTTCTTCAGTTATTGTGAGCTGCAAATCTGTTTTTCAGTCTGGCTATCAAACTGGTCCAGACATGATTAACTTGCTTGTTAGGGTATTGCATATACTACGACAAATGAGTTCTTTTGACTACATGGACCAAAATTTCCACACATTTGTGGCTATCCTCACAAATCGCTGTGAGCTGAGTGCGTCCACAAAGAACTGGACCAAATCTGTTAATGAAAATAAAATATCTCTAGCCATTTAGTCAGTTATTTGTGGAACCGACGTGTCTGATTCTGTCCTCATAAAGCAAAATTCACAGTTCACACAGCACAGATTAACACCTGTGAGTTGCACAGTAAGATCAGTGGAGGGTGTGTATGTGTGTGTGTATGTTTGTGTGTGACAGGTAGTACAGTCGCAGTCTTGCAGTGGTATCTGTGTTTCCGGTCTACTTCTCTGCACGCTGGACGGATGTTGGAGAGGTGCACATGCACCGTACAGGTATGTCTCAGCAGACAATCTAGCACTCACAAAAGCCGCAAAAGCAGCCTCAAAATACGCTCTCAGGCATGGGTCGCCTCGTGTGTCAGTGCATCGCAGGTGCACATTGGGAACAGTGGTTAAGGAGCTTCACAAACAGACTTTTTCGTATGAGAAAATCGGTTACATCTTTACCACTGCGTACCCTCGCGAAATTCCCTGTTTGGCATCTCGACGCCGTTTTCCCACATTATTTTTAATGACGAAACAGTCAACGCACACTATTTACTGTGAAATGTATCTGACTCAACACAAAACCACAATGAGATACAAAACAGATTGACAGAGAGCGTAAATACAGGAAAAAACAGCAGCAGTATGAGCTTCGATAGCAAATCAACTCCAGTCTCTGCCTGAGGGACAAACACAGTCTTGAACACACACAGGTTGGCTGTATACTCTTAAAAATAAAGCTTCTTTATTGGCGTCTACGGTTCAGGAGGAACCTTTAACATCCATGGATCCTTTTCAAAGTCCTTTAGTTTCTAAAATGCTCTACACACTAAGGAAAAAATGTTCTTTTTAGAACTGTAAGGTTTGGAACCTTTATTATTAAGAGTGCAGGAGCCAGGGGAAGAACAACAGTAACTTAACTCCTGTAGAATTTTTTGACTCAGCATGATATTTAGAGTCTTTTAAAACAATATTCTTGATCTGCATTAAATTTAGAACCTCCACCATCACAGAGTTGACCAAAGTCAGTTTGATCAGCATGTGGTATCTAAACAGAACATCACATGCATGATCTGAAGGACGCCTGCGAGCGCAGCACCGGGCCGCTGCCACACACTCGGCTGTCTGCAGCTCTCTCGCCGGCTGACAGGAGACCCCCAGAGCAGTGGAGTAATGCCAAGAAGGAGAACACAAACATCGTGGGCTTGGCATGGACCCAATGCCACGGAATTGTGCACGGAGGGGTGTGTTGGGAGGCAGCCACGCCGTCTTAAACGGGCCAGACACGAGCAGTGGACACAATAGAAGAAGGTGTATGTGAGAGCCACAGGTGTGCAGCAGATGATGTGTGTTCTGCGATATTTCAATCAGAAGCTGAAACTTAAATCTTTACAGAAAATAAAAAGTGTGTGAAGATAGAGTAAAGCTGATATATCTTAAATCACATGCACCAGCAACATTTCCAAGTTTTCTTTAAATAATAACACTGTGAATTTACAGACATTTGCTCACCAGACAGTGGAATTAAAAAGTCTACATTTAAAATCTTGGATCTGTAAATGAACATTGCATTTTAAAATAATTCCTATTTCACTGATCAAAAAATCGATTTGTGACACTGATCATGTGAACTTTAGACCAAAATCAGATTTGCTTTGCAGTGAAATGCTGCATAAAGTAATCATCAGTTTTTGTAATTTTTTTATTCAACCTTTTACTCAAATTGTAATTCTGATTTTTAAAAACATTTTAAAAATGCACGTTTAATATTGGTCTCAGATTTGTGAACCTCTATATGTGAAAAGAGGAAAGGATTTACCTGAAGAGGAAATCAGTATGTAAAAACAAGTGTGCAACCAAATCTAAGAAAAGAATAACTTTTTGTATTTATTCTATTAAAAGGCATTGTAATAACACAGTAGTAATTAGAGTAATAATAATAAAAGAAAGCATGTAACCATTTATATTTGTGATAAGACAAACGTTTAGTAAGTGGTCATAAAAAATACTGATCAACTATTTTGAATAACTGTGTAAATTTATGAATAATTTTTAATAAGTAATAATTTGAGGTCAAGTCTTTGTGGTTATAGGTCTGAATTAAAGTAATCATCATTAAAAAAAACACACACAGCGGACGACAGAGAACACCTAGCGCATTCAGAACAAAGATTATGAGTGATATATATTTGCGGAACTGTTAACGTCTTCAGCATGTGTTAAAAGATTTAGTCTAATGTGATTTCTGAGCTCACCAGGTGCATTTCTAAAAAAATAATCCGTGTGCTTGATAACGTCTGTTTCTTATCTTCATTTAAGGCCTATACAATGTCAACTGCTTCTGGATGTGTGCCAAGCAAACGCGCACAATTCTGAAACGCACGTGTGCGTGCTAACGACTCCTCCGAACCCCAAAAATTCACATAAAGCTGTGTGCTCGACATCAGAACCGCAAATATTGTTTTAAAAAGTTAGTTGGAGGCAAGGACATGAAATGTTTAGGAGCAATGAGCACAGTGGGCACGGCGTCTATATTACTGCTCCCCAGGGTGAAATCTATACTCCAATAAATTGAATTAATTACCTTTAGCGTAAGATAAGAGATTTATACTGAGCCTGTTGTGGGAATGATACACTTGGGAGGAGAGATAGCAATTCAGGGTATTAACCATTATAAATACAGTTATCACGTTTCCTGAAGGCAGTAATCAGATTCTCAAAGAAAACACACTCACACTCACACACACAAACATACACCCTCTCTATCACTTTCCCTCTCGTAAGGACTTACAGCACCCCCTATCAGCTTCAAGCGTGCACATTTGCACTCCACTGAAGCTGTGCAAACCAGCAAACACGACACTCATAAAATAAACTGAAATATTGTGCAGTAGAACAGAGACTCGCCTATAATATTTGCCAAGTCAGGTCAGACGAGTCCGATCAGCGGGTAACCACACGTCCATCAAACAGCTCTCGGCTCACACGGTCTGTGAAATGCGTTCTCTCGAAGGCAGCGCTTGCACATACAAAAAGGGTGGACATCGCCATAAAGTCACTCCCAAAGAAGTGGGCCACTTGTAAAAGGCTGATGTGACCCTTTCCACTCTTAGAAATCAAAGGCGCTGTGGTCCGGCTCTTCATGCCTTGCGTTTTATTAGGATGATGACCAGCGGCCGCTAAAAGATCATGGAAAACGTCATGCGAGCATTCAAAGAGCTGACATTCACAGCCATTAAAGAATCGTTTTACATTTTAAGAGCCAGCAAGGGCCCTAATGGACGGCCCCCACCCACATTTTAACATTTTAAAGCAACACGTCCAAAAAGTCTGTGTAAACCAGAGACTACTCGTGTAATGAATCATACATGTTTGTTCACACAATTGACATGCTACTCATGAAGAAAAAACAAAACTAATGAGTTTCTTCGGCACTGGGGCGGTTTGCGGAAATCTAAATACGAGCGCTTTCGTCTCTTAGACTTCCTCAAGAACCCGTATTTGCGTCTGCAAGAGCCCTGCCATTTTAGGTCGTGGCTCGAGACGGCTTCTTTAATGCGAACACCTGTACATGTACATGCGGGCGGAGAGTGCGCCCCGCGTTTATTTCAAGACGTGAAGTATGTTGATATTCCTGTTCCTTGGTTTTCTCTTTGAGTGTGATCTATAGGTCTTGTCGCTCTGGGCAGAATCTCTCTATTGTGCAACCTCCAGCTAACTGACATGTTTTGTGCCAAAAGCATTGACATAGCCAAATGAGGGCACTTTGGTTTTCCCCTGCAAACAGACAGACACCCCAGTAAGAGCCCGTGAAGTCTGGAATGGAGGTTGGCGTGCAAACCTGAACGGAGTCCACTTAAAAAGTGTCGGTTTACACTCTGTACACATGCGAAAGAGTGTATAGAGCGCACAATGTAAACTGCACATTTGCCAACTGACACTCACACCGGCAGACTAATTATGTTTGAACTAAACACGTATTTGAGACATAGTATAATTATTCTGCTCAACACTCTTACACTGGATGGGTTTTGCTGTACAAGCATACATATTTAAGCATGCACTAATGTACAAGATGTTTTAGTCTTTATTAGTAACAACAACCAAAAAAATTATTCTGAGAAAAAAAAAAGAAGAAGAAGCTAACTATTTGCTAAATAAACCTCATCAGGTGAAATAAACTGCCAGACTAACAGTGGTTTGAACTGAAAGGCCACCGGCTCTCTGTAAGCCCACCCACTCCTTTAACACATTTTTCTCATCTCCTGTCTTCACGTTTTGTAAAATGGCACCATCAGCATCATTAACAGTGCAAAATTTGACGTGTAAAGACCATCTACTCACTACTGAATCAGATATTTTCAGGAAGGCACGCCTTCGCATTGTACCCACATTCTCAGAGAAACCAGAAATACCAAAATGAATAACAAGGCAGAACGCAATGAGCATCAAAAGTCATGGTAAATCAAAAAATGGCAACCATTTCTAAAAATAAAATCATTTGTAAAAAATTTTAAATATGATACATATTTTACTCAGTTATTATGTGATAAATACAAACACATCTTGAGGTCAGTCAAACAAATAAATAAATGTAAAAATATTTTATATAGAAGCTCCCGAGTTTAATTCACAAATACCACGGGTGTACGGGGTACATCATGTCAGTGATATGCAATGTATTTAATCGTGGACAAACTTTCCTGGTCTTTTATTGTTTAGGGCTACAATCACTGTTATAAACACTTGTGAGCATTGTGTAAAGATTATATCATTGACCAGTTATAAATTAGACGGAATAGACCTTTATAATTATTATTATTTTTATGTAAACACTTTGCATGATGTTACTCTCAATAGTTTACACTGCAGCTAATTTATGCTTCTTTTTATTGTGCAAGAAAAGCTTTTAGGGAGTTAAAAAAAAAAAAAAAGTAAATAAGGGTTTAGAGTACTTGGTGCTTTTACATAAAGTTTTACTAGTGGAAAGAGTGTGTAAAGCATTTTAGATAAAAGGATAAATTAAAGATAAACATAAGCAGCGTGTTGTTTTGGACGATGAACGCCAAAGTCTGTGCATGTGAACCTTGATATAGTAAAACAGAGATTATGATAAAAATAAACTAATTAAAAACATATAAGCACTTTGTTTTTTAGATATAAATGCACACCAGACTATAGATCAAAGATGGGGCCTTTTAAATAAACTACATAAAGTAAACTTGATAAGCCATGTATGTTTTGTATGTGTGTGATAATAATAGAAAATAGGTGAGTGTGAGTGTGTGTGTGTGTGTGTGAGAGTGGGACAGAGCAGATGAACGTGTGGGTCTCACAAAACCTTATGAATAATGTTTTATTTTTAGCACTTCGAGACTGTTCAAATCAGCTATTCAAGTAAATGAGAAAAGCCTCATTATAGTAATGAGCTGACAGTGTTTAAAATAAACAACAAAAATAAACAAGAAAACTAACAGGCCTCGGTTGTTGGTTATAGGTTATCGATAAATATAGCCTAAGTGTAATAAGTACTGTAATAAACCTACGCTGGCTTACTGTTATTATTTTGATTCTAAATAACTTAACCGGTTCTTTTTACTTAGGATAGTGCACATAATTACATTCTGCAAAAACATAACTTGTGCTAGTCTTAATGACGGTTTTACGAGGTGATAATCTTAAATGTTTAACACACGTGTTACATAAAAAAGCAAACTATGTTTAGCTACAGATATAAGAAAGAAAGAAAGAAAGAAAGAAAAAGAAACTTCTCTGTGCTCTTATATTGATGAGAGTATGCCAGTCAGTTTATGTGCGGTCAGTGTGATAAAGGTGACAAAGGTCTTGTACTTACACGGTAGGTTCTCCCTCTGTGTGAGGGACAGATGCTGTGGGTTGCCTTGCTTCCGTCGGGACATCGCCCCGCATTTACAGCAGCATCTCACGGACACTCGGACTAATGTGTGCGCTCCCGAAGCTCTCCAAACTTTCCTCCACAGCCCGGGTACTGTTCCACTGCGCTCGCTCGCGGGCTAGTCTACTCGTTATCACGGCACAAAACTAACACTTGCACTCTGTGAACAGACTAAACTGAATTCGACTGTCGTGAAGCATTAACTAAGTGCCACTTAACCTGAGATAGCGAAACGTGAAAATCACTCCGACCCGCAGCAGCTTCTTTAACCCCTGACAACCTCGATTCCAAAACACTGTCCTAAAATGCAAATATTCTTTCTTTAAAAATCCCTAAAACATAAATACAGCTGTTGTCCTGCTATAATGGAAATCCAAGATCCGTGGACGGCGGGCTCGCCAGGTGAGAGAAGTCTTTGGCACTGTCCTCCATGTGCGCTTGGCATCACAGCGCAGAATGGCTCAACCTCTGAAGACAACACCTCCTCTCCAGATCAATCAGGACCCGAGCAATTACGTCTCGCATTCACGCTGCTCACAGGGAGGACCCGGCGCCTGTGTGTGTGGCAGGGGTTGCCTCTGAAGAATGGAATGGGATTCAAGTTCAAGTACGGACGTGATGTGACGTGTGGCGCTGGGGGCGACTAGTGGCGGCAGTCTGGGTACAGAGGGGTCTCCGTGCCCACCAGCAATGCTCCCGTCAATGCACTGTTGGAAAAGAAATCTTACAAAATTTACGGGGGGAAAAATCAGACGGGGTTGGTTGCATGAAATTTACTAACAATACGATGGCTACGTTATACGGGATTGCATTGTAGTGCAGGTATAGCCTGTGTTGCATTTCATTAACTGAAATAATCTCAACATGCTTAAACAAGTTCAATTTGATTTGCATCTTAAAATATAACTTGCTGATAACGGATGAGCACATGCTGAAATAAAAGCTGCACAAACCCAAAACCCCATCTGGGTAACAGATATGACGCGTGGTAAAATAATGCAATAAACATTGCATAATAACGGAGTAGGCAACAAAACACTGCAATGAATAGAACTGATGATAAATAAAATAGCCTACAGAGACTTCCGGGAGGTCATTTTACAGGGTTGCACTGTAAATTTTAACATTTTTAATATTAAAACGTATTGTTTTGCTATCTAAAAATAAACCATTTTCTATTCATTTGTATGGTAATTCGTGCTTTTTAACTTTTTTAACTAAATGTACTGTATTCTCCGGTTAAATCGAAAGGCACCCAATATATATTTTACTGTAGCGTTTTATTTTTATCTTTTTCGTTAGAATATTTTAGCATTTCTGTATGAACCTGGTATTAGAAAAGAAAAAAAAAAATACTTTAAAACATGCTTAAAGCTTCTTACACTGTCGTGGGGATATATGCTACTATAAGAATTTTATAATTTTATAGAAATAACTTATTAACTTGACATTTTGGCGAAACAAAAGTAGAAACTGGTGCTGTGATTTAATACAATGCAGCACTTAAGAAACTAAAATATGTTGCTAGCATCATGTGCTGTCTTTTGCATTTAATTTACAGTGGTAATACTAATAATAATGATAATAATTCATAAACTAATTTGTACACATTACAGATCCCAAATGCTGAGATTCACCGTACGTAATTTTGTGTGCTAGGCCCCCTTGCACGTGTGTGTCCTGTTTCCATTTAAGCCAATAGCGCCACCTGTTGGTCTACATTGGACCTACAGCGTGTTCTTTAAGGGTAAGGGTAGGTTTTACCACATCTGCTCCAGAGCAACACATGTAAGAAAAAAAGAGCATAGAAGAGCCCGGGGCTAGTTGTCACAAGGGCTATATTAGTCCATCTGAGCACTGAAGGTTTTGAATTAAAAGTCCCATTACAGTAATGTTTTTCTTGCAGTTGTTTTCTTTGTTGTTCTGAAAATTTGTGAATCATAACAATTGTACAATTTTAGGTATGTGCTTATAGCGAAAGTATAAATAGCATTTGTAGCCAAAAAAAAAAAAAACAAGCAAACAAACAAAACTGTCCTATAGCCTCTCCAATTTAGTCTTAATATTAGAGCCTACAACCAATTTGTTATGCACTTTTAAGAAATTTTGCTTAAAATACATCTTGGCTTGTTTCTATCACAGCAGATGAACTATGATAAATGGCATATCACTTCACACCGAAGCAATAACTTGCATACAGTGTACAGTCGGTGTAGTCAAGCCCCAGAGCAAAGTCAGATTCATCAATAAAACATGATTTTTTCCATTAAGGGTTACCGTTGTTGCCTCTGGGAGAGGAACACCATTATACAATGGTAACACGCAAGACACTGAAAAAAGTTTGTGCTGTTAGTTTGGTTGTGCCTCAATAGCGACTTACCTACATACAGGTAGACTGCATTTTTTGGGCATCATAGACACGTTCTCACATGTTCACACGGCTCAGTGACCTGGAACGCATACATGATGCAAAAATACTCTCTAGGTTTTAAAACACTGTCTCTGTCTGTCTTCACTCTGAAAGGTGTAGATGGTGATTAAGAACAGAACCCACCATGCAGGACATTTTGGGACACAAAATTTGTAGATATTGCAGGTATAGGCTGACCCACTGTAAACCCACTGCACACTTGTCATGCAAACAGCTAATAAATATCTCTTTGTGCCAAGAAAAAAAAAACACGGCATTGACCTATGAGCTTGATAAAAAAAAAAACAATATGAATGAAACGTAGTGCAATGAAACAATAAAAAGGCCATTTTAATAATAATGTTTGACAATTAATTCTTTTTTTTAAATAATTATAATTTTGCATTACTAAACAGACTGAAATGTATCAGATAATATGACTAACTGAAACACTTTGCTGAGACTAAATCTTTAGCTGTCATTTATACACAATGAGCCAATATTTGCTCATGAAAGACTTATGTCATCTAATTATATTTAAATGAAATTGACAAAGATTTATGTACTATTCAACAAAGGCATTTAATTAAACATTATTAGACAGTTCATTAGTTCAATATATTTGTCTCACTGTAGGTTTAAAATGGGTTTTTTGCTGAAACTAAACATCTGGGAATAATATTTTTAACATGATAGCTTCAGTAATAATGGCAAGCAAAATGTTTATGATCTTACTGATTATTGGCCTTTTTGTTTGTCATGTTCACAGTGGACTGAAGATCTGACTCTTAAAATTGCGGTCAATTACGCCCTCTTGTGGATTCATTAGAAAAGCTCCATACCATTCACAAATTTTATTTATACACACACGCAGTCCATTTTAACATTTAAAACCGATAAACATACATTAAATCGTGTCTTATAATTTGTCGAAGCTAAATTCAGCGCTATAAACAAATATTGACTAATCATTAATAATAGCAATTTGAGGATTTTAGTCAGGTAATCAATAATTTAAAGTTGCTGAAGATACCACAATTAAAAAGGGCTTCACATGGGATTAATAATGATTATTCAGTTTATTTTATATTTTACGTAGTTAATAACTGTAAATAATGCTAATCTCATTTAGTAATCATTACCTAATCAAGATCTTAGTCCAAAATTTGCTATTAGTAATTGATAACTTTATCTTAGTTAATTTTATTACTACTTTTTTTCTTGCATTACTTGCAATTAAGTTAATAAACTGCCTTTGTTAAGTAACGACTTAATTTATTGTTATTATTATAGTAAGTATGTGTAACATCTGTATCATGGACATCATGTTACCCTGTTTTATTCTGTTGTTCTTCTGAATAAGTGTTTTTGTTGTTGTTTTTTGTTTTTTTGCAACTCTTCAAAATATGTATATATGAAACTGGTAGGTCACAAATCCTCCCTCGTGGCAGGATTTTATCTGAGAGTATGAACAGAGGTGTATGAGTTTGTCTAGAATTTACTCAGTGTTCCTGGGGGGGTCCCCCTAACTAGACTCCCTCCCCATAAAAAATTAACCTTAACCCTTGCCTTGTCCTTGTTATTACTGAGAAAACCCAATTCTAAGATATAAAACTTATTTTACGATGATCAGTGAATTAGGTGTACCAAACAATCACTAAGCAAAGAAGAATAAAATATCTAGCTGAAGAAATTAATATTTTCAAACAAGTTTAAAGTGATTTTTTTACCTTTTGTGGGCATTTTTTCAACTTTTACAAAGCCATTCTTTTTTTTTCTGAAAGTGTGCATTTTCTTTTGTGTCAATTCTTATATTTAATCAATAAAATCACTTAGAATAATAACACATTTAGGCTGTAATCACACAAATAAAATCATTATCAACAAAATTCATCTTTTCAATATAGAGGAAACAAACGCTGCATCTGAAATGGCATTTAGATGTATTTACCCACTGTTTAATGCAAGACATGAATGCATTTAACCTGCAGTCACAAATGCATGAAAAATGTTTAAATATTTGAATCCTAAAACGTTGAATGCTGATTTTTTTAATTATTTAAACAAAAATGAAAAGGTAATTTCAATGTGGAATTACAACCGCCAGTAGGTGTCAGCAAATCACTGTTAATAAGTGAGTCATTGCGATTGAACCGAATCATTTGAATCAATCCTGATTCATTCAGGAACAAAACAAACAACATGTTGTTCAGAGACGCAAAACAGTGCAGTGGCTGTGTTTGGAATGATTTTTGTTGGCGAAATAGAACAAAAACAATATGGTGTCTATAACGTAAGTCTCATAATAATATTCTAGCTTATTGAACTGTTGTATAAAATCAGAATTTGTGAACATTTGTGATTTTTGCAAAAAAAAAAAAAAAAAAAAAGGCTCTCTTCGTGTGATATTGATTAACTATATGAAATAATATAAATATACGTTTTCTGCCCCCATATCCTGAATTTCGGGAAAATGCATTTTATTAGACTGAATCATGCAGTGAAAGAATGCACTTTAAATGAGCACAGTCAGTCTAGCCAGTGTTTAAGCACCCATAACTCCTCTTATAATCAATGAAGCTGTCCATACACTGTATGGTAAATAAATCTCTTACTTACATAGTTCGTACATCTGCACTTTGTTGCTTATGATGAGGGAATTCGCCAGTTCAGTCTGAACAAAACTCCTGGTTTTAGCGATGACTGTTCTGAACGCCTCTGATTGGCCACTGCATTCTAAACTCAACAGAGTCGTGTGTGATTGGTTATAATGCGCAACGCTGTAAAAACGCATAGAAAATAAATAATATGATTTAAAGGTTCGTAAAACCCCGGACTACTTTTTCTGAGATTTGAGCAGAGGCGTTTGTGTTGCACATCATGACAATGTTAGCATCGATTAATTTTAATTGTTGGAGAAAACCGGTTGATTTTGAGCTTTTTTGCTCTATTTTCATCTTCCGGGTTTAAAACGTGTCAGTGGACTATAGTGCTTCGATGACGCATCGGTGTCTCATAATTATTCATGAGGCTGCACATTCTTATCCTATGAGAAGACGCTTCGCCTAATTATTCAGGACAGCGCGTGTTGATTTGCTATGACAGACGCTTCAAACTGTGATATTGCTTACAATAACTGAGAGAAACGTCGAAGGAGACTGTTTTTGTAGTAGAGTTCGGCACAAACGCGATTCATTCATAAGGTGAGTGTAATAGCGGTTTTTACAACTCCTTAACGCAACCCATCAAAAAGGATTATAAATGCCGCAAAATAAGCCTTAAAAGTTAATAGAGGTGCAAGTTCATATATATGTTTTTGATGCAGAGTGCAAATGCCTGTGCATTTATTTGTGCTATTAACTCAATGGGAGCGAAATAAAACTGTCTGAACCTGAAGTTGACTCTCTCCCCTCTTCCCCCACCGCTCCGCAGCGCACCACGCCCACTTTTGAAGCATTTTTCAAAACTATGGTGAGAACTAACCAGTGCTGAAACTGGGGGGGCTTCATGACCCTTTAACGTGAGCAGGTCTAAATTTAATACAGCAATCAAATCTTTTGATTTGATTTTTATTTTTTATTTTTTTTTCATTTTATTTCATTTTCATTTTTACTAGTTTTATATTTGAAGTATTATATTTTTATTGAAAAACCAGGGGACCCCCCCAAGCATATTTTTTTGGGTGTTATGGTGGGTCCCTTAATGCTTATGGTAGGTCCGGGCCAAGGTCCACTGTCTACTGTGAATAGAGCAGCAATGTATAAAGCACCAGTCACAAAGAAGTCTCTTTCAAGCCAAGCAGCCACGAAAGCAATGCAATAGGTTTACTCAATGCTGCATCAGTAGCAGACGCTATATACTGTGACATGCGATAACCCATAAGGTGGAGGAGAAAAAAACTGAATGACCATTGCAGTGCCACTAATAGAAGACAAAATCCATTCAGCTGGTGGGTTTGTTAAACGATCTGAATCTATTCACATTTCAGGTGTGCAAATGAAGTAAAATTCCCAGTTCCTAAGCTAGCCCTTACCAAAAAGTATACTTAAAGTTTATTTCATTAAGTATACTTAAGTAAAGTTCAAGTATATTATTAAGTATACTTTATGTAGTAAGTTTACAAATGTCAGCGTACTAGTAATATACTTTTAAATGTACTATTTCAATACTCCTTGGGACTAAATTGGCCCACTTTCTAGTATATAAAAGTATACATTTAAGTATACTTTAAGATATAACAGCAGTAGACTTTGAGTACAAAACTAGTTTTTATCTATGTTTTAGTTTGTACTGCAACAATACTAAAAATGTATAGGTATACTGATACACTTTGTACACTTTAGTATACTTTGAAGTATAGTCTCAGTAAACTGCTAGTTTAATAGTTTTATACTGCACGTATACTCATAAGTTTTCTTTAAGTGAGCTTTACATCATACTCTAAGTACACTACTATGTCCCTGTTAGGTATTAATTTTTATATATTTTGAATACCTGAACATATAAAACATCAAAAGAAAGAACAGGGCATCTGCTTGTAAACAAAACCATTTTATTCTAGCTTCATGCATTCTTTTTTATAAACACTTGAATGTTGGTAAGTTTCATAAATAATAATGAAAAAAAAAACAACATTTTGAACAAAAAGATGAAAAAAAGACTATGAATTGGATTCAGAGTGATAATCAAAATGTAGATGGAGTCGATCAACACCCCAAAGCTTAACAGTCATTATTACCTCTTCATAAGGTCACATTTTATTCCATAACGTTACAGTTTTGATGCTGTTTTATGACTGATGACAGTGTTTAAAACATGTGGAAGCATCTGTTGGTTCAATTTCTTCTTCGCTTGTGTTTTGGAAATTCTGTACAGAAGATGTATAATAGCGCCCCCTACCATGTAACAATGAAAACATGGATTTTCGGAGAACAATATTGCTCTAGACTTTTTCTAAGTATGTCAAGTATACTTAAATGCCATTTTAAGTATATTTCTGAGAAGTACATAAAAAAGTAGACTAAAGCATACTTTCCTATTTTTAGTTTAGAAGAAGTATAATAATAGCACACTTGAATAAACTTTTTTTTCGTAAATGTAGGCCTAAATGTGGCATGTGGATTTTTTTTTTTTTAATGATTTTTAAAGAAGTTTTTTATGTTAATCATGGCTGTGTTTATTTATTTATTTATGTATTTAGCATTTATTTTAAATAGAAATATTTTCTAACAATATACACTACCATTCAAAAGTTTGGGGTCATTACATTTTTTTGTCTTTTATTTACTTTTATTCAGCAAGGATGTGTTGAAAATTGATAGCAAAGACTTATAGATTAAATGATTTATATGTTAAATAAATGTCTTTTTTACCTTTTATTCATCCAAGAATCCTAAAAAATAATTAAATAAAAACAATTTGGCAGCACAACTGTTTCCAACATAGATAATTATAATAATAAATCAGTGAAACACTTAAGACTGGAGTAATGGATGATGAAATTCAGCTTTGCATTACAAGAATAAATTATATTTTAAAGTATATTAAAATAGAAGCCATTATTTTAAATTGTAATAACATTCCACAATATTACTGTTTGCATCCTTGATGAGCATAAGACTCTTCTTTTAAAAACAGGTCAAGTTTTACTGACCAAACTTTTGAACAGCAGTGCATCATTTATTTTGTTCAACTGGATGTTCACTATTACAGTCTTTTGCATTCTTTTGCAACTGTTTCAGTGTTTCAAAGATTCAGTGGTTAAAGATTAAGAGAATTCATTTACATCAGTGAACAAACATAAGTCAGCAAGCACTTTCAATATTACCTCACCTGCTGTAAAAAAATAAATAAATAAATAAATAAAACAAATGGAGAATGTGCAACACACACTTTAAAAATGAGTTGACTCAAAAACAACAAAAATTGAAACGCAATTGTTTGCATCAGTCATTTGAATTATATTGAAAACTACACTGAGCATAAACACAACATTTTTTTAAATTTAAGTTTTAACTACTCCAAAAAATTAAGTTGATCCAATTATTTGAGTTGTGGCCCTGGAACCACTTGCATTTTTCAGTTTAAATCTAACAGCTAACATAGCACATGCTAAATGTAACTTATTTAGCATATAAATTTAATAAGTCAGTTATTATGTAATATTTACCTTAAGCCACCACCAACAAAAACCATGAGCACTACTCATCAGCACAAAATAGCAAAAAATTCACTTCAGATAATGGCACTGGGTTTAAGCACTCTGCCCTAATTTTGTTTTGTTTATAAATGCCTATACAAATGTTTATAAAAAAAAAAAAAAAAAAAACTGAAGCTGAACAAGTGGAGGATCTTGATCAAAGGTCACCATCCTATCAATGCTTTCTTTCTTTCTTTCTTTTGAAAAATTGTGAAAATATATTTATTTATTTAAAAATAAAACATTATTTTCAAAATGCCTTTCTGAATATGTCAGCTCTTAGTCAAACAGATTATAATTATATTATATAGTATAATTTAAACAAATCAATTTGTATAAATAAATATTTAGAAATTTACAGTTTACCTTTTGGTACATAAATATATACAAAAAACATACAAAAGGCCCACTAATGGAAGTCACCCCAAAAACGATCTATATTGGCTTAAAGTCAAGTCAAGTCAAGTCACCTTTATTTATATACCGCCTTTAACAATACAGAATTGTGACAAGGCGGCTGTACAGTATTAAATAGGAAACAGTACATCAACAATGCCAAAGGCAACATTAAACTCTCACTTTATAGGTAAAGGTAGTTAATCAAAAACAATAAAATAAAATGCAATATTGTGTTAAGAGAAAGTGTCCCCAACTAAGCAAGCCAGAGGCGACAGCGGCAAGGAACCAAAACTCCATCGGTGACAAATGGAGAAAAAAACCTTGGGAGAAACCAGGCTCAGTCGGGGGGCCAGTTCTCCTCTGGCCAAAGTTCCCATGTTCTTGTGCTGACAGCCGTCTAGGTGATGTGGTCTTCGCTGTGGATCCGTCTCTGGGGCTCATCTAGTTGATGTGGACTCCGCTGACATTCAGGGCTGTAGAGGTCGTCTCTAGGTGCTGATCCACCATCTGGGCTGGGTTCGGACTGGATCCGGGGGACTGCAGTGACCATCAGATCTGGATACGGACTGGATCTGGTGGTTAATGTGACCTCGGAATAAGAGAGAAACAGACTAATATTAGCGTAGATGCCATTCTTCTGACGATGCACTGAGTACATCGGGTTTTATGGGAAGTGTTCCCGGTTCCGGTTGACCTAATTAGTGCAGCCTAACAATCCTTTAACGGATTTGAATTATAAGAATGTGGATTTGTTATGTGTAAGCAAGGTTAAAGAGATGGGTCTTTAATCTAGATTTAAACTGACAGAGTGTGTCTGCGTCCCGAACATTGTAGGGTAGATTGTTCCAGAGTTTGGGCGCTAGATAAGAAAATGATCTCCCGCCCGCGGTTGATTTTGATATTCTCGGTATTATCAAATTGCCAGAGTGTTAAGATGTGTGTTGTCCTTGATAAATAAATGCACGGTTTATTTATGTAATCACATTAAACACATAGAAGCACAATAAATAAAACAATTGTTTACAAATATTACATTAAACGTATGAAAATACTACATAAATGCTTTAAGCCACCAGGTCCCAACTGATCGTCTCTGGTTTTGCTCGCCATGCACTCCTTTTTTTCTGGAGGTGACTGGCCCACACCTGCATTGTCCTGTTGAAGGAACAGACATAATAATGTAATGCTAAACAGATTAAGTGATTCTTAGAGGAAATCTAAAGATATATTGCTTCTACCATTTCAGTATGAGAGGGGTTTACATATAATAAATACAGTTTTTAACGGATTTGGAAAACAGTAGCTTTATTTCTTCAGTTTTTAAATAAGTCTAAGTTAAACTGAGAGATAGAAAGGACTAACCATCTTCAGGGTGAGCTGGGACATGGGCTGTGGTGCGTGATGTTTCTGCCTCCCCAGTTTAGGCTTCAGTGGCACCTTGTTGATTTCCACAAATAGTTTCTTTTGTGGAGGCAGCTCTCACAAATCTTTCTTAAATCTAAAGAAATGTCTTTCTATCATTTTTATAATATAATAGGATTTAAATAAACAGTGAAGGCAGTGTTTAATTTTTTCTGAATTATTTTTCTGAAAATAAGTTCAATGAGAGATGGAAGAGACTTACTGATGCTTTCTGCTGCCTCCGCTGTCTCTGCTGCTGTCTTCACTGCTCCCTCTGCTTCAGCTTCTGCTGCTTTGTGATTCTGGGGTTTGCTCCTGGTTTTGGGGAGCTTTTGGTCACAGGTGCTCCCAGGAGGGTCCCAGAATTCACAAGCACCACTTTTGAGGTGCTGGAGGGCATAGGTATTTCCTGGGCGGAAGGGACAGGCATGCTTAGATGCTCACCAAGCCTAGGCTTTACTGCCTTTATGGTTCTGGTGGGCACTGTTGCTCCCTTCAGACACCCAGTGGGCTCTGCCTCTACCGGTGGAGAATTGGCATGCACTCCTGCACCCTGTGGGGTCCCAGCATTCACAGGGTTTCTGTCAGGTGAAGGTGCTTTCTGTGGGGAGTTGGAAGACACAGGTAAACCCTGTGCAGAAGAGGCTGGAGGCTTCTGCTGCAGCAGTTCCTTCCTCAGCCGCTCAGGGACTTTAAGCCTCTGCTTCTCTACTGTGTTTTTGGGCATGGGTGCTCCTTTTTCCGAAGAGGTTCGAGCTGACAGCTCCAGCAACTCCAGTCTAAGTGTCTGAGGAATTTTGAGTCTTTGCCTCTCTGCTGTCTTTTTGAGCACAGCTTCTCCCTTCACAGTTGAGGCTTGAGACGATAGCTGCAGCAGCTCTTGCCTCAAAGGCTCTTGGATTTTCAGCCTTTGCCTCTATGGGGTCTTGTTGGGCATTGATGCTCCCTTCACAGAAGAGGCTTGAGGCTTCTGCTGCTGCAGCTCCTGCCTCGGTGGCTCAGTGATCTTTAGGTTTTGCACATTTGGGGCCGGGGTTCTCTTTGTACAGACTTTGTAGGCACTGGTGCTCCCTGTGGGGACCTAGCAGGCACAGGTGCTCCCAGTTCATTAGCAGCCTGTAGAAGGTGCTTCGTCAGATACTCAGGGATCCTGAGTTTTCCACGTTGTTGGGACCCAGTAGGCACAGGAGGTCCCTGGGTGGAGCCACCAGGCACAGGTGCTCTCTGCGGGGACCTGGCAGTCTCAGGTGCTTCCTGTAGAAACCTGGCTGAAATAGGTTCTCCCTTAGAGGACCTGGCAGGCACAGGTACTACCTGTGGAGACCTGGCTGGAACAGGTGCTCCCTGAGGGGACCTGACAGGCATGGGTGCTACCTGTGGAGACCTGGCTGGAAAAGGTGCTCCCTGAGGGGACCTGACAGGCACAGGTGCTACCTGTGGAGACCTGGTTGAAATAGGTGCTCCCTTAGGGGACCTGACAGGCACAGGTGCTACCTGTGGAGACCTGGCTGGAATAGGTGCTCCCTGAGGGGACCCGACAGTCACAGGTGCTACCTGCTACCTCTGCTCTGCCCCCACTCCCTTCTTCTGCCCCACAAACATCCTGAACTGTGACACACACACACACACACAATAAAACACTCACGCACTAACACTTACACACTCACCCACCGAAGCACCTGTCACTTTGTGTAGTATTGGTGCTCTGCTAACTACCTCTTACTACTCTCAGACTACCTCAAAAGACTTTAGTCTGTTATTACTATGACACTTTATCACACTCAAAAGCTCTTTTTGCACCATATTTTTATTTGTGTGTGTATATATATATATATATATGTATGTATGTATGTATAATTGTATTTATTTATATCTCTTTGTATTTATTGTTACGTGTATGCACCTAGGGTCTGAGAGTAACGAAATTTCAATTCTCTGTATGTCCAGTACATATGGCAGATTTGACAATAAAGTTGACTTTGACTTTGACTTTGACTGTGGGGACCTGGCTGGAATAGGTGCTCCCTGAGGGGACCTGACAGGCACAGGTGCTACCTGTGGGGACCTGGCAGGAACAGGTGCCCCCTGAGGTTTCTTCTGCCTCCAGTTCCATTGCTCTTGCCTCACCTGCTTAGTGGTCTTCCGTGCTGCAGTTCAGAATGCTGAGTCCCCACTATCAGCCTTCTCAGACCCAGCAAGCATAGATGGTCCCTGAGGCTTCTTCTGCCTCCACTTCCTCTGTTGCTCCATGGTCTTCAGCGATGCATCTGAGAAGCCTGAGCACAGAGACTCAGTCTTCTCCGATGCATTGTTGAAGACCAGGGGAGAGGTGTGGTCCCTCTTCTCAGTACAGGCAGGCACAGGTGCTCCCTTTTGGGACCTGGGAGGCATGGGTGCACTCTGTGTCTTCTTCTGCCTCCACCGGTCCTTGGTATTCAGTGTTTCATCTGAGAAGCCTGAGCGTGGGGACTCAGTATTCCCAGAATCATCACTGAAGGTCAGGGATGTGGGGCATGAAGATTCTCCTGCCTGCACTGTTCCCCACCACTTCACTGAGGAGAGGTCCCCATACTCTGGTTCCTCAGATATTGGGAGAGGAAACCTCCATTATGGCCCACCACCGCCCTGCGGCAAGGGCAGTGGTGAGCTCATCGGAGAGTTCAGAGGATGAGGACCTGCACTCTCAGGAAAAGAGGCGGGGATAGTTGACATAGTTGTCATGTCGATGGTAAAAGATGATCAAAAGAGTTGAACAATACTGTCTTTGTCTTTATATCTGTAAAACACGGCAGAAATAGAAAGGGAAGAGATGAATTGAATAAACACACAGTATAAACATATTTTATAGTGTATGCCCAGTGGGGGTGCATCAGTGGAGGTTTTTTTTATTAATTTACTAATTAACTAATGTGCATAACTCAGATGCTTAAAATGTAAAAGTACCTCTTTCTACATGCACATGTAAACACACAGTACAAACATGTGTATGCCCAGTGAGGGTCCACCAGTTGAGTTTTTTTTTTCTTTCTTAATTAATTTACCAACAAATGTGCAAAACTCAGATGCTTATAATGTAAAGCACCTCTTGCATATGTAATCATTGTAACTATTAAACTAATAAAACTTTCAGGACCAGTTTTCCGAATTTATCATAAAGGAGTGGTGGATTGAGTTTCTCACATAGACAAGATAACATCTATGGGGCTCTGTATTTATGAATAAATGTTTAAAATAGTCATAGTCTGTATTTGGCACTGCAATATTTGTTTTGTTGATTTACTGAAAAACGTTGTTAATGGATAGATTAGAATACAATTACTTAAATCAGTCATAGTTTTTATCATTTTTTTATTAACATATCTGCCTCCATGAACATGTTCACAAGGACCTCCACTGTGTAGCATGCCTTGCTTATTTATTTCAAAGCACAGAGCAGAGTTTTAAAAATATTAATCAAAAATTCAAATTCAGATGTAAAGAGCATAAAGAGCAGAACTCACCATGCGAGTTAGTCTTAATAAGACAAAAAAGTGCCCCATTGCACAAATTGGTAACGGCCACTTTCACGCTTTATGACTGCGAAAGCTAGCGTAAGTTACCTAGCTAGCTCTGAAAAGCGCTGCAAGCAGACGATTTTGCATTTCTGGTCAATGAGGACAGTAAAAAGAATAAAACAGGATGAGAAGGTATAATAATATTGTGTAATCTTGCCAAAAACACCCCACATATACTGTAGCTAGCAAATAGTAATCAATATAACAAATTAGCGAAAACAGCGTTTTGTTATGTTAATTATTTTAATAGTTCTCGCAGTTATCAACAACATGGCTGTTTTCACTGGTTGTGTTATAAGTTTTGTTGAGTTTTAGGTTTAGTTTGAGTCACTGGTACCTTGAAATCTGACGTTTTAGGATATACAAGGTATCTTCACATCACTCTAGAAAATGTCACAGCAACAGGGTTTAAAATAAGAGGACTGAAGAGAGAATAGAGAGAAATCCAATAATACTACACAAATAACAAAGATGTTTTTATGTATTTATTATTATTAATATTATTATTACTAAAAATAATTATAAGGAACCATTCACCCACTTTAACACCCCAAAGTTCAAACCAAATCTACGCTCGTGCATCTGACTGCCACGCATCATTGTTCTGTTTTAGTAACACAACACTGGTGCTCCATGAATGTTAAGCACTGGTTTAACAGCGTGTGTCGAGGACAAGCAAAACTCAGAATTAACTGAATCAAATGCTTCGCAAAATGATTCACTCTTTTGAAGCGTTCGAAACCGCGTGTGGCTGGCGACACCTGCTGGTTAAACCTCTGTTAATACAACCGAAATATTTCCAATTTGCATGAAAACACCTTTTACAAATCAAATGTTTTCTTGAAAGTGTCATCAGTAGGTCTTCATCTTTGCACCTGAAGGTGAATTGTCCTGCAAAGTTTATTCCCAACCTCCTTCAACACACCTACCTGTGACCTTAATTAGTTTGATTAGACGTGAAGCTAAATTTTGCAGGACAGGGGGTCCAGAGCAGTGGTTCTCTACCACGTTCCTGGAGGCCCCCCAACACTGAACATTTTGCATCTTGCTACGTCTACATTAATCCGGATATATTTAAAAACGGAGTTTTCGTTTTAAAACACTCTCCGTCCACACTAGCGTTTTCAAGCATTTTCCAAATGTTTCTCATCCACACTAAAACGTAGGAAATCGTTAAATTCGCCATACTGCGCATGCGTAAAAACTCACTCATCACTCATATCTCATCATTCACTGACATGTCCATGTCGCGCGCTCTCATGTTTGATCTAAAAAGCAGGAGTCAGGACAGCAACTGTGAGTACATTTTCTGTCATCTTTTTAGGACTGTAATATGAAGAGTGTACACATATATCTTTAGCAGCAGTGTGAAAGTGAATAGCACAAAACTTTGGTTTCTATTGGTACAATATGCGTCACATGACTAAACATGCGTCGTCGTTTTCAAAAGCCTCTGT
This sequence comes from Labeo catla, assembly GCA_012976165.1. Classification (NCBI taxonomy): domain Eukaryota; kingdom Metazoa; phylum Chordata; class Actinopteri; order Cypriniformes; family Cyprinidae; genus Labeo; species Labeo catla. The sequence goes on from VONZ01000387.1 coordinate 264,363, forward strand.
TTTCACAGTCCACACTGCAACGCCAAAACGGCCTTTTTTAAATGTATCCACTTTGGAGAGCGTTTTCAAAAAGCTCAGTTTTCCTTGACCAAAAACGCCATCTCAGTGTGGACGAAAGGCCAAAATGGAGGGAAAAAGTTGCGTTTTCAAACGAAAACGTATTAGTGTGGACATGGCCTAGGTCCCTAGGAAGTCTACTAATGAGCTGATGATCTGAAACGGGTGTGTTTGATTAAGGCAGTGGTTCCCAAACTTTTTCTGCCGGGCCCCCCTTTTGCAGAATAAAAAAAATTCAAGCCCCCCCACCCCCTTCATTTACACATAAACATAAACACAATTTCAGAAGGAATTATTTGAAATGTAATAATTATTACAATTATTATAATTCAGTGTGTGACAATTTACTGAAAAAAACTAGTTACTAGGAACTAGTCACTTTTAGAGTAGAAACATTAAAAGTAAAGCAGGCAGCTTTACTATGTAATGTTTTTTTTTATGTTACAGCATTCATTGTTTTTTAAACAGATTTTCTCAATTTTTTTCATATTTTTATCTCTTTGTTGTAGTTGTGATCTCTGAAGTAGATTCATCATCTACCTCATCTACCATCTATCTACGTTTACCTGGCGCTTGTTGTCTTTTCAAAAACTTGTCCATGATTAGAGCAGAACTACTATGCGTCATTCATTCATAATTTTACTCGGCTAACCGCAGTTCTCATTTCTGATATCAATTGCACCATCTAGTGGTCTGTTATTTTACGACAAAAATTACATCTGATAACAGACAACTGCAGCGGGTACTGCGAGTCGTCTTGAGGTAATAAAATATGATGAAATTCATATTTTGTGTAAAATTATTTACATGTGGCAAGTAGCCGTATAATAAGCAAGATAATTTCACAGTGGGGTCTTGTATCACCCTAAAAACGTTTCTTTTTACATAAAAATCTAGGGATTACCGAAATGAAAATTCTTGGCCGAATCTGAAACTGCTTTGTAATAATTATTTATTATTTTATTAAATAATATAGTCATTTTGTAAGACTTTTTAATTTAACTCAGTAATTTTAATGATACGGAATAAAAAATAATCACAAGCCAATAAAATAACCACGTTTATTGAAAGTAACAATAAATTTGGACAGAAAATATATGAATATTAAATCTAAATATATTATTTTTTATTCAGTATTATGAAACGGAATTAGATATTAGATTAGAACTTTTTTGGACTAATTATCAAAATAATGTATAGTCCTACAAAGCTATTATTATCAGAGCATGTGAGCAGAGCACACCATCACGAGAGGGTACGTCATTTTACCAGCGTTGTCCAGTACAGCAGTACTATAGCATGTTACAGCACATTATGCGACGCTATTGCAAACAGTAACAAGTATACATTGACATTTTCTGTCGGCGCGTTATTTGAGCGGACTTTGCTTTTCCGTTGAGCATAAGCGGTACACGAGTGGAGCATTCATATGGGCCGTGAGCAGCTCAACGGAACGCACATTCATAGAGCGGAATATTGAACGGTGCGCGCTGAATACTGCCGGGCAGTGCCGTTGTTTCTTTCGAATATATATATAAAAATCGGCCGACTGTACACTAGCATTGCCGCGCCCCCCTTATCATAACTCCGCGCCCCCCAGTTTGGGAACCACTGGATTAAGGAGACATGGAAAACATGCAGTGTTGGGTGGGGGCATCCAGGAACGTGATTGGGAACCACTGGTCTAGAAGAGACCTCTGCTGTTACCTAATAAATGTAATCAACAAATAATTAAATACTATTAAATATAAAGAGTCTGTGTAAGTTGTGTTCTTTTATTAATGTGTGGTGCATTTTTGTGTGCTTAAGTAAGCCTTTGCAAACTAGGTCAAACTACACATAATAAATTCATTAAAACCAAACTTAATCAAAAACTTTACCAAAATCTGGAAAATTTAGACTCTTATTTATTGGTCACTAAACCAGAGTTTCAAAGCTTCATAAAGCTGTTTCAAAAGCATCAATCACTATTAAGTATTACTTTTCATATTTTCCAGCAGCATTCTTATTCCCTCAAGAGACTATCAAGTGGTTCTGACTGTACTGAGAGCTGAAGTATGAACCAGGTGTGTAATCACACCTAGAAATTTTCTGATATCCTCCCTTTTTAAAAAAATAAATTAAGTGACTTCACTGTAAATTTGATGAGCTTTAGGTTTACTTTGAGTCACCTCAGGTACCTTGAAGTCTGACATAACTGTTTTAATATACAGTATGCAATGATTCTAAAACAGTAAATGCATAAGGTAACATAAGCTTATTTCACTAGGAAATGTCACAGCAACAAGATTGAAAATAGGGTTAAAAAGAGAATACGTCAGTAGAAGCAGAATTCAGTTAGTGTTAGATTTTTCATATAATCCATTTAAAAGGTGATGAATGGTGATGTTGGTTAATATTCTGATAAAAACATTTATTAAAAAGTAAAAAGTGTTGCATGTTTTCCAATATCTGAAACATTTCATACTTACTAAATAAAATGCTTTATGTGTTTAGATGAATTTGTTTTTAACAAAAAGTAATACATCGTTCAGCAAAAGGGACATGCAATTAAAACATTATCAAATAGTTCATCAATTTGATTTATTGGTCTGGTGAGACTTTATAATAAATATACACTAATAAAGTACTTACAAATCTTTAACAAACTATTACAGTTCATTAATAGTTTATAAATTGTATACATTAATATACAAATAGTGAGTTCTTCATTCATTATCACTGTAATTAACACAATTATTATTGTTTAATAAGCTCATAGTAAAACAATCATTATTTTACAATAATATTTTTTAAATTATAGTGACAATGAATGAACTCACTATTTGTATAGAGTCTTTTAATGTATCAACTACAGTTAATAAACTATTAACTAAAAACTAATAGTTTGCATAATATTTCAAAGTGCTTTATTAGTGTATACTTCTTATAAAGTGTTACCACTGATCTTACCATAAACTCAACTGAAACTAAATAAATTGTGTTTGTTTTAAATCTAGTATTGTATGATGTATATTTGTATGGTATTTTTATTGTCAGATATTTTTCATTATTGGTCTTGATGTAGATTTTCATGTTCACAGTGATCCAAAGATCTTATTGTTGAACTTGCAGTCAGTTACGCCCTCTAGTGGATTCATCTGCACAGCTCCATCTCCGCCACTCACTGTCTGAAAGCAAGACTGATCAAAAAACAAGGTATGTGATGTTGAAGGTATCTCCTGTACTTCCAATTACAAATTTGTCATGAAAGACCTTTTTAGTAGGGTAAAATAGGGCTAAAATATAATATCACAGTTTTCCATTAAAATAAATGCAATACTAAGTTGCTCTACTTTTTTGCTCTACTAAGTTGCTCTTCTTTTAGTAAGTTTCCTACTGCAGGATCCTCTAACATTATTGGTGACCATTTATTTCTTTACCAATCATAATGCATTCCATTCCATGCCACTACTTTACTCTCTTTATTACATGGTCTGATAAATAAATTAAGTGAATGAATAAATGAATGAATGAATAAATGAATGCATGCATGCATAGTAAATGTGCACATATAAATATGCATGTATACAATACATTTAAAACAATTATTAAGGCAGCAAACTGCAAATAACTACAGTAAAATTATGAAATAAAAAATTAAACCAAGTTATTTATCATCATAAAATAATGTTAACAAATTAATGGCTCTGTTTTATGTGATTATTTGCAGATAATGATGTTAGGTGCAGTTCATTAAAATGTGCAATGATAAATATAACATACACCATAACATAACAAACCCAACTTAATGCAAATCCGACATAAAAGATTTGTGTTGTAAACCATATTTGTTTAATATCATCTAGATTTTGTTTTCAACATCTGAGAATAATGAGTAAGTATAGCAATGTAACATTACTTTTGTATATATGCATACTTTTTACATATTTTATAGGTTTAAAATCAGAATTCTGTAAAAAAAAATCAAAATCAAATACATTGTTTTACTTAAGAGCTTTTTATGCATTAATTTTTCATGGCAAATAAATAATAAAATAATCATTTAAACTGAGGATTGATCCTCTTGAAAGTATCAATCTTCTGTCTTCCCTTCCCTGCTGTTTTAATGAATGAATTTGCAAAAAAAATAAAAAAGAAAGAAAGAAGAAACATAAGTTACTGGCAGAGTACAACAAATAATGTTATACAACCTATGTGGATAAGAGGGGCTACTTGTCACTGTGGTTATTTATGTTGGTTTCAAACATTATAGTTCAAAATATGTTTTCTGTTTTAGACTCATGCTCCCCTGTTTCGTTTTTTGGTGTTAGTTCTTGCCCATAGCAGTAAAGCAATAGATGAAAAAATAGAGGGGGAAACTGTCACATGGTGGCAGAATACACACAGGAATTGATTCTGTTATTGCCTGCAGGGAAGTTAAACTCCATTTGTCATAATGTCAAGTTGAGCGCTAAAAATACACCACTTCAACATGACACACCTGCAAAGTGACCCCTTTTAAATGTGTTAGATCATTTAGCTCATTATGGGAGACAGATGGAGAAGCCTTTGTGTTCAGCCTCGCAGGAGCAGTTCTCATATGCAGCCCGTCTAAAATAACTGCGCTTTAGGAGGTTTGGCAGCAGGTGAGCTCAACTGTTCACAGTAGAGGTCACTAATTAAATGATTTTCATATCTTACAAATAGCTTGCTTGCATCGTTTCATGATTCAGGATCATATGTTAGCTTGTCCTAAAATAGCTTGGAATGAATGCAAAAGAGGGTTTTTTGTTTTGTGCAATAAATAAAATAAAATAGATAATTCAATAGATAATTCATTAAATTCAGTAATGAAACTATTGATGCTTCAATCAAACATTTAGACATAAAAAATACTTTTTTCACATATTTGATATATCGTTTTTTTCTGGTAATTTGCTGGTCTCAACATTTTTTGCTGGTCTCAACAAAAAAGCATTTTTATTTTTGTTAGTCAAAACAATTTGTGTGAGTCAAAATTATAGATTTTTCTTTTATGCAAAAATCATAAGGATATTAAGTAAAGATCATGTTCCATGAAGATATTTTGTATATTTTCTACCGTAAATATATCAAAACGTAATTTTTGATTAGTAATATGCATTGCTAAGAACTTCAGTTTGACATCTTTGAAGGCAATTTTCTCAAGATTTAGATTTTTTTGCACCCTCAGATTCCAGTTTTTCAAATAGTTGTATCTCAGCCAAATATTGTCCTATCAAACCATACATCAATGGAACGCCTATTTATTCAGCTTTCAGATGATGTATAAATCTCAATTTAAAAAAAAAAGACCCCTATGACTGGTTTTGTGGTTCAGGGTCACACACAAATTAAAATTATATTAAAAGGTCCTTCTTCTGTAAGCACAGTAGTAACAACTTAGAATTTTGTATGCTTTGTAGGTTTTTTTTAAATATTGATCATGTTATTGATCATGGCCCTAGAAAACCACAAATCAAATATGAGATATATGGCTTTAGAGTTAAATTTAGCTTTTTTTTTCTTTTTAAAGTGTAACACAACAAACTTCATTGCATTCATGGAAGGTGCCGTGTAAGAAGAATGAAGACATATATTAGAAACATGAATATGTCACTATTGCTGATCCCAAGAGCTTACGAACACAATGCGGCACAGCTTCTGTTCTTTTGATGAGTCTCTTACTCTCAGCATTTGAATTGTAGAATCATTTTCAGCATCGTGGTTGAGAATAAACAATGTCTCCATCTGTGTAAACAAAGCACATGTAAAGTAGCAGATGAATATGACAGCTGATTTAACCTTAGTCTGATCAGTAAGAGGGGGTGTGTGAAGTGTGCCTGGCTTAATCATGAATGCTGAGTGAAAAAGTGGCTGCACTGTGTGATGGGCAGTCAGCTGTGTAAATGGAGCTTATTTGACGCTTGAATTCACTCACGGAGAAGTATGCAGATTCTCATCTGGACAGGCCTGACTCCTGGCCGACGCAGCCAACCAAGACACCTCGTACCACACACACCCCCATTATGAAGAGGCGTTTGCAGTCAGATCACGAACTCACAACAAAGAGGGAATGATGTGAAATAGACGAGCCAGTTGTACAAAAAGTCATTGATGTAAGCATTAGCTCAGAATGGGTGGAAATTAGAGAAGAGAAGGTGTGTTACACTTGTGTTTATCAGAGTCACTACATGATGAAAACAAACATTCTTGTTCTGCTGTACTGTACAGGCATGTGCTTTAATCGGATTTGATAGTTTCACATCATTACTGGCCACACATCAGTTTGTAAATTCACTAAATGAAGCCCTTATTTTGTCAAGCCAAAATAGAGAATTCAAAATGACAAATTTAACACAAAACAACATTCGATATAGTCAACATTCGCAGTGTCATGATAGAAGAAGAGTTTTTAGCAAAAGATAGCAAGTATTTCTCCATCAGTGTCTTTCAAAAATAAAACGTGCTGATATAAACAGACTCAGGGCTACGTTCACACTACAAACCAAACCCAGATATTTTTTGTGTAGTTGTTCACATGACTTTTTACATGTTACCTGGAAAACACCCTTCCCTTCCCTTCATCATAACATCAGAGTTGAGATTTCTATTAACAAAAATATATTTAAAAATATTTTTCCATTCTTTTGTATATTACTTTATATAATGAAATCAATTATTTTATTAATCACGGCAAAGGTGGATAAAATAACTTATAAGATAAATAAAAAATCTGAATGTTCTGATATATTAAAAATCACAAGAATCACAATCCCAATCTGTTCACAACAAAATCACTTGAAAAAAAATTCTATTCACATACAAAAAAAGGCAAGAGAGGAGGTGTAAATGTCTGAATCAATGTGATAGTTATACGACAGCTATATCTATAAAACCCGTATGTGACCCTGAACCACAAAACCAGTAGCACAGGTATATTTGTAGCAGAAAGGCCAAAAATACATTGTCAAAATTGCTGATTTTTCTTTTATGTCAAAAATCATTAGGATATTAAGTAAAGATCATGTTCCATGAAGATATTTTTTTCAAATTTCCTACCGTAAATATATCAAAACTTAAATTTTGATTAGTAATATGCATTGCTAAGAAGTTCATTTGGACAACTTTAAAGGCGATTTTCTCAATGTTTAGATTTTTTTTGCACCCTCAAATTCCAGATTTTCTTGTATCTCAGCCAAATATTGTCCTATTCTAACAAACCACACATCAGTGGAAAGCTTATTTATTCAGTTTCAGGTGATGTATTAATCACAATTTCAGAAAATTGACCTTTATGACTGGTTTTGTGGTCCAGGGTCACATATAATAATACATGATAATAATTAGTTTTGGCCCACATTCAACTTTCAGTGTGTGAACGTAGCCTATTGTTTGCAGTCCAAACATCTGAGACCATAATGGAAATCTGAGATTTCTTTGTCATTGAAAATAAAATGTAAGACTTTGAAACAAAGAAAAATCATAAAAAAAAACCTGAGAAAAAATATTTAGTCTGTACTATTTCTAGGTAAATGGTAAGTGATCAGAAATTCAAAATTTCACTCATTGTTATGCTTATATAATTTGTTGATATAACAATAATAATGTGTTGATACCATTTGATTTAATTTATAACAAAAATATATTAATTTAGAAAATAATGTAAAATAGCAACATTTTCACCAGTGGACTCAGATTTTTGGACTCAGTGACTATATCAAGCCTACAATACATGCACAATAAAGCAAGACATGGTCCATTGGCACTTGGTTTTGCTGCTCTCGTCCATTCTGTCAGTTTCTAAAGCATTCTGTACATGTGTATCAAACACAAAGAGCGATATGTGTGCTTATATGTGAGACAGAAATGTAAGGCAGAAAATGTCTTGCTGTGTCGCCTCTCTGGAGACAATAGGAGCCCTTGACCATCGTTACGACGGAAACAGCACAGACAATAACACTTAGTATTAGCTTGAATCAAATGTGGTACAGTATATCGTACATTGCTGCCTTCCACCGACTCTTCGAAAAAACATTCAATGGCTTGACTGCAAGTAAAAACAGCTTAGCAATCAGAAAACACTGCGGATGGTTTGACCGATTTGAGTCGTAGACCAAAGGTGTAATTATTGCCCAGCGGGGGAGTCTGAAGCCACCGCTGAGATTTCTGTCACCTTGGTTCTACTTTTTGACAAAAGTGTGAACAGCGTGTTACCGTGTCCTGTTTGCCCTAGAACAGGACCAACTGCACTTCCTGCAGGCGCGACACACTGACGCACAGCATCATGATGATTGGGTGCAAGCCCCCATTACCCTTCTATCAGGAGTATGAGGGAGGGAAGGAAAGCTTATGTGTGTGTGTTGGTGTATCTGTGCCTGCCCGCAATAAATGAGCACTGTGCACCCATCCGTAGGGAACCTAATGGAAAAGCAAAGAGCATCATTACCTCAGACGATCCCTGCTGCTGTGCCTCCCCCCAATCACCATTCTTTGAAAAATATGGACTGGACACATCAAAATCCCTTTTCTGAAGGACACGCACCATTTAATGGACAGCTGATGGGGTGAAGCATCCTCAGGTGCAAGCTTGATTATCGCCTCAGTGCTTTCACAACTGCAAGCCATTTTGTGGCATTATTAACTGCATTATCTACAAACAGCATGCACATACTGGCTAATGTATCATCTACAAGCTTCTGAATTAAAACTTCCATTTGCTAAAAGGCTGATAAAATTGCTTGTAGAACTCTCGAGAGTTTGCGTTAAGGTAATAAAATAATGGGGCAGCAATAAAATACTCAATTTTATCAATCCAGTGCACCTTCAGAACTTTTCTTACATTAATATCTTAAGGAATTCCCATGTCTCATGTTGTATTTTTTTATGATACGTCAGAGTTTGGCCTCCTTTCAACTTGTAGTTGCAATAAAAACCATGTACCCAGGATTCACAATCCTTACTTGTCTGTTCCGTGGCTTTGGAAATACCTCCGCTGTTTCGCTGTAAGCGAAAGCACAGATGAGAAGGGTTGATAACACCATCAAAGTCATTATTCCTCCTGCTGCTCCACTGCTTTTCCCCTCCTCTTTTTGCCGCTCACAAAGAAAGGCAGTCTGATAATCAAGAACACTCTAAACGCTCCTGGAGCTGATGAATGTTGTTTACACGTAGTCGTGCAGACTATAGACGGCCTTGGCATCTTGATTTCTGGTTCGGGATGGAGAGTAGTACTGCTTGTCCTTCTCCAGGTTCAACCTGTCCGGCACCGACTTCTCTTGCTGACGATCGTCGGCTTGTAGCTTTTCCTGGTGTAGCTTCTCTCGATGCGACTGCTCTCGTTCCGGTGATTCAGTCTGACTCTGCTGTTCGCGGTGCTGCTGTTTTTGTTGGTTGCGGGTCGGCTGCTCCTGGCGCAGCTTCTGCTGTTTTGGCTTGTCAGGGTGGGACGAGCCCGAATCCAACGGACCGCCTCTTCTTCCAGGACATGATAAGCAAAAGATTACGCCTGCAGCTAAAAGAAATCCTGCCGACACAAATGCCACGTACACCGCTGCGCCTGGCTCGTACTTGCTGCTTTTGGGCACTTTGGAATCCATAAACGTAGTGATGACCTCATTGGTGAACCAGGATGCGGGCACCAAACACAGGACCCCTGCTATGACGAAGCAAGCCCCTGCGGAAATCGCCGTATGTCCCTTAGAGCGATAACTGCCACCCCAGCGAGTGCATTTCAGCCCTAGGGCGGCCAGACAGAGTCCCATTGTCGCCATCATGCAGGAAAGCACCATAGTGGTGCGTGCAGTTTGGAGATAAGCCGGCAATGCCAGCACCGAGTACTTAAGCGAGCAGCTGAAGACGCCGGTGCTGTACCAGGTGCAGTCCATCCACAGTCCCTGCATCTGCGAGATGGCAGTCATGATATTGGAGCCCACATCTGCACTCACCTTCCAGTTGGGTAGCAGCGTGGCCACCGTGGCACTTACGACTCCCAATACCGCCAGAATGAACGCGAACATTTGCATGGTGGAAGACGGCATCCTCGGTCCCTTCCCCCTGCGGCCGTCCCTCTCACCTTGCAGTGGCCCTCGGTGTGCTGCTTTCCCTATCAGCCCGGCGCAGGACCTGACAGCAGATAATTCCTCCGCACTGGCTCCGCAAGGCTGCGATAAAAACGGAATGAGAATTGAACTGAGCGAACAAGCGTGACGGTCTGACAGATGAGGCACGGGTCTGATGACTGAAAGGGAAAACCGCAATTTTTTTCCCACCCTATCCTTATTTGGGACGCTTATGTTTTAGTACACCCTGAACCAGTCAGCGGTTTGGGGGGGAAGCTACTTTGAAGCGGTTGAAAGGCTAATTGTTTTTTGACTTTGCCGCTGCAGAAACACCCTTTGGCATGGGCGATGCTGTTGAGAATGCACAAAAATGGCACATAACTGCTGCAAGGTAGAAATTTAGCCAATTATCTGAGCTGTTTTGTCTGAGTTAATTGATTTTTTTCCTTATCTCTGTAAACCATTTGACAGCTTGGAAATTAGAAAGGGAATGAAAATTGCTCCTATCTTTTGTTGTCCTTCAAACGGTGATGAATCTCATGAATTGATCAAGACAAGTGCATTGTGAGAGTGCATTCCGTTTCATTCATCTCGGAACAAACAAAAACCTTTACTTACCCTTTCACTGGTGCACTATGGTGTGTCAAGCAGTTCTGAAGAGATTTCCTTTAGCTGCTGAAGAAAAGAGAAAGAAAAGAGAATTGCTGTAAAAACAAGCGAAAACTACAGTAAAACTGCCTCTTTCTTTTCCAAATAACATCTCCTTGGAAACCCAGCACAAGTCTGAAAGCTTTTCGGTGTCCTATAAAAGAACCCCCACACCTTCCCATTGTGAGTGACTGGATGTTTCACCATGTGATCAGTAATCACTGTACCGCTGGACTCCTCACTTGAAGGTCATTCAGTCAAAGAACACGGAGTAAGGAATGTCATTTCAGGCAATATGCAAGGAGTGGTGATGAAGATAATAAATACCCTTTTTCAACACAAAATACACAATGTGCAGCTGGAAAATCAATTCTTATTACATGTGGCAGGCAATTATCTATGGCTGCGCTATTATACGGCAGGTAGAAATAGGTTACTGGTGTGATTCATTTTTGATAAGTAGCAAAGGAGGAAATTGCATATAGCACTGCTACAAAGAAATATGTTTTCTGTCACTCTTTCTGCTGCTGTTAAATGGACAAAGACAGGTATAATCTGCAATAAACATTCATGTTTAAATCTTGTGCAATGCTGCGTTCACACCGGCAGCAATTTTATCACTGGAGGTCACTGCATTGTTATTTACTAGTAGGCGTTCTTACGGCTGGATTCTCTAGTGTTATTGGTGGACTGCACAACTGCCTTTTAAAGATCTGATAACAAATGAGACGTATTACCTGTAAAAAAAAGAGCAGATATCATTCTATTTTGACAATGTATCAATGACATACTGGAAATTAATCATAGTTTATATGATTATACTTTATGCTGTCTACTGTGTGTACCCTCCAAAACAATACAATTAATGTGTTTATGCTACCATTGTCAGTGTACTATTTATTTGTCTCATCACTCACATCTGAACACAGTGCATACTGCAGAGAACAGCAGCAGAGCATTATAATGTTGTGCAATGAGAAAAAGAAAAGAAAAACAGTAGGTCAACTTGGATTTGTGGTTTATAGTAAATGTGACACTGCATATATCCTTTACAAGTGAAATTCAAAGTCTTTCTCATACTCCTTCTCATAGACTTTCCTGAAGGTTAGTTTAGAAATGTTTTTGAGTTTATAAGCACATGCGCAGAATGTCGGAGTCTATTTCGTTGAGTCACAGGACTGAGCATGTGTACTAGCAGCATATTTAGCCTCTAGCTGTTTGCAGGGCGTGGGAAGAGAAAATGGAAATTCACTTTTCTCATGGGGATGTTTTTCACTCACCACAACTCAGATAAACACTTCCTTTCTTTTTATGGACATCATATAATCTGTATTTTCAACACCTATTAAGATTTTAAACCAAAAATTTTAAAGCTAAAGAAACAGCTGTTGAAAATGTGAAAAATAAAGATAATGGACTACAAAAGTTACTATAACAGTTACTAAACAAATGCAGTTAAAATCATTTTGAGTAAATAAAACAAATACTCACCAGTCAGCAGTTTTAGTAAGACTTAAAAATTACATTTTAAATTTAATTGATGTGAACAAAAATATATATCATGAGTTGCATACAAGTGACAAATATATAATCATAAGTTTACTATGCATAACATTTTTGTTTTTATCCAGGAGCTGACATGTGAAATATACACTTATTAATAAATTAATAAAAATATAATTATTATATTATAACATAAGTAAATTTGTCACAATGCATTCCATTGTCAGAGAGACCAAAATGATTTTATATTTATTTTATGTTTTTTGTAAAAAAAAAGATTTTATTTTAATAAAAGTGATGCAAAATACAATTTAATTTCTATTTCAGTATGTTCATAGCTGATAAATATTCACAATTGAGTCTTCATTAGCAGGGTGGCAAAAGGTTTCATTTTGGACTCTTGATTTTTCATTGTTCTTATGAAGCACAGTGTAAAGACATGTCACATCTGCAAAACAATCCATTTAAAGCTTTGATTATCCGGGATGTGTTTGTATTAGTCTTGGTTTTTAGCATTAGTTCCTTTTATTATTGTAAAATAAGTATGCAGTAAATAAATGGTTTTACATTTGTCAGAAATCCAATTTATAGATCTTTACATTAAATAAACATTCATTTTTTGTTTACTTATAGGTCACATCTCATGCAACCAGAAAACCTAAATTAGTTTGTCTGAGATTTTTAAACATCTTGAAATCTAAGGTGAATAGGGTCAGTAATGAAAGAGCATCTCACAATAGCGGCCCACAAAGCAGTGGCACAGGCTGAGGCTGTATATCTGTCATTAAACAAAGAGGGCTGCTTGTTCTAGCCGGTGGTGGAAGCACATCTGCACAGCCCTGCACCATCACTGCATCTCCACAGTCACAGACTCATTTGAGGAAAAACAACGCATTTACTTCCACTGTCACTGTCACCTACGGTCAGATGAGAAGCAGCATTGTTTGTACTGATCTTTAAATGTCTAAATTGTGATGTATACCTACAAAATTCTTTGAGATGGTTACAATTAAGACATCTTGCATCTTACCTAGAGACAAACAGTACACTTCGGTTAAGCTGTATATATTTGTATGGAAAATCTCAACTTGCTTGTATCAACGCAAAATGTAAACTGTACTGCTAAATGCAACTATACAGCATTTTTATAGTATTGACGTTAACATAATGATTTTCTGCTAAGCAGCTTGTGCACAAATAAATTTGACTTGATGTTGGACAAACTTAAAATCATGATAGTGTTGTTTGCCCATGCAAAAGTCAATTGGCACCACGATGCAAGCTGAGTGGGTTTTTAACACATTGTTATGTGGTTCTTAAAGGTGTTTGAATTTTTTTTTTTACGTGTTGCCATGTGGTTTCTAAAGTGGTCTGAGTGGTTGGTGCAGACACAAGGTGTTCTTTTTAGCACACCACTGTGCAGTTGCTACCGTGTTTACAGTGGTTTTTAGTGCACAGAAGTGTTGTAGCAAAGGTGGTCTGAGCAATTTGTAGCGCACAGTGGTGTGATTGCTAATCTGAGGTGTTCTAAGTGTTTTTAACAAGTTGCAATGCAATGGTTTGAGTTTATTTTATTTGTTTATTTATTTTTGTATGCTGCCATGCTGTTAATAAGGCGTTTGAATTAGTTTTAAAAATCTTTGTGGTGTTCAGCTTGATTTTTAGTGCAACGCTATGAGTCTTTTTTCGCATCGCTAGCTGAATGCTTACTGGTCCAACCTTACTAGTCAACCATGTATGAAATACCAAAAATCTGCTGCATATCCAAGGCTGCATATTTGATTAAAAAAAAAAAAAGTAAAAATTCTTACAATTTTTACAAAATGTAATTTATTCCTATGATAGCAAGTCTACTTTTTCAGCAACCATTACTCCAGTCTTCATTTTTACATGATCATTCAGAAATCATTGTAATATGTGATCCTGGACCACAAAACCAGTCATAAGGGTCAATATTTTTGAAATTGAGATTTATACATGATCTGAAAGCTGAATAAATAAACTTTCCATTTTATGGTTTGTTATGATAGGACAATATTTGGTAAGGATACAACTATTTGAAAATCTGGAATCTGAGGGTGCAAAAAAATCAAAATATTGATAGAAATGCCTTTAAAGTTGTCCAAATGAAGTTCTTAGCAATGCATATTAATCAAAAATTAAATTTTGACAGGTTTTTCTGTATGTTCCTTATAAGTTACTCTTAAGTATTAATCAATGCACTTGTGGTTTGGTGTTTCTTTTTTTTCTTCCTTGGTACTCATGCTGTCACTCAAGCTCTGTAATGTTATTATTTCAAATAAAAAAAAAAACAATCACAGAAAAATTTAATTTTGATATATTTAAGGTAGGAAATTTACAAAATATCTTCATGGAACATTTTTTACTTTACTTAATATCCTAATGATTTTTGGCATAAAAGAAACATTAATCATTTTGCCCCATAAAATGCATTGTTGGCTATTGGTACAAATATTGGCACCCCATTATCATATTATAGATCAAGAAAGTAGTAATATTTGCTTAAAAATCAGCTTTGCCATTACAGGAATAAATTACATTTGAAATACTAATAATATTACTGTTAGAGACAATGTGAAATCTCAGATTGCACAGATTCCAATCTAAATGAGTACATTTTGCCTTTGACTCCACCTTAAAGGATAAGTTCATATCCAGAACAAAAATTTACAGATAATTTACTCACCCACTTGTCATCCAAGATGTTCATGTCTTTCTTTTTTCAGTCGTAAAGAAATTATGTTTCAGGATTTTGAGTTTGAATTTCCAAAATGCAGCTTAAATGCAGCTTCAAAGGGCTCTAAACACTCCCAGTGGAGGAAGAAGGGTCTAGTGAAACAATCGATTATTTAAAAAAAAAAAAAAAAAAGAAAGATTAAAAAAAAAATTAACAATTTATATACTTTTTAACATCAAATGCATGTCTTGTCTAGCTCTGCGTGAACTCTGTGTACTTCGGTTAAAGACAGTTAGGGTATGTCAAAAAACTCTCATCTCATTTTCTCCTCCAACTTCAAAATCGTCCTACATTGCTGCAGAAGTACCAACCCAGTGTTTACAAAGTGAACAAGCAAAGAAGATCAAATGCCCTTTTCAAAAAAACAAAAAAACAAAACAAAAAAGTAAAGCGATGTAGGATGAATTTGAAGTTGGAGAGGAAAATGAGATGGGAGTTTTTCTACCTACCCTAACTGTCATGAACCAGAGAGAAATCCTGAGATGTTTTCCTCAAAAAACAAAATTTCTTTACAACTGAAGAGAGAAAGATATGAACATCTTGGATAACAATGGGGTGAGTAAATTATCTGTAAATTTTGCTCTGGAAGTGGACTTCTCCTCTAAAACTCCCTAAATTCAGGCCCCTGCTTCAATTATTATTATTTTTTTTTTTGTATGTTTCATCCACTAGACAAACACTTTAAGTCTGATAGCTTAAAAACAAACAATGTTATTCAGTATTACTTCAATTAATATACTGTAAAAAGAGAGAAAGAAAGAAAGAAAGAAAGAAAGAAAGAGAGAAAAAACAAAAGAAAGAAATAAAGAATAGTAAAATTCATTATCTCACTAACCTGTATGTCTTGACAGATAATGCCAGAATATGCCGACACACTTACACATGTGCAGTCAGCAAGAGCACACACAAAGTGTGTGACGTCCAGGTAGTGGGCGAGAGGGGCACTCTAAGCGTGACACAGGGAGGACGTCAGGCTGAGCACAGCACATTCCACGAGCTCCGCGCAGGCGGTCATAGTGCCCAGCCTGACATGTTCCCACTCCTTTTACTGCCCCTGTCAAGACCGAACCAAAGCCAGACTCTGGACTAACACTTTCCCTCGGATATCTCCAGTTCTGGATGCAACATGTGTCATGTCTTTGCTCCTTGAGTCCAGAAGGTCCATGAACTGTGAGTGAGATCCAAACAAGTTGATTTGGAGAACGGCGAAGCTGAAAACCCAATGGCTCTCAGATTAGTTTTGAGAGAGAAAACTCACAGTGGCTCTTGGCAGTGCCGAGTCTGTTCTGATTACTTCAACACTCTGTCAGTTGATTTTAGAGCAGGCAGAGGGCAGGGAAAGCCCAGCTTTGGGATCCGTGTACTGTGAGATAGAGCTCTCTACACTTCCCACGCTTTTCCATCAGTGCTTGTAAAGATCCGTCCCCTGAGGAGTGTTTGCTCCCTTCCTCTGGCTGCTTCTGTTGATAAGGATTGAGTCTCATTCACAGTTGATGTGCTGGAGAGGTGGGCCGTCTTTATGGTCCTTCACACAGGTGTTACTGTGGCAACAGGAGATTGGGCTTCTTTGCAATTTCCCCAACATTCGTTTTCTTTTTGCACTGTGCTCTCCAAACATAAATTCAAATTATGCTTCGTAAAAGGTATACTTTGGCATTTCTGTTACTTAAAGGAGAACTTCACTTCCAGAATCTCAATTTACAAATAATTTACTCATTTACCCCTTGTCATCCAAGATGTTCATGTCTTTCTGTCTTCAGTCATAAAGAAATTGTGTTTTTTAATGATTTTTTTCCATATAATGGACTTCAGTGGTGCCCTGAAACAAGTTTAAAATCGTTTACTTCATTACTTTTCTCACTCCAAAAGAGTTTGTATGTACAGTCTAGAATGTCTGTACATCTTGTACATATTTACACCAAGTTTATCTTTTAAATATCCTGATATGTGCATTGGAAATTGCTTACGCGTATGTATATGCCCATTTTGTGCGTATGCAACATTTATAAATGAGACCCCTGGTATACACTCACACACACACACACACACACACGTTGTTTCTCCATGTTTTATGGGGACATTTCATATTCGGTTTTCATACTGTACAAACCATATTTTCTATCGCCCTACACCTACCCTACACCTAAACCTAGCCCTCACAGGAGACTGTGCACACTTTTACTTTCTCAAAAAACTCATTCTGCATGATTTATAAGCCTGTTTCCTCATGGGGACCTAAAAAATGTCCCCACAAGGTCACACAAGGTTTGCTGACTTGTGCACTTACATTTACCCAAATGATCCCAAGAATGTTTTAACCCAGAGAAATAAGCAATTTTAATTAGTGTAATGGACCGTGTCATTGCGTCGCCTGCCAATGACGTCATACACCCTTGATTTTCTGGTTTTATTTTGTAGAAAACATGTAGGAAACCCCAAAGACCCTTTAATATGTTATGCATTTTGTTAGACCGGTGACGTATGCACAGAGTAGTAATATGACAGAATTTTCAGCACACTCAAATGTATCTAGTATGATAAAACAGCGCTGTTTACATACGCATGACCGAAAGGAGCGGAAGTGGTTGACTGTGGCATAATAAAAGCTCAGCTGCTTTTGAGCCATGTATCAAGCTTGTCCTTCATTAGCAATCACTCCAGCGTCCTCGTTTCGCTTCCACGGTTTTCAGCCCCACCCTGCTTCATACTACAGTGACCTTAATAAGTCTTTAATACATTAGCTCATCCATGAACATGATTTCTGATGATTTCCGATGGCTGTGGGGATTAAGACTACAACTCCCATGATTCCACACTCACTCACAGCATCATCAAGCTACTCCTTTGGTTTTTTTTTGTTTGTTTTGAATATGCGCCCTCTAGTGGCGAAAACATATATTGTGGATTAAAGATCCGGGGAAATAATGTAGTCAAGTGAAGGCAGAAAAAAATAACTTTCCTTGATGGATCATGTGAGCTCTGCTGACCTCATACTGGTGGCTGCTGTAGAATCAGTGCTCATCTGTATGAATCAAACTTAACTTGTTCATGCTATGAAAAATTAGCAATTTGTGTTAAAAAAATGAATGACTTCCAGTTGTTCAGTTGCTGCTAATTGCTGTCATTGTCAGTGAAGCCATATAACATTGCCAACATGGGTTGTGTTTCTTATTTGACGCTCATACACAGTCGACATTTTGCATCACAACAACTGCATTTCGTGTACAAAGAACCAAAGACTAAAACCTAAGCTTAGCCAAAACTTCACCACTATTCCTCAGCTGCCTGCCAATCACTGGTACAGCTTCTGGGAATGTAAATCAAGCTTTTTTGTAGTACAGAACACCCCCTCCCATCTCTTTTCAATCTAAGAGACAAAGAAATGTGCTTTCAAAGCCCACGTACACAATGAACATCGCCCACGAAAGTCCTCAACAAAGAAATCTAGAGAAAAAGGGTCGTAAATTATGACTCAGTTGAGCATAATTTTTTTCTGTTTCATTTCTCTGTCTCTCTATTACTTTTGAAATAAGGTAGGTGTTTCAAGAGGCAATAAGAAAGAGTGACTGAAAGAGGGATCTCTAAACCTTTCCAAAGACATGGCAGAGTACAGGGTGATCATTAAAAAAATAAATAAAATCTGATCCATATAACACCATATTAAATGCAAAGTTTTAATTGGCTGCAATTGTGTTGTGTCGGACAGCATTTTTGCTTTCATTATGGACAGAAAAAGAAGTTGCTGAAATCTTGAGCCTGATTGAATATGGTTTATGCTATAGGTGATCAATTGCAAGATTTTCATGATATCAAGGCATATTATAGAACACAGTCTTTATTAAATATTAAAACAAAATCATTTTCACAAAGTATGTTTAGTTAAGTCATTTAGTTAAGTATATTTTTACAAATAAATTACAGGAATTAAAAATAGCCAAAACTGACAACAGAGCATATCAACATTCATATCTTGACAGTAATAACAGTATTTTCAAGCTTAAACTATAACAAAAACTTAAGTTTTTAACTTAAGGAATGTAAAACATGCCTTTGAATAATATTTATATAAAAAACAAAAATCACACAACACAAATGTGCCCACAACAATTCTGTAAGAAACATATACAAGCATAATTTAAACAAAATATTCTATATTCAGACTTCAGGTTTATCAAAACTTATCCAGCTCAGTGAAATCAAGCCATTTCAGTCTTGAGCTGAGAAAAGCCTTTGTCAAACAAGTATATAACATATACAAATGTAAAGCTACAGCATTCACTTACAGTGAAAGAGTCTTTGCTCCTGTATTAATAATACATGTGTCAGCACATACTGTATGGAATGCTCTGAATAAGTAAACTATGCTCTGAATTTAAGGCAGGATCATCCATTTGTTTATCTACATAGCGGCTCTGTCCCAAACCCTAGTGAGCTGACTACCCAATGAACCAAGTGACTAATTTGGGAAACTCTTCTCAGTCACACATAAAACAAAAGGCCCCATTTGTCTACAACAATATGTTTCCATTTGTACATCTGCTGTAATGACAAAGTTTTGTTTTTAAAACTTTTTTTTTTTGTAATTTACAGAAACTGTCAGTGTCTAGAGATTAAAATAATTATTAATTATAATTAACAAAAATAAATAAATAAATAAATCCAAAAGTTTCATGTTCTGAATGTTCTTTAGGGATCTCGCTCATTTTAAACAACAAATTTACTAAATTTATTGGATGTATTTATTTAATGACTTTTCCAGTCTTTCATGATTTACATGCTTTTAAAATGACCTGATAAAATATTTTAGACCTTGGTATACCTTAAAAATGGATAAAAAGGATATAAAAAGGATTTTTTTTTTTTTAAATTTCCATGAATTTTCCAGGGCTATAATCTTTTTTCTTTATATTTTCCTTGTGTGCGTGTGTGTGTAAATTAGTTTTTTTTTTTTCCTGCCAAAAGTCATTAGGGTAGTAAGTAAATATCATGTTCCATGAAGATATTTTGTAAATTTCCTACCGTAAATATATCAAAACGTAATTTTTGATTAGTAATATGCATCGCTAAGAACTTCATTTGGACAAATTTAAAGGTGATTTTCTTAATATTTTGATTTTTTTTTGCACCCTCAGATTCCAGATTTTCATATAGTAACAAACCAAGCTTTTAGATGATGTATACATCTCAAATTTGACCCTTATGACTGGTTTTGTGGTCCAGGCTCACATGTATATTATTATATATCATCATACATTCAAGTTTTTCCAAGACTATAAAAACCTGGTTAAGTTTAACTTTTAGTATATACTACCAATCAAAAGTTTTTTAATAATTAGGATTTTTAAAAAATGTTTTCAATATGAATATAATAGGAAATGTTTCTTGAGAACCAAATCAGCATATTTATTAATTTAATTTAATGAAGAAAATAGCTGCTAACACTTTAGCTTTGCAATCATAGGAATAAATAACATTTTAAAATATATTAAAGCAGTTCTGAAAAAAAGAAATCAAATGTTTAATGTTTAACTTAATGTTTTTACTATATTTTTGATCAAATAAGAATAAGAGACTTTTCTTCTTTCAAAAGGAATGCAGCATAATTATAATACCTATTATGCATTAAATGTCATCCAGGTAGGCAGCTCACTAGATTTTGCAACAGAGCTGTTCAGATATAACACTGGCTATGTAAAAGCTGTTCATATCAAGGCACGATAATCATGTTTTAGTGCATTTTAATCTTTATAGCACCAGCTTCCTCTACAGGGTGGGAATGGCAGCTTTTTGGATGCCCATGACCGTGTCGTAAAAACAATCCTCGTTGACTACCGAACCAAAGCTCTGTACGCTGTAGTCCCTGGCCAGCAGGGTGTTGAGGTCCAGACCTGGAGTGTCGTCCAGCAGAGTCACCTGACTGCCCTGGAGGCTGCTGGTACTGCTCTTGCTCATTCCTTGTGGTTCCTCTACAAAGTTCAGTCTCTGAAGTTGATCTTCCAAAGCGCTGGTCAGGGAGCACATGGATCTCTTGCTCAGAGTAGAGTTCTCACCTCTAGAGGGCCTGAGGAGGGGTTCGGAATGAGCGTATCCGTCATGCAGTCTGCCCTCATCTGAGTCTGAAACTTTCGGCCCATCTGACTGTGGCGGCAGCCGCTGCCAGGAGTTTGTTCTAAGCGCTCCTGGGTGGCTTCTTCTAGGGAAGGTGAAGTTAGAATTTAGATCTCTGAATCGTCGCTCAACTGGAGCCGTCCGCTTGGCATTCTCTCTCAAAAGAGTGCGGATGGCCCTCACCGCATTAGCCTTGTTCTCCAGATTACTGCACACAAAAACAAGATGAGAGAACATTTAAAATCTGCATTTAAAAGCTTATAATAATGCAATAAGTCATAAGAAGAATATATATCCCATGGGAAAAGGAAGTGTGCTTAATTGTATTGAACATGCACTTGTCGTGTACTTTAGATCTTTAAGTATGTTTTAAAAACTTTACTTTCAGATAATATATTTTTAATAAAAAAGTACATCTTTAATTTTGTTGTGCTTTAAAGTACACACACAATACACAGTATTCTGATGTTGACTAACATACTAAATCACATATAAAGTACTTTAAAAACAGCCATTTTAACTGTGGTGTCTTTTCATGTTGTACTCTAAATGGCTTAATCTTTATAAATATGTGATTACATATTGAATATACTGTACAAAAAAGTGCTATCGTTTCACAATTTCACAATTTTGTACTTAATATACTGAAAAGTATTCTTTACTACTCTTTAAGATAGTCTGTATGAAAGAACCATCTTTCATACACTGGTACACTCAAGTGTACTACAATTGGTAACTAAATACATTTTTTTATACATTTTACGACACAGTCATGGGCATCCAAAAAGCTGCCATTCCCACCCTGTAGAGGAAGCTGGTGCTATAAAGATTAAAATGCACTAAAACATTTATAGATTTTTTATATAAAGACAGTATGTTAGAAGCACATTTTAGTTCATATTCATGGTGTCTCAAAATAGCACCGTTTAAAAGTAGTGTGTGAAAATAGAGCATTTTAAGTACATTATGAAAGTGTAATTTTTATTCACCAGGGTTTTTATTTTAAAAACATTACATTCAGTTCAAATATATTATTTTTGTAATAAATACCCTTTTAAAAAGTGTGCTAAAGTGTACTTTTTTTCTCAAGGGATTACAGTGATTTAATCATAGTTAAAGGAACACTACACTTTTTTGAAAATAGGCTAATTTTCCAACTCCTCTAGTGTTAAACAGTTGAGTTTTACCATTTTCGTTGGTTATGTTGACGGACGTTAACCTATAATATCATTGCGCCTGCTGCACCCATGGTACGGCAGAAAAGTTCCTTGATTATTACGCCAGAATGAGAATATAGTTCCTAGCCATATCAGCCTAGAAAATCACAACTTTATTTTCCGTCAGTTCTATTACACAATGTAACTACAGAAGAGTCAAGTCTTAAATAGGAAAAATGTCAAAACTCTTTGGTCATTTTTGAGTGAGATGCTAACGGTCTAAATCGGATTCAATGATCTATGCTAAGCTACGCTAAAAGTGCTACTGCCAGACCCGGAGATCGGCTGAATGGATTCGAAAACGGCAAAACTCAACTGTTTAACTCTAGGGGAGTTGGACAATGAGCGTATTTTCAAAAAAATTGTAGTGTTCCTTCAAGGAACATTTGAGTAGGTAAAACTCCCGTAAACTAATAGTTCACCCCTAACTGAGTGTAAAACTCATGTAATAAATGACATTTTAACTGCAAATTTTCATTTTTGGGTGAACTATTACTTTAAGAAGAATCAGCTCATGGTAAATAAGGTTGTACATTATTTATGTTTATTAGTTGTAGTAGTAGTAGTAACTAAATGTTTTTATTCCTTTATTTGTTTTTGTCTTTCAATATAGGTTACCTGCTGCAGAGCTGAAAGGACATTTCTGGTCGTCCCTCCACTTCAGATTTGGTGTGAACAACCTCCCAAACACAGGGGTTTTCTGAACCTGAAAGAGGAACGCGTAGGGAGTTTGAGCAAGTTATGGACAGGATTTTAATTTTGGCAATGTTTGGGTCTTTCAAAAAGGCTTGAGACTTTTTAGATACACATTTTTAAATGATTAACTTTGATGTGACATGTTCAAGTGGTTCTTAAAATTCTCCCTTTAAATACCATACTTCTCCTGGTCTGTCTTGGATCTACACTCTGACAGAAACTGAGCTCCTCTGTTTAATCCATGTCAAGCTCATGTTCATCAGAGATATTGCTTAGTTTACACAGGAATGTCATGTTACACACACCTGCTGAATTTCCAGGTCGGACCTGAAGGGATGATACAGGAATTAGCCAGCGGAATTTAAAAGGATCCAGATCCACGGGGCGTGAAGAAGTCTAGTCGGAAAAACATACAAATATCTGTTAGCTGTAAGTGTAAAACTTATGAAAAGCAACCAAAACATGGCTGTCAATTTAATGTGTGTGTTAAAACACTATTAATCATGACGTCAGACCTGCATGGCATTCATACATGCCCTTTGTTGAAAGGTTTGAGGTCAAGAAAGATTTTGAGAAATTAATATAAAGCTTTTAGTATAAAACTTTTAATATAAAATGTATAAAACTCTACTTGACAGTAAAGTCTTTTACATTGTTACAATCAAATCTATTCCAAATAGATTTCTTTTTTCCTCAAAGATCATGGTTTCCACACATAAACATTGATAATAATCAGAAATGTTTCTTGAGCAGCAAATCAGCACTTTTAGAATGATTTCTGAAGGATCATGTGACACTGAATGACTGAAGACTGATTGAGTGATGCTGAAAATTCAGCTTTGCATCACAGGAATAAATTGTATTTTACAAAATATTAATATAGATAATTAAGATTAAATATTAATATAGATTTTAAACTGTAATAATATTTCACAATATTGCTGTTTTTATCAAAAAATGTAAGCCTTGATGAGCATAAACAGACATCTTTTGATTTCTAAATCGGTTTTTCATTAGGTCTATATATATAGATATATATACACACACAATATGCTACATTTTTAAACTTACCATTCTTTTCTTTAACTTGCTTTCCCGATACACCAAAATGAGTGCTCTCTTGAAAACTGGATGTATAAAAAAACACTGACTTAGTGCACTGACTTTTCAATATTATACATATATTGCACAGCATAAACTGAAAGGTTTTTAGAGTTACAGTAAATCAAATCTGACTTACGGAAGAGGGTGAGTTCAGGGTCTTTTCTCATGCGGCCCAAAGAGGGCAGAGGGTTTTGCCAGTGTGCTGAACTGTGAATGATGAACTCTCCCATGGAGATCTCAGTAACCTGAGACACAGAACAGCCAGGCTTGATATTGAAGTCATAAAGGGAAAATATACTGCATATTATATAGTCCTTGTATGCTTTTAAAAATAATTCTAGGTATGCACCTCCTTCTCAGGGCCACTCTGCTCTGCTACAAGTTGGTCGAACACTGTGCCGTAGTCCTCGTAGATCTTCTGCATCTCATTTATGTGACTGGCCACCTTCTCCATAGCCTTCAATGCCTCTGCACCAGAAAAAAAAGACCATTTATGTTAACTAACTCACAGAATTCATAACTGCATCAGAAAGGAGACCATTTATGTCATTACTGAATCACTAATAGATTAAAGGCTGACTGAATTTAAAAGAAATTCAAATGAGTAAATAATGACAGTTTTTTCATTTTAGGTGGTCCCACACCTGTGAGGTGGCTGTGCTCGTTGCTCTCAGGGTCGGTGAGAGACACCAGCTCCCTCAGCAACAGCGGGTACTTCAGAACTCTCTGCACGGGTTTAATGAGGTACGACTCCAAGGTGGATGAGTGCTGTTTGGTGGGGTTCCTCGCCTCCAGGAACTCTTTGAACGCCCGGTCTGTTTTTGCTGCCATCAGAAAAACCAAAAGAATTGTGTAAACCAGGCTCACCTTTTTTCGGCTCAAGATGCTAGTTGAAATATGTCAAATGAGGCTTATGTTTATATTTTACCTCTTTCGAGAACTTTCTGCACCTTAATGTGATTGGCACAGAAGCCGCTGTAAAGCTTGAAGTGATCTGCATAGTATAAGAAAGATCCGCCCAGGGAGAAGAGGAGTTTCTGGATGTGAAATTGAAAGAGAAAGACTCAAAATGTGCCTCAAATTAAAAAACATGTCATTTATTAAATGTAAAACCAATTAATAGTCTAATTCAAGTATAATGTCTGTGTAGTGGACAGATTTTGTGATATTATGTCCAAGAAACAATAAGTGATAACATAAATGTGACCCTGGACCACAAAACCAGTTAAAAGTCAGATGGATATATTTGTAGCAATAGCCAAGAATACATTGTATGGGTCAAAATGATCGATTTTACTGCCAAAAAATCATTAGGATATTAAGGAAAGATCATGTTCTACGAAGATATTTTGTAAATTTTCTACCATAAATATATAAAAACTTAATTTTTGATTAGTAATATGCATTGCTAAGAACTTTTTCTTTTTTTGCACCCTCAGATTCCAAATTTCCAAAGTTTTCACACAGTTTTCAAATAGGCTTTCAGATGATGTATAAATCACAATTTCAAAAAATTGACCCTTTTGACTGGTTTTGTGGTCCAGGATCACACATTTACTATTTTAGTTTTTATTAATATTTTGAATTAGTTTTTATTTTTATATTTCAGTTTTTATTTACATTTGTTATGTGATTTTTAAAAATCTTTTTTAAAAATATTATTATTTCAGTGTTAGTTTTATTTTAATTAGTAATTTAAAATTTTCAGCTTCTTGCCAAAGCAACATTACAAAAAAAAGTTATCCATCAAATATTATGTTTCAGCTTTATTTAAAATAACAAAAATGTTTTTAATGGTTTTAATTAATGATAACAACACTGCTTGGACTTGACCCTTGCCCATAATTCTGTATGGCAGACCTATTTATGTCATTGTGTTTTTTAATTTACAGCAAAACATATTCAAAATGCCTGACAAAGTACTTCTGGAATATCTAATTATATCTTTTATTCCAGGTGATCCAGATTAGGAATTAATTATTTTATTAATAATAAAATAAAAGGGTTAATAATACAATCTGGCATAATTTCATCACTTTACCTTGAGTGTCTCTGGACTCTCTAGTGCATGGTACTCCGGTGAGGAAGTTGTCCTCTCTTCTAGGGTTTGTAGGAAAACCCTCTGGAAGTCCAGCATCTCTGGCAGGCTGCCAAACAGAGACTCCATCTGCAATTTTGAATATAATGCGCAAAAATTAGCTGGGTCCGTCTCAGTTTAGTTAAGTATAACATATGGTGACAATTTGACTCTAAAACACATCATATCAAAACATACCTCATCATGACTGAGGAAGGTTTCTCTTTGTAATGGCTTCAGATAGATCTCAAACAGAGACCCTAGGTCCTAAACAACAGGACAGAAGTAATATGACAGTGTAAATACAGAACAAGGTATTACGCATTATTTAATGTCTCCATAAAAACAAGAAATACACATTTAAAATACCACAGCTGTTGGTTTTGTACCTTAACGTAAGATTTCTCTGTGTCCACCAGCTCTTGAATGACCATGCGCAGGCGCTCTGTGACAGACATGTGACGGGGAGAGGATCTGGCAAGGGCATTTTCATTGGAGTAAGGGTTCCTGTGGCTCTCCGGTACGAGAACGGAGCCTTCAGGGAACGTCTGGTAGAGGTTACACACCGTCTCTGGGTTCTACAAGGTAAATGAAAGTAGAAGATCAATGTCTTTTAGTTCTTTGTTTTTCAACAGAGTGCTGCAGGGATGACACATTTTTGTATTGGGCAACAGGTTCCCTTAACAAAAAGCCATTTTCCACTGCCTCCCAAAATAAGCTCTGTGACCACCAAAAGCTTGTGATTCTTAACATTATCAAGATGATCCTTGCAAATTAATTTCTATTAAAGGGACAGTTAACACAAAAATGAAAATTCTGTCATTAATTACACATCCTCGTTTCATTTTAAACCTGTAAGACCTTTGTTCATCTTGAGAACAAAAATTTACAGATAATTTTCTCACCCCCTTGTCGTCCAAGATGTTCACGTCTTTCTTTCTTCAGTCGTAAAGAAATTATGTTTTTTGAGGAAAACATTTCAGGATTTCTCTCCATATAATGGACTGCTATGGTGCCCACGATTTTGAACTTCCAAAGTGCAGCTTCAAAGGGCTCTAAATGATCCAAAACGATCGGTTATATTCTAAAAATAAAAAAAAATTGATAATTTATATACTTTTTAACCTCAAATGCTCGTCTTGTTTAGCTCTGCGTGTACTATTCTGGTTCAACAAGGTTAGGGTAGGTCGAAAAACTCCCATCTCATTTTCTTCTCCAGCTCCAACAAAATCGTTCTACATCACTGTTTTAACTTTTTTTGTAAAGGCTGTTTGATCTACTTTGCACGTTCACTTTGTAAACACTGAGTTGGTACTTCTGCAGCAATGTAGGATGATTTTGAAGCTGGAGGAGAAAATGAGATGGAAGTTTTTCAACATACCCTAACTGTCTTTAACTGGAATAAACGGAGTAGACGCAGAGCTAGACAAGACGAGCATTTGAGGTTAAGAAGTATATAAATTGTCAGTTGTTTTAGAAAATAACCAAATTCACTAGATAAGAGACTTCTTCCTCGTTGGGATCATTTAGAGCCCTTTGAAGCTGCATTTAAACTACATTTTGGAAGTTCAAATTTGGGGGCACCATTGAAGTGCACTATATGGAGAAAAATCCTGAAATGTTTTCCTCAAAAAAACATAATTTCTTTACGACTGAAGAATGAAAGACATGAACATCTTGGATGACAAGGGGGTGAGTAAATTATCTGTAAATTTTTGTTCTGGAACTGAACTTCTCCTTTAAGATATTTTTGATGAAATCCGAGAGCTTTCTAACCCTCCATCAGGCATGAAAATCCCTCACCTTTCGGCGAAATTCGCCGTTTTGAAGCCAAAACAGGTGCCCCACGTGAATCGTGTAGATCCGATGAGAAATTCTTTTTGAGGGGGTGGGGGGAGGGGTCTTGGATGGTATTTATTGATTAATTAAAACTTAATATAAAGTGGATTTGAGCCATTTCGAATCATGAAAGCTTAGCGTCCCGCGTTCGTAGACCGTGCGCGCCATCCACTGACATCCAGGGCGCCATTTCTTCCTGCGGGACAATCCGCGTGGGAGAAGACGACAGGGGAGAGATCCACAATTTAATTTCGTGGTGTGTATGTGTCACCAAAGGCTTAGTTGCCGTTCACATGCAGCGCGTTTTGCGCGTGCAAGCTATTTATTTTCAATGGAGCCGCACAGTTTAAAATCCAAAGCAGAAATGTTTTTGTAACTGACAGCGCCTTCATGGTTGCCTAGTAACAGCAGACGCTACAGAAGCGCGAGTGCCCACGCGCTTTGAAATTGATGGAGGAAGCAACGCGCCTCGCGTTTTCCACACGTTTTTAGACGCTTCATGTGAACGTACCCTTAAGAGAGTAAGTTACATTTAATGCTAAAGTATCGTTAACACTAATACAAACATTATTTTTGCAGTATGAGTGTGTTAGGGCAGAACGATGCAGCTCTATTTCATATGTCTTTAGACAAATGTCAATACAGTATTTTTTCAGAACCTGTGCTTGGCTTATTATTCCATTCAACTTATTTGGCTACTGTACAGGGGGTCTTTAAATGGTGTGTTTCAAACTTTACACATTGACTAAATCAAACTCTATTAGAATGAAAGGGATTTTAACACATTGCCTGTGCCTTTATGAATAAAGCTCTCACCCGCATTCACTCACTGAATGCTGTATCAATGACCTTCTTAATCAATACAATCCAGCATTGCTGGATAAAACACTTGAACCATTAGAAAAAGGCTCCAGCGGTGCCCGAGGGCAAGAAATGTTGACTCAAAGCTTGACTCAAAAATGCAAACGCTCTCCTAAAGGCTTTATCTCCAGAGCGCATGTGGCTCCTTTCACTGGGCTGCATAAAAAACAGCATCACCGGTGAAAATTCAAGCCATTTGTCATCGTAATCTGTGCTGTCAGAGTGTAATAAAGTGCTGACAAACTGATAAATCCCTCTGGGCGGCTCTGCAGAGCTGCCCTCAACACATACAGGATGGAAAACACCTACTATAAAACCCATACGAAATGATCATTCTTTTCAAAACTCAGTACAATCATAGAGTGTATAATCATAATGAAGTGCAACTGAGAGTATTTGGAGGTCATAGGAGATGCATTCACAAACACACTCATCTATTCTGACACACAATGCACAATCAAGTACAATCCACAGTAATTACAGACTACAGGAACATAACAGCATGAGATAAAACAGCCCAGGGTCTCTGCATGCATCCAATAGGCAGAAATACAAGTTATATAACCATAGAGGTAACACTTTATTATAACTCTATTATGAGGGAGGGGGGCTTTTGAAAGACAGCGAGTCAAATATTGAAATGAGTTCAGTGAAACTACTTTCTTTCTTGTTGAAAAGATAATTTCTAAGAATGACATTATTCTGTAGAAATTGTATGAATTAAATGTTTAATTCCTTAAAATTGTACACAAAATGTCATTGTAAAAACAAAAGTTTTTTAAACATGAAGTTAAATATTTTTATTAAGATAACTAAGTTAACTCCATTTCTACCAGTAAGGATTAATAATATAAAAAGTAGTTTACATAATAATTATATACAATTTTAAACAACTGTGTTTAAGTACTTTTGTTGATATATTATAAATATATATTTCTGTTAAATAACAAGCGTAGTGAAATGTTTTAACCAGTGCACAATGTTTCATCAATGTAAATGGACAAGTATTCCAGGAATAATACATTTTGTATGAAATATTACTTTTAAATATTTAGATAAGTGTTATTTAAGATTAAAAGATCCTATACATTCATATATGATTATATATGAAAATCTATTTACATCTAAATTTCTGCCATTGCTCAGTAAAACAGAAAGTGTACAATCAACCCAATGTATTAACAGTGTATTAACTAACATGAAAAAACTATGAACAATACATTATTACACTATTTATTAATCCTTGTTTATGTAAGTTAATAAAAATACAGTTGTTTATTTGTTTGTTTGTTCACAGTGCATTAACTAATGTTAACGAATGAATATGAACCTTATTATAAAGTGCTGATAAATAATATAAAATGTAATTTATTAAATAATTATCATTTAAAAAAAAATGTTTATATATATAATATATATATTTCTCAATGTACAGTCTAAATATGCAAGTTATTGTAATTAAATATTACTATTAAAAATTTAGAAGTTTTGAGTTTTATATAATGAATATATTATGAACACACACACACACACACACATGTTGGGTTTACATGTTTTATGGGGACATTCCATAGGCGTAATGGTTTTTATACTGTACAAACCGTATTTTCTATCACCCTACACCTACCCTACACCTAAACCTAGCCCTCACAGGAGACTGTGCACACTTTTACTTTCTCAAAAAAACTCATTCTGCATGATTTATAAGCCTGTTTCCTCATGGGGACCTCACAAATGTCCCCACAAGGTCAAAATTTACTGGTATTACTATCCTTGTGGGGACATTTGGTCCCCATAACGTGATGAATACCAGGTGCACACACATACACACACACACACACACACACACACACACACACACATATATATATATATATATATATATATATATATAAAAAGACAAATGAGAAATGGTGTCAGTACCAGCGAGACGCACTCACACCTCCCACATGCGCTCACGTCATCCAGCAGTCCCACCATCATCTCCTTGAGGGTCTGATGGAGTGATGACAGTGGGAAGAGTGCACAGAATTCCTCTTCGTCTCCTTCTGCACTGTTCTGTCCCACCACCCGACACATGACCTCTGACCTCTCCTCTATACATGTACTGCACTATGGACACCAAAACACTCAGTCTACTGCAGGAACATGCTAATCTCTCTCTCTCCACTGTCTTTAAGCCTGGATTAAATCTAAATGACCACATGCTGATCTGTTACTGACCTCCCATAAAGCAGCAGAGAAAGTCAGTCACTCATTTTGTTCACTTAGATGTCATACTACGTCTAACCTTCATAAAAACAACAAAGGTCAAAGAGACAAAACTCAATCAACATTTCACCACAAGAGCTATGTGATGTTCAAAATTATATTTTGAGACTTCATAACCTTTTAACTAGTGCTGTCAAAATAAGCGTGTTAATGCGATTAGTTTTTTTTTTTTTTTAACGAGTTAACATTCATCAGCGGAAGCTCTTAAAAGTAATAGCAGCCAAATAACCTAATAACGGCTGCTGTGATGTCTATCAATCAGTATTTTTGTTGCTTTAAGAATTCATCTTTATTTAATTTAGTATTTGATAACTGAATTCAAATTTCTGTATATTTCCTACTAAAGGGCACAGGTAAATAATGGGTTTATGTGAAGATTGTTTTAAGTTTACTTAAATTAGATTTTTTTTTTTAAGTCTAATAAATGTAAAAATTAATAGCTCTCAACTGTAGTGTAATGTTTAATGGCAATAGTCAATGGTTAAGTGTAAAGAAAAAAGTACAATTTCCTAGAGCTGATGTCTATTGCTATCAGTGATACCTTCAGTCATAATTTTTTTTTAACAAATATTAAAATATAATATCTTTATATTTTTTTCTACATTTATTTGAAGATTGAATGTAAAATTATTGCAATGTAAAAGTATATTTAAAAACTTTCATGTTTAATGTAAAGGTGAGATCGTGAATAATTAAAAAAAAAAATGTGTGATTAATTATTTTTTTAATTTTCTTTCTTTTTCTTTTTTAAAATCTTCAGGATTTGTCTGAGGAACAACAGGCAGTTTAACTGTTCAGGACAAACAAGGGGAAAAAAGTGCAATTAGTTAATTTTTTTTAATCGATTGACAGCACTTTTAACACATTTTATATATATTTTTTAATGTATTCCCCTACAATGACAATTGTTTCAATTGGAGGAAATATAATTTTGATCAAACAACCAAAGTAGACTGAAAAGGTTTAATGCAAGACGTTTCCACAGTGTTTAAAGTATATTTGTAAATATGTTGAATCAAATTTTATTTGTATGCCTCAAAATAACTATGCATGGTAATAAACAGCAAAACACTACAGTTAAAAAGGTTTTTTTTTTTTCTGGCTTTTGTTTCTGTAAAAAGTCTCTTATGCTCACCAAATCTGCATTTATTTGATCTGAAATAATAACAGTAATACTGTTAAATATATTGCAATTTAAAATAACTGTAATATAAGTTATTCCTAAAAAGCTGCATCATTACTTCAGTCTTTAGTGTCACATAATCCTTTAGAAATGATTCCAATAAGTTTATTTTACTGATCAAGAAACATTTATTCTTATTATTAATGTTCAAAACGTTATTTTGTATTTTTTATAATTTTTGTGGAAAACGTGACACACTTTTTTCAGAATTCTTTGATGAATATAAATTTCAAAATTTATTTGAAATAGAATTTCATAACCATGTGAAAGTCTTTGCTAGCACTTTTGAACTTAAACTTGAATATTAAAAATTATAGATTTTTAATGCATGTTTACTATACTGCCAAGCCCTACATGTCATGACATGCCAAGACAAACACATTTTACACTGTAAATCTGCCAGTGCAATTAAATGCATGTATTATTGTTTGCTGCTGCCAAGTGTACAGTAAGACTGTGGAATTCTGTTAAGCACGTCTCTCTCCACCTCTGACCTCATAACACCGACCGTAATCCTGCTCACACAAGCCAGTCTCTCAACACAAGCAGCTCACACCTTCTAAATCTCTGACAGCACAGCCGCTCATTCCCTCGGCTTACCTTTCCGCCCCTCTCGCCCTTATCGTTCACCTCCTCCAAAGAAGGCGCCACGGAGCCCTCGGGAAATTCCTGCTCTTGAGCTGGATCTGAGGGAGAGAAAGAGGTGGAAAAGATGTTATTGAAAGAGTGGGCTGATTACTAAAGTAAGACGTGTTAAGTCACCATGATAGAGAGTGAAATAAACACACTCAAGGCTCATTAGCTTAGCGCTCTCTCTCTATAGGCTGACCCATGCGAGTGTTTGACCTTTATTAACCGCCATTGATCTAAACTCACTAACTCTGCATGCAGGTCCACTTCAGCAGGCCTCTTGTTTCTCATTCTACAAAGGTTGGCATTGCACCAAATGGGAAACATAATAGGTACTGAGTTTACAGTTAGAATAACGTTACAAACCCCCTACAGGAAACACCATCCTGTAGGGAATAACAGTCTTGTTGTCTG
Organism: Labeo catla; assembly: GCA_012976165.1. NCBI lineage: Eukaryota > Metazoa > Chordata > Actinopteri > Cypriniformes > Cyprinidae > Labeo > Labeo catla. Next base: position 297,790 of record VONZ01000387.1, read on the forward strand.
CAAAGAGCCCTGTGGTATAATAGTTTATGTCTGGGCATTTTGACAGCGCCACGCTGTGAAACAAGCTGTCCATCATTAGGTTCTCATCATAAAAACAGCGGGAGTTGTTTCATTGTTTGCAGTATGTCTAAAGAGCCAGGGGCCGCCCGCAGTCATAGCCCTTTGCAACCCTGCAGGCAGTTTCTTCACTACTGCCCATTCAAACTAAGTAACCAAATACATTTTAAATGCTATTTACCAAATAAAATAAAACAAGCTGATTAAAGTTTACTGATGATTACTATAGGTAACTGCATGATTAGGTAAAAATGTGTCTAAAGTTTACATTATTTAAAAAAAATGTAAACTGAGATTTCAATATTCAATCATTTTAATATTTTTGTTTGTATTTCTCAGGAAAAAAAGGGCACCACTTGAGCCAGGACCACTGGTGCCCCCTCAAAAAAAAAGAAAAAAGGCAGTGTGACTCCCTGGGAAAAGAATGCAGAAATACAGTTGAGGTCCAATACACCTTGCAAAATCTGCAAAATGTTCATTATTTTACCAAAATAAGAGGGATCACACAAAATGCATGTTATTTTTTTTATTTTGTACTGACCTGACTGAGATATTTCACATAAAAGACATTATAAAAATGACCCAGTTCAAAAGTTTACATACACTTCAATACACCACAATTCTTAATACTGTGTTGTTACCTGAATGGTCCACAGCTGTGTGTTTTTTGTTTAGTGATAGTTATTCATGAGTCCCTTGTTTGTTAGTCATGAACAGTTAAACTTCCTGCTGTTTTTCAGGAAAATCCTTTAGGTCCCAAAAATTCTTTGTTTTTTCAGCATTTCCATGTATTTGAACCCTTTCCAAAAATAACTGTATGATTTTGAGATCCATCTTTTCACACTGAGGACAACTGAGGGACTCATATGCAACTATTACAGAAGGTTCAAATGCTCACTGATGCTCCAGAAGGAAAAAACAATGCATTAAGAGCCAGTGTGAAAACTTTTGAACAGAATGAAGATTTTTGTATTACATTTTTCTTATTTTGCCTAAATATCATATTTTTTTTTTATTTAGTACTTCCCTTCAGAAGTACTAAGATACTTACATGTTTCCCAGAAGTCAAGTAAGTTACATTTACCCTGATCTTCAAATTCAGATAGTCTTTACCCCTGGCTCTAAATGCATTGTGTTTCCTTCTGGAGCATCAGTGAGCGTTTGAACCTTCTGTAATAGTTGCATTATTTTCTCGTGGACTATATGTAAACATCTTTTATGAAAAATATCTTATTCAGATCAGTTCTAAATAAAAAAATAACATGCATTTGTATGATCTCTCTTATTTTGGTAAAATAAGTAACATTTTGCAAACTTTTGACCTCAACTGTATATACCCAGATCACCAATAAGAGTCAGATGCAAAATTTGTCACCCTCTGCCGGTCATGTATTGTTACTACAGAAAAAGCAGGGCACATGCAATTTTATGTGCAAAGACATAATTGGCAACATAAACTACTATTCAGAAGTTTGGGGTCAGTAAGATTGATTGATCGATTGCCAAATTAATACTTTTTTCAGTAAGAATGCATTCAGTTGCTCAAAAGTTACGGTAAAGACTTTTATATGGCAAATATTTTTATTTCAAATAAGTGTTTGAAGTTTCAGTTGATCAAAGAATCCTAAAAATGTGTGTCAAGGTTTCTGTTAAAATATTAAGCAACTCAACTATTTCAGCATTAATGATGATGATAAGAAATGTTTCTTGAAAACCAAATCAGCTTATTTGAATGATTTCTGAAGGATTGTGTAACAATAAAGACTGGAGTAATGGCTGCTGGAAATTCAGCTTTGCATTACAGGAATAAATTACATTTTAAAATATATCAAAATAGAAAAGCAGTGCATTATAAAGACAGCTGCTCTCCTACCTGAGGTCCACTGCTCCAGGTGAATGATGTTGCCATGAGAAGGTTGGGTTTGATCGGGTTCACTGAGGTCACAGTCTGGCCAGACAGAGCTCTGGTCGTCTGAGCTGTTATCCTCGCGTCTGATGACAAGACTGAGTTCTTGTTGGCTGAAGAAGCTCTGCATGAGGCCGAGGTCGAGAGAGGCCACACTCATGCCATTAAGACTCAAGATCTCATCTCCAGCTTTCAGACCTACAAAGACAATATGCATGCATACAAATAAATCACAACAAAACCAAAAATAACATTTAAAATCAAGACATAGGAAATGTTAACATATTACCTTCAGTAAACGCCAGGCCTTCAGGATGCACCTCACTCACATACACATGACTTCTCCTGGCACCATCCACATGACCTGTGACTGCGAAACCTGCAGAGAACCGGAAGATCAAATTAATCACTGCCAGATTCCTGATTAGAGTAAATTAATATTCACTTGTGGATGAACTATTTATTTTCTTGCTGATTCTGCTGTACAGGAACTCACCAAAGTCTACAGTTGTGTCCAGACGGGACATGTTTATGCTCAACACATTGACAGGCCAAACTTCCAGTTCATCATAGACCTGTTAAACAAGAGCAGAGCATCATTGTTGCAGTGTGTATAAGAGGAAAAAAACAACTTAGACCAAGTTGGGACATGCTTAAATTCTAATCCAGCTAGTTTTAGGGTGTGTTCACACTTGTAGTTCAGTTCGTTTGGTCCACAAAGAGCTCATAAAAGGGACTTTACCTCATCATTGCTCCATGTTTGCCCTCTGCTCTTTTTGTTTTGGATACACCGCTTGTTCCCTTTGTGAAATCATCTTGTCATTACTTGCTGTTTTTGGTTTGTTTATAAGTATTTGGTCCGTGTTTCGTTCATACTTAATTTGAAATACACCAGAGTTTGCTTACCGCAACTAACAGATCAACCGCACCTGAGTTCATTTTAATCGAATCAAACATGACAAGTGTGAACACACCCTTAGATGGACAATTTAGGCTGGTTCACAGAACAAATTAGTCAAAACAGTGTTTAGTTAAAAGAATCCACTTTATAAAGTGTGTTTTTGTCTCACCAGGTTCCTCAGCAGGTCTGTGGGTGCTGGAGTGCTTCTCTCCACATCTTGTCCCAAATGTCTCCTCATGTGCAGGCAGTGCAGTGCTGGGTCAAGTTGCTTTACCTATAAAAGACAGTGATTTCCACTATTACATTCATTGCAAATGCATGACTTTGAATTGCTCATGTTTTTTCTGGTTATTGTCAGTTTAGGTCACTAGGTGTTTGAGAGGTGACAGCTGAATTACCTTGCATGCCAATGACAGAACGTCAGAGACCAGAGAGTCCTGTTTGACTGGCACACTGATGAGCTGACTGTCCGGCATGAACACATACACCCAGCTTTCCAAACTGCAGTCCCATGGGTTACCTTCAGGTGGCGCTGTTGAATGCAGTTTGTTATAGGCGTCCAACTTCTGCTGACATCAGGCGAGACGATAAGAACAGAAATGAAGAAAAAGAACAAAAGTGAGTTTAAGTATAGTTCTGTATCTTACTCAGTATGAGGTATGACATTGATAATTTACATTATTAGTAATAGTAATAATAATTCTTCATCGCCCACCACACACCAGCTTATTGGTGGAAAGGAGAAAGAGTGATGAAGCCAATCAGTAGATATGGGGATGGTTAGGAGGTCATGATGGTCAGAGGCCAGTGGGCATACCTCAACTCTTTTCAAAAGACATCCTGGGATTTTTAATGACCACAGAGAGTCTGGACATCGGTTTAATGTCTCATCCGAAGGACGGGACATTAGATAATACTAGTTGCTTTATATTGTTTAAAGGATTAGTTCACTTCCAGAACAAAAATTTACAAATAATGTACTCACCCCCTTTCATCCAAGATGTTCATGTCTTTATTTCATCAGTCATAAAGAAATTGTTTTTTTTTGAGAAAAACATTTCAGAATTTCTCTCCATCTAATGGACTTCTATGGTGCACCCAAGTTTAAACTTGCAAAATGCAGTTTCAATGCAGCTTCAAAGGGCTCAAAACGATTCCAGCAGAGGAATATCTAGCGAATTATGCAGTGAAATGATCGGTTATTTACTAAAAAAACTTCAAAATCATCCTACATCACTGTTTTTACTTTTTTTGTAAAGGGTGTTTGTTCTTCTTTGCATGTTCACTTTGTAAACTCTGGCTTGGCACTTCTAAAGCGATGTAGGACAATTTTAATGTTTCTGAAGGAGAAAATGAGATGGGAGTTTTTAGACGAAAAACAGGACCAGAAAAAACAGAGTTCACACAGAGCTAGCTGAGACAAGTGTTTGAGGATAAAAATTATATACATTTTAATAAAATACAATAAGACCCTTTTTCCTTGGCTGGGATCATTTAGAGCCCTTTGAAGCTGTATTTAAACTGCATTTTAGTTCAAATTTGGGGGCACCATAGAAGTCCATTACATGAAGAGAAATTCTGAAATGTTTTTTTCTCAAAAAACATAATTTCTTTACAGCTGAACAAAGAAAAACATGAACATCTTGGATGACAAGGGGGTGAGTACATAATCTGTCAATTTTTGTTCTGGAAGTGAACTAATCTTTTAATTATCACTTAAAATGGTAAAAAAAATAAAGTCTGTGCATTCAGTGTGTAGATCTAGAACCATGTTCTGTCTGCTACACCTAAACAAAAAAGTTTTTGCTGCTTGATATTGCAAACTGGTATATCTTACAATATTATTTTAACATATTTTAATTATGAACATACTGGTTTGTAGTCCAAACAGGTTAACTGTTTAATACACTTTGTTATTTTTCCCGTTATTTCCCAAGAACGGCTAATGAACCGGACGTCTCGCACATTTACAGAAAATATCTTACTTAGGTGGATATAAAATGATAAATGTTTTAACTGCAATGTGTTGCAAAATGAAATCTTGAAAAGAAAACAATCCTGCTTCCTTTGCAACTCTATTCTGCTTCTACATCTACATGCAATGCAAACAGTAAAACTAAAAAAGTAAGATATAGTTTTGGAAAGTACCTTGATTTTGACACTATCAAAATAGCATTTTCCAACAACAGTATTATATCACAACTGTATGCTGAGGTATGCTTAATTGTTCCAAATGAACACTTGTTAAGTCAATGTTGCCAAGTCCACTGTTTTCCCGCAGAATTGGGCTACTTTAAGACTTTAAGACTTATATTTATCCACTGGATTGTGAATTTTACCAGGGGAACCCTGCCAAAAACCCCGTATTTTACCGTGCAGAATGCAGGAGCCCCCCTCTAAATATGATTGGGCTAGTTTTGGGCTAGCAATTGGGTGGGTTTTGTTGTAAAACCCTGGCAACCCTGCTTGTAGTGTACTTCAAATGTTATAATATATTTTTAAAACTGTACTTGCAAATAATATAATATTTATACATTAAGCATACTTAAGAGATTACACTGTTATGTCTGTCTCTTTTAAAAATGTCAAATTGAAAGTTTTAAAGCACATTTTAAATCATGTTTTACTGATCTTTTGTCACATTTTAAAAAACAAATATTTTGATGTGTTGACTAGCATACTAAAGCACATTTAAAATACTTGATGCTTGTTGCTGGAATATAGCATTTCATTTTTCAGCTGCCTTTTTAAAAAACAAAACATGAGGAAAAATCCATTCAATCTTTCCTGTCCTCTTGCTCTGAGCCAGCATGCTGGGTCAAAGCCAGGTGCCAGCAACACTAATATGGATCTTTAGCGCGCTCCTTATTCTGAGAGAGGGAGAAAGGGGGGTCACGTCCCTTTTCACTGACTCAACTCACACAGCTGTCACAACAACCTGCTGATCTGTTGACATTATGCAGTGCAAACAGATCGGGGGTGGAGAAATGGCCAGAATGGGGGAGGATCTTTCAGTGCAATTCTATTGTCCTTCAGCTGCATCCTCAACATGGGGATTTGACATTGCAAAAGCTGTTGAACAATATAAGATGTCTTAACAGACTTTGGGGAGCTATTTTTAAACTGTAACTTGCTAAGGACAATTTACTGCTAAGTTTATAACAGTCAAGCTACTCTTTTCAAAACAGCAGTTAAAAGGCACAATATTAATATGCAATAATACAATTAATTAGAGACGTTTATTTCTTTAAAATGGACAAAAATATTAAGAACTAAAAACTAATAAAAAATATTGAAAGCAAATATTATAAACTAAAAGAGATATTTTTATAGTAACATGTAGGTTGTGTATTTAAACATATTTTAATTACATGTTCGTAATGATGGATTTGCAATGGATTTACAACAAAATATTAATAAAACATTTAAAATGTACTCAAATAATTTAATTTTACATTATATTATCTGCAAGTACATTTTTCAACATTTTTTAGTTGTGAAGTGCACACTTAATACAATTAAACACCTTTTTTCCATAAGGACTAACAGAGGATGTGATTTTCACTTGTGAAATTACGATGTGTAGTCATTTTAAAATGGTGTAATTACCTCTGAGCTGCTTTGTGTGGATGGGTGGCCAAACGATCCAGAGGAATATCCTTCAAATATCTGCATCACAAACACACATACAGAAACATTAGATGCACGTCGTAAGAACTGCATAACAGCATCCAGGCTAAAAAAAGCAACATGTTTCTATCTCCGTGCCTTAATTAGAAGCCATCAATTGGAGGCGCCAGCTTTGATACTATTCTGATTGTAGATCACAGCAGAAATAACCCTGAGGTTTGCTGGGAAATAATGAGAGGTCTGGAAGATGCTAAAATTATAGGTCTATAAAAGCTGACAGATGCATCAGCCTTAATCATGAGGGCAGAGTGGGAGACACAGTCTCCCCTCACCCAAGACACCCGTATGCCCAAAATCCTTCTGCTAACACACAAACACATAAACACATACTTATTATATGGATGTAGTATATACAAACAGACAATGGCTTGTCCTCTGCAGTTTATTGAAAAAGCAAAACCCAAAACACCAAAAACTGACATAAGCTTTGTTGTCACTATACACAGACAGCTAGCTACTTACTACCAGCCTAAGATGGATGGTTGGTTTTAGCTGATCTTCCAGCCTGGTCATAGCTGCTTTGCAGGCTGGTTTTAGAGTGGTTTTAACTACTTCTTTAGCTGGACTGACTGGTCAGGCTGGGAGACCAACTGACCAGCCTGTTAAAACTATTGTATTAGCAATACCTTTCAGAAATTAATGCAATAAACAAAACATTTGTCTGTCCACAATGAAACTGTAACATGATGTGATGCAGTCGAAAACAATCAGAAGATATTTAACATCTAACGAACATCAGATATAAGTTACGAGAAATATGATTTCTTTTGACTGGGATTTCACTACTGGTGGGTTGACTCAACACTACACCAAAAAAAAAAAAAAAAAGCCTCAAGCTATGGAAGTCTGTTTTGACTTTTTAAGAAATTTTGTCTTTTTATCTCACAATTCTACCTTTTTTCTCACAATTATGAGTTTAAATCTGGCAATTACGACGTTTTTCCCTGAATTGTGAGATATAATCTCACAATTACAAGTTACAAAGTCAGAATTGCTAAATATACACTCAGAACACTGAGAAATTAGGTAAAAATTGTATAAACTTGCAATTGCGAGTAATAAAGTCAGAATTGCACTTAAAATTCTGTGAAATTAAGTCAGAATTGCGAGATATAAACTTGAAATTCTGAAAAAAATAATTCAGAATTGCAATTGTGAGTTATAAAGTCAGAATTGCGAGATATAAACTTGCAATTGCGAGTTATAAGTCAGAATTGCGATATAAACTTGCAGTTGCGAGTTATAAAGTCAGAATTGTGAGATATAAACTTGAAATTCTGAGAAATCAGAATTGTGATATACACTTGCAGTTGCGTGAAATAAAGTCAAAATTGCAAGATATTTCTTCTTCTCCGAATTGTGAGAAACAAACTATTAAGCAAAGTCTACTAATACTCTATGACTGCTAGTTGACATGTAGTTGCAAAGTCACTTATAGTCAGCAGACTGTCTAAAGCAGACTATCAAAATAAAGGGTTACCAGCGAGTCTGGTGGAAAAGAGCTATAAAAAGTACAGAGGTAGACATCCACAAAACAGTAGCAATACCTCAACTGAACTGTTTATCTTGGTGACGGCATTTCTGACTTGACTCTGACTAAAGCATCTTAGGCCTCTGGAAACAATCACACAGCCCCCCCATAACCCTGTTGAATCACACAGCATCAGACTCTACATCTGTGCAGTAGAAGCTGTCTCTCTTCTTTCAGACTGCTTCCAGCTTGCAGCAATTAACCGCATGTAGCTCATGGTAATTCCCGTCTTTGGAATCATGCACTATTAGGGCTGTTTTGACCAGATTTGGTCCATTTAAGGATGGATGATTACGAGGCTGGAACCGCTGAGCGATTGGCTCCAAACTCACGTGAGGCCGTCTACATAATCATACATGTGGATTTAGAGCTCATGCTCTGTGTTAACACAAAAGCCCTTCAGAGAAGGAATGCTGATCTGGGCTTAATTACAAGAACTGATCCAGAAACAGCATTTCCAAAACAGCCCCCAAACACTTTGACGGGAGAAAGGAACAGGACTGCTGTGTGTTTTCCTGCCATTTGACCTCCAGAGAAAGCTTTGATGAGTGAGTCAGTGGTTGTTTGTTTTATCCGCAGAGTGTCACAGTGTTTCCCACCCTGACACCTGTGGACAGCATTAACACACTACTGTGAGACTAAATGAGTAAAACAGGTCTGTGTCTTAAATGACTATTCAGTACTGCAGTCGTAAACGCAAGGCAGTGAACCTCAGAGTAAGACTACTAATCTGAAATCACAGCTCTTTTAGTATGCAATGATTCAATGCAATAAGAATGAAATAAGGGAAAGCTAGAGAAAAATGATTATTACGTTTTAAAAATGGATATTTTTCTTACAAAAATGCATCGATTTGCAAAATGAGGCCTTTATTCATCCCCCCAGAGCCATGTGGAGCACTTTGTATTATGGATGGATGCGCTTTATTGCAAGAGCTAAGACAGTTATTAATATAACTCCGATTGGATTCTGCTGATGAAAAAAAGTCATGTACACCTAGGATGTCTTGACGGTGACTAAATCATGGGCTAATTTTCATTTTTAGGTGAAATAACCCTTTAATTTTATTTCAGTCTTACCTGGGACAGGGACTGTCTCTTTTCCCTGTTGCGTTTGGTCAGACTGTCTAGTCCCTTCTGTGAAGAAAAGAGTAGTCCTCGTTTGTTCCGCATTCCTCGAGGATACGAGCGAGATCGTCTCTTCAGGGTGGCTTCATCACGAGTGCATATCTGTACAAACACAAGCTCATTAAAAACATGTTTCATCTTAATGCTGCATCATCTTAATTTAATTTTGTGTCATGCCTCGAAGGTAAATTGTTTTAATGAGGTCTTTTTTGGTATCTTTCAGAACTCCCTCAAAGCATGTGACAGATCCTCACCAGAGCATGAAAGGACGAAACAGAGAAAATTCCCAGACGACCTAGCACCATTTTAGATGGGCGTCCAGCAGTGGCAAGAAGGCTTTTCGGATTGGGCAGCTCAGTGCCCTGCAGGCTTGCCAGGTAACAGCGCATGCGGAAGAGCTCTAAGTTAAACTTCTCCAGATTCTGTTCCCATTGCAGGATCTGTGGGCCAGAGATAAAGAAGAAAAATGCATTGAAATAACTTGAGAAAGCTGTAGAAATTTTGAATATTATAGTGTTACAACAACCCACAACATTGGCTGTGACTTATATGTAAGCACCCCTCACATTTTCTTAAGCATAAAAATCTAGAAATGTAGATAATGCAAATCAGCAAGATGGGAAGGGACGGGGGTCAAGTCTGAATGCATGTACTATATATTTGGATGCTCTGAAGGCACTGTGGTGTGGTTTCTGTTCAAACACCAACAGCAATGACTTAATTGCCCAATTTAGCAAACCACTCATCTGAACTACTTGGTCTCAGCCTTTAATCTTTCAAAACAAACCGCACACATATGCATAAACATCCACACCCATCCGTTTTGTTCCTCACCTGGCTCTCAATAGCCTTCCTGTTCTTCTGGTCGCTGATGACGGACAGCTGCAGCTCAGCCATCTTCTTCATTTTGCCATCCATGTCGATCTTCTGCAGGAGAGCTCTGCTTTGGCTCTTCAGCAAACGTAGAGTGTCCTCCTTCCCTTGACGCTTAGCTAAATGTGATGCACTGGCAGAATGTATGGCCGTCACCCAGTTCTCCAGGTCTGTTTGGTTAGCAGCCTGAAAGAGATAGACATCTCCATATGCGTTGCTGAGGCAGAAGACATGCTCTTTCTTGGGATGCTCAGGAACTGCCTGCACAATGCTGTCCTCAGCAAGCACTGCGTAACGTGGGGTGCATTCCTGCTCAGGGGAGGTCTTTCCATTGGATTCACCCAACAAAAGTGTACAGCCTACAGGAGAAAGGAAAACAGGAAGAGCTTATAATAATGAAGAGGAAACATTATCCATTACAGCTAAATTTTAATTGGTTGTGCATGTTTTACTTGCCAACAACTCAACATTGCATTTATTGTCCACATGTTCTCAAGACTACCATTTTACCTTTGAGCGTGACCCAGTACTGCCTCCACTTGCGTCTTGTTACCAGTTCCAGTTTGCGGTCCTTGTGGAGGGTAATTAGGGGCTTAAAAGCCAACCAACCAGCCCTCCGCACAACACCTTGCTCCTTTTCAAACAGGAAGTCCATTTGCTCCAAGGAGCCCATTGAACCACTGCTGCTTTCTCCTTCACCCTCCCAGACCTGGAGACCATCAGCAGTTCCACTGCTGCTGCCAGTCTCGAGGCCCTGCATAAAGTTCTCATAGATGTTCTGCCTTAAAGCAGCACCCTGGTTCTGCTGCCCAAATGGGCCTGTTGAGGAGCCAGAGCAGTCCAACTGTGTCTGGGAGGACATGGGATTCCAAAAGGGTTTGGATTCTTCTAGTGATCCCCCAGCTCCACAGCTAACAACATCTGTAAAGTCCAGAGTACTAGGTTCCTGAGGTTGGGTAGACATGAAGTGAGAAGAAGATGGCAAATGTTAACATGTACATGTTTTACAAGGTTGACACAATGTTGTGAAGCCTTTCACACCCTTTGCTCAGTCTTTATTCTTCCTAACAACTCCTAACAAATTATGGTCAATCCAACAAGCATGTTATTTCAAAACAGCTGTAATTTGTTGTTTCAGAGAGGTATGCCTTCTAAGAATAATTTACAGCATTAAAGAATGTCAGTTCAACTAAAACAATTTTACTACCAGAACACTGAATAGGAAATGAAATTTTAAGGAAGGCCTGCTCTGATGACAGATTTACACTAATGCCCAATACACACACAAAAAAAAATTCTCACCTGCAGCCTTCGCTTCTTCCTGCTCAGACTTCCCGTCCAATCGCTGAGGCGGCGGATGCGACTCTTGAGCGAGTCTTTCCTTGTATTGCCATCAGGAACCGGTTTTCTGCATGGCAGGGTTTGTGAGTTGTAATTCTGGGTGTGTTGACTCTTATCCTGGGAGTTCACATCCAGGGACGAGGTCAGTGAGGCTTGGAGGTGAGGACTGTCCTCGAGCTGATCCGCCGCTAGGATGCCGACGGTAGGAAATGGCACAGTCATGTTGGGGTTTGTGTAAAGGTCAGATAATCCATTATGTTCCAAATGAAGGAGCACAGAGTCTCCAATACCACTGTCCTCCTCAGCTCGGTTAACATTGTACCCATTACTATTGCAGTCACTGCTGGCATACTGACTGCCATGAACCGTGGTTTGGCAAGTGAGGTTACCCGTATGGTTCTCAGCCGGTTCTGTATTGTAACCATTAAAACATCCTAAGTCCACAGTACGTGTGGATGAGAGTGTGGTATATCCACTACTGTTGTCCGAAGGTTGTCCGGTGGTGAAGACGTTATCACACAGATCTTCCGTCCCATTCCCCCAGGGTGAGTCATACCATGAGCCCTCAGAGCTAAGAGAACTTCCATTACTGGCCCTTTGGGTAGCATCAACGGGTCCACTGAGACAGCTGCCTAATGACAGCTCAACATCCGGCTCCCTTCGTGCATTGGTAAACTCTACCCTCAGACTTCCATCCTCACGAAAAAGAACTTTGGGACTGCTCTTACTATCTTTAAGCTCAGAACCGGTGCTCCTCATAGGGGCCTGGAGGCCTCCAGTCTGTTGTCTGTAGCCTACAAAGAATCCATTTCCTTGAAATAAAAGGTTGTCATAGTCTCTTTCACTCTCTAAATGTATTTTTTCACTAGATCCCCCCTTAATGCAGTCATAATGATGGGAGATGTAAGGTTGGCTGTTGTTGTGTGGTGAAAATCCATTTTTGGCCTTGTATCCAGAGGTGCTCTCAGAGCTCCTCCACCAAGAGTGTGGAGAGAGTGCCTCCTCTTTAGAAGTGTGCAGCTTGAGGGAGCTAGACTTTCCCTTACCAGGGATGATGAAATTGCTGTACTGACTATCTGTGTTTCCCATTCTGATCTGTGAGGAAAATGGTAAAGAAACATCAAGGTCAAATTTAAATATTCCATGCATTCCATGCATCTAACTTTCTATTTATCCATGTACCTACACATAAAAACATACGCTTTTAAAACAACAGTATTACATAGTAATAGAGTTACCTGTTATAAAGCCAGTTGTAAGAGCGCACAAAGATATTCCTTCATATTTCGTATTCCAATGCAATGGTCATCCTCTTTTCCTAATGTTGTCTACGATTGACTTCTGTCTGCTCCTGCCTGGTGCAGCATCTGACTCTCACTGAGATCCTCCTCCCTTCACCGTCTCTCTACCACAGCTGTTCCCCTCTCTCTCTCTCCATCGCTCATCTGTGGAGAAACAGAGGAAGGGAGGGGCATGTGTCAGTAACACACAGTCAGCCCTTGTTGTGCAGTCTGCAGTGGGAAGCCCCACTCCAACCCCCAACCCCAAATCTAAACAGACCTCACGCTTCTGTCCTGCTGCCACATTCCATGACGTAGCGCCGCAAGCTTTTACAAGAACAGACTTCATACAACCTCACTGTTTATTTTCAGGATAGGAAATTCTTCACAATTTTCTTTATTTTTTGTCTGAACCATAATGGTTAAGTAACTCAATCCCTCCAAGCAACGTGTTTGGACTGTACACAAAATCTTCTGAATATGTTTGGGGTAGCATTGTTCAGTCTCAAAGCCAGAAGAGGATTTGCAAAAGATCCATAATGAGAATTTTATTAGTGGCAGGATGAAATTCTCCTGGCTGCTTGGGAATTCTCATATCCTGTGAACTTTACAGAGATTTAGGGGTGAGAAGGGACTTTGGGGCTCAGAGGCAGCCAAACAATCTTGCCAGAGCAGCTCAAGAGGATATGGATAAGGAGGGGTTGGGGGAGGACTTAAGCACACACCACCCTAACCATGACCTCTAACCCTGGAGTGAGCACTGAATGCCGCCAACACCATCTTCTTTCACACGACCAAGCTTCAATGAAGCAAGGAACAGTGCGCTTGAGATGCAGCAGGGAGGCGGACGGCTGCTCCATTATGAAAAGTACCAGCAGGCGGTGTGATGTTATGCTTCCAACACTGTGGCTTTGTATGAGACGGAACACAGAAGCAGCCAATAAGCTTTGTCGGTTCCAGACGCCGGGCCGCAGAGGGCTGAACCAGGGCATTGTGGGATGTGTGTCCCGTTCCATTGAGAAAAGATGATCTGAATGGCAGTCGCTCACATTGTGAGCTTCTTTGTGTGTCTCACTGGCCATCTGCTGCCCCAAGGAGTGAGATCAGTCACCCTCGACCCGCGCAATTCACTCATCCCAAAAGAAGCTCAAGACTGTGCAGTGCCAAACTTTACTAGAATTCAACAGACTGAGCCAAGAGCTACTATGTGATAAGTCAAAGGCACTTGTTGAAGGATGCATGTGTGGGTTTTGTTATGTATAGGTATTTTCCATCTGCTCTTGACACTGAACGTCACAAACCTTTCAGGAATTGAAATTGTGGCATATGTCTGCCATTTCTCATTCTTAGTTGTTTGGTTGTTTGACTTTAGAAGACTCTTTCCCATCAGTCATATAGACTGCTTATATGATACTTTTTTTTCAATTATTGATCCAACTTACAATTTTTAGCTGGTGTACAATGGTGAAAAATCCCTTAGGCCTACACTCAAATGGTACAAAAACCATATCTAGAATATCTCATTCCCCTTTTCCACCAAGGCAGTTTGACTGTTGGTTCAGAGCCAGAGTCTAGTTTCAAATCAGTTCTTTGTCTTTCAACACCCAAAGCACCAGTTCGCAAACAGGAAAAGTGGTTCATAAGTAGCAACAAAACATTGAATTCACTGATGTAAATCTGCAAAGCCATGAACATCAATAGCAACGCAACATCAACCATTGTTGATATTAGGCTTGCTCAGGATTCGTCAGCGTGCACATCTGCTCTCCATTCCAGTATATAATTTCTCACCAGTGAAAATGAGCCGATAACAAAACAAAAACTCAGTTTGAATTACAAAAACTATGACATTTTTGTCAACAAATAAAAACAAGACATGTTAGGGAGGGACAATTTGGGAAGAGATTAATTTAGGACGAATCTGCTGCGTGGTTAAGAGTTTAGATGTGCACATTTGAACTGTATCATAGCCTATTGATCTATCCGGCGGGACATAAGCTAGCGTACACTTGCTACACATCTCATAAAATGTTCAAAAATGTCAATATCTTGGAGTAAGAGAAGAGCATGGATAAATTTGATGACACAAAAGAGAACTCAGTTCGGTACGGATTTCTGAGCGCACACACTCACGCAGCGCCTTTCACACAGCACACGAGTACTCTTTTGTGCCTCATGAACAGAGAAATACACACAAAATTATTAGTCTTAAGCATAAACAGTAGGGAGAATTTTGGATGTGTATCACTACATTGCATCCGTGCATTCAGTTTTGAAAGGACAGCAGCAATTTAGTTGCTATTGTCTGTGGCAATAACGTTTACCAAGCAACAAAAGAAAGACAGAAAATCAGTCACTGTTCTTGACTGAATCACTTAGGAGCCTTAATACAGATTAACCTAAATTTAATTATATGAATAAATATGTCTGCTTGAAAGAATGAAGAATGTGGTAAACAGGTTGTTATAAAGACTGCATAATTAGCCTATATAACCATGTTTCATTGAAAAGAAGCTCATGTTCTTATTTCTTTATGAGAAGTGTTTTTAATTAATATTAAAATAAAGGCATGTTGCATGTCACAGCAGTTAAATCTGTGTCTATTATGATAAAACCTTAAAATCAAACATAGAATGAGTTTGTCAATTTTAGAGAAATGCTTCATAAATGCATTACATTGTGACTAAACCCATTAGATTTTAGCTGACTACAACTACTGTAGATTTAGTCGACTAAAATCTTATGATATTTAATTGACTAAAACTAGACTAAAACTAAAAACAGTTCAGATGACTAACATACAGTATGACTAAAACTAAATGCCATTTTAGTCAGAAGACTATGACTAAGACTAAATTAAAATTTGCTGTCAAAATGAATACAGCTCCATTCGCTGTCACGGTGCTCAGATGCCACGCGCCAGTCGGCCTGTGTGGTGCCGACACATCCTGTGCAAGCCCGGTGTGTTTGTGTTTGGCGCTGCCGAATTAGCATTGCTGGAAAAGATGAGACGTATTCAGTGACCTAAGACCTGGCTCTGTGGTGGCTCTCTACCTCACGGAAAGGCAAACCGGTTCTTGGAAGGCACGCCAGTCAAACCAACTCCGAACCGACAATAGCACTGGCTCTGAACCAGCACCCAATTCATGCTGGTGAAAAAGGGGTAATAGAGACATAGGGTGGGCAAACACCCAGAATCCTCTGAAATTGTGGTGGTGAGATTTACACAGGCAAGTAGCATTCACATTTAATTTAAAAAGTATAAAGGTATAGTTACAAATTAAAGCAGGACAGTTTTATTGATTTATTATTTTCATTTTAAAGGATACCAGGTGCACATTCACATGAGCTTACTGTAACAGCTTAAGACAAACAGTGAATCCAGTCTTGCTGCTCTAAACCAATGAGCGATCACAGTTCTGCAGCCTGATATAAAACACGTGCACATTTACAAACACATTACGCTCTGTAAACAGTGATTATGTCTTCCTGGCTGGAAGAATGAGGGCATTATAAAAGTATGTATTTTTATAAAGAACAACTCTAAGCGGTTTTGGGAGGGGTGGTTTTGGGTGGTGGAGGCAGCTGGCCGCCTAGAAGACCATCATGACTGGGCCTCTTGTTTGACCCAGCATGCCATAACTACCAGCACACCACGTTTAAGACAAACTACCACACCAAAGACAACATACAGCACCAAGGAGAAGGGACAGAGAGAAAGCATGGTTGGTTCCAGGTGTTGGGGTGTGATCGTTTGATAAAAGCAATAGGCTGGATCAAAGTAACAGACAGGAAGTGTGGAATTGCTCCTGCATACTTAGAACACACACACACACACACTTTGATTCCGAGATAATATTTTCTGAAACATAGGGGTATTTCATGTTTCATGGCATCGTGTAAAAGAAGTGTGCTTAATTGTACTCAATGTGTACTTGTAGTGTACTTATTATTATTTAATAATATACTTAATATTAAAAATATATAAAATACAAATACAAAATACAAAAAACTTCAACATTAAAGTATATTTTAGTTTACCATAAACCTTACATTCAGATGTGCACTTTAACAATGAAAGTAATTATAAATTTACATGTAAAGACATACTTAAAAGGGCCAAAAAAGCAATTCTAATTTCATCTTATTTCATTTAAAGGTGAAGTTCACTTCCAGAACAAAAAATTACAGATAATTTACTCACCCCTTTTCATCCAAGATATTTGTCTTTCTTTCTTCAGTCGTAAAGAAATTATGTTTCTTGAGGAAAACATTACAGAATTTCTCCATAATGTGGACTTTTATGGTGCCCGCGAGTTTGAACTTCCAAAATGCAGTGTCAATGCAGCTTCAAAGTGCTCTCAACAATCCCAGCCGAGGAATAAGGGTCTTATCTAGCAAAATGATCTGTTATTTTCTAAAAAAAAAAAGAGTACAATTTATATACTTTTTAACCTCAGATCCTTGTGAACTCTGTGTAACCGGTTTTTTTTTTTTTCAGAAATTCTTGTGTTTTAATTTTTCTGATATTCAAATACAGGCATTAAATATTTATTTATTTTTAATGAAATGAAAATTAAACCATTTTTATTTGTTGCCAAACAAACAGAGTTTTAATGTTATTTCTGTTATTATTATAATTTCTGCATTTAATTGTTTCATTAAATTCGCCAGAAATAGGAATATTTAAACACCTACATTATACTGTACAAAAGTAATACAAGACTAATACATTTCTGTTACATGTTAAACCGTACTGTTATTTTGACAGGCTGCCGGTTAGTTTTTGTGTGTATACACTACGGTGTGATGCTAATTTTCTAAAATGAAACGGTAAAATTTACATTAAGTGACTCTCACAGCAGTTCTGGAGATGAAGTTCATGCGTTTATGTCGTCATATAATGAGACGCAGAGGCCGAAAATAACCGCGAGCGTCACGTGTGTTTCATTATTTGTGTAGTAAACAAAGCCGCGTCTCCGCCATTCATTCATACAGAGCCAAGCGGAACATGGAGGATTCATATTTAAATCGTCTTGTTGCGTTTTAATATTCACAGACACTAGTCCATATCGCGATTCGAATTAAGTGAGAGACCTACTTTTGATTTATTAAACCAAAAATTGACGAATTCCGCGGCATCCAGCGATATAGAGTAAATTCCGTTTTTATGAATGGACTCCGCGATCCCGTCCGCGTTTTAGCGGAGGAGAAATTGAAGACGCGTGACCACGTGACGTTAGAGACAGAAATGACATGTCGTTGTGTAAATAAGAATAAGGCTATTTCGTTTTTTTTTAAATAAAAGAATAAGGTATAGACCTGTTGTATAGAAAAGGTAACCTTAAATGACGTCTGTTGTGATTTGGCGATATATAGAAAATAAAGTTTACATGACCTTAAAGGGGGGCGGCGGCTGCCGTTGGGGGGGCGAGCCGCCCCCCTAATATAATGGCAGGGGAAACACTGGTTAGGGTAGGTCGAAAAAATCCCATCTCATTTACCCTCCAACTTCAAAATTGTCCTACATCGCTGCAGAAGTACCAACCCAGTTATTACAAATTGAACGTGCAAAGAAGATCAAATGACCTTTACAAAATGTAGGATGATTTTGAAGTTGGAGAAGAAAATGAGATGAGAGTTTTTCGACATTCCCTAACTGACTTGAACAGGAATACACAGAGTTCACACAGAGCTAGACAAGACGAGGTTTAAAAAGTATATCAATTGTCAATTTGTTTTGAAAATGACCCATCGTTTTACTAGATATGACCCTTCTTCCTTGGCTGGGATCGTTTAGAGCCCTTTGAAGCTGCAATGAAACTGTATTTTGGAAGTTTAAACACATGGGCATCATAGAAGGCCACTATATGGAGAAATTCTGGAATGTTTTCCTCGAAACATAATTTCTTTACAAAGAAAGACACGGACATCTTGGATGAAAAGGGGGTGAGTAAATTATCTGTACATTTTTGTACTGGAAGTGAACTTCTCCTTTAGCATAAACGTCAATGGTAACGGTTTTTAAAGTATTTTATTTTTGTAATAAGTACTCGTTTTAAAAAAGTATGCAAAAGTGTACTTTTTCACAGGGGAAATCGCAGCATAATACAACACAAGGCAATACAGGAAATAGTTTTTGCTTTGGCTGCTGTTACGTCAATAATGTCAACAATAACTGACAAAGAGATGTCATGGGCCAAGGTCTGTGTGCTATCAGACACAGCGATTACCTAAAACAGCACCGCCATCAATACTAACTGAATATACTGTAAAAGTGCATCAAACTGCTGCCAATTTCCAGTAAACTGTTTTTGTTGGCGCTAGACAGCAGTCCAGTCAAAAGCAATTTGTGAGAATACGCCGCAAAAACGAGGATGGCAGTTTCCTTGAGAGATTTCGCTGATGTCAGACTAGTGAAGAATTTGTTTAGCTTTGAAGTTAAAGGTTCACTAAGTAACTTAAATTTTAAGAAAACATTGGGAATGGTGCTTGCCCATACAAAACTCACCACCTTGATACTAGGGTGGTATAGGTGGTTGCTAAAATCGACAAGCCACACAGTTTGAGGTATCTGTAGCATTTTAAAAAAATACCACTACTAATTACTTTTACCTAATGTTTAAGTGCACATATTACAGGGCTCACTGCTTTTTTTAAAAGCACCAAAATTCTTTAGTTCACACCAGAGCCGTGCACCGTTTGCTACTTTCTATTGCTAGTCACAGCAGGTGGTGTTAGTGAGAGGGACATTCTAATTCTAGAAGGCATGTGATTCTCATAAGCACAAGAGTTTCATCGCTATTTTTGTTCTGATTTCCTGAAAGAGAAAGGAAGAGACTGTGTGCAAGTGTAAAAAGTAAAAACACAAGCATAAAAGCTCAGGCAAGGACTAAAAGGCATACAGCTTCATTAAAATGATCCAAAAAACATATACATATCATACAATGGAAATATATAATGGTAGAAATAAATATATGGTAGAAGGTGTGTTGCATGCCTTTTCCTGACAGGAAAGCAGTTTTGTGCGTCATAGAACAATCCATAGCGGAAGGAAAGCACTGTAGGCCACTGTGAGTGAGCTCACAGGAAAACCAGGCCAAAAGGGGGTAGATATGGGTAGGGGACAGCATCTGTGTGCACTGGGCCATTTCTCATGAGAAAATGCAGGGATGCTTGGATAAGGCAGGTCTGGAGGGAACGGCACTAGGACACAGGAAGCCAGACTCGACCTGTTTCCTCCCACTTCCTGAGACAGAGACTGTGGGCAGAAAGGCAGAGCGCTGCATTGGGTCAGCACTAAGATGGGTGTGTTCTTCCAGCTGCTTCCTCTGTTCTTCTGTTTTGTAATTAAATTTCAGCACTCAGAACCAACTGAACTAAATGTCTCTGAGGAGTTTGTCTTGGTTTTGCTTCATTGTTTCTGAATTACACAACTTGCTGGAATTCTGTGGGCATCGTAAGCATCCTTTATAGGATGTCAGTCCAAACAGTGACCCTGGACCTGGGTATTTTTGTATCAATTGCCAAAAATACATAGAATGGGTCAAAATTATATTTTCTTTCATGCCAAAAATCATTAGGATTTTTTCTCAATATTTAGATTTTTTGCACCCTCAGATTCCTGATTTTCAAATAGTTGTATAAATAATGTCCTATCCTAACAAACCATACATCAATGGAAAGCCAGAATTAGAATAAATCTCAAATTCCAAAATATTGACCCTTATGACCCCTTTTGTGGACCAGGGTCACATTTCAATTATATAGTTTACACCAGCATCATAAGTTTGGCTTCTTTATCTCAAATCAGACCCAAATCATTTTGTACAGCTAATGCTATTAGATGATTTCAGTTGTAGAAACCACAGGATAATGATGTCCACTTAAAAATCATCCTGTTCTGGTCGGGGTTGCTTTAAATGTTAATGAGCTCTGCTCGCCCCGCCCCGCCCCGCCCCGCCCCGTCCCTGTCTTCTCTCTGTGGAGTGACGAGCCTGTTTACTTTAGTCGCATTTAGCCACGTTTACCCGTTAAACTTGCTGACTAGCACGTTATTAGGAAAGGCGATCACAAAGATTCATAAAACAAACCCTTATACTCACTTCTGCTGTAAGTGAAGCTGGATCATGAAGGATTTGTGCAAACAAAGACAGATATATGTAGATCAGGAGGTGCATTCCCTTCACAAACAAACATAATCTACTGCATCTTCAGCGACTCAGATGTCGGGAGTAAATGACGACCACTATGTTCATTATTACATCCAGCAACACAACACTTCAATTGCTCAATCGGAGATATTCTTGTCTAATTTACATTAAAAAAAATGGAGGTCAGACTGTTCCTGCTGATTTAGGGCAGGTCTGAGGTAAGACGCTCATGTCAATCAACTATTGTGGGAGCGGCCTCTGTTGGTGTGACGTCACACCGACAGGCATCTGAGAATGGCTCGATTTGAAAAAGGGGATATTATTTTTACAGATTAATTAAAAACCACTGCATGGATTTTTATCATTATAGGGTAGATTTGTACATACACTGACAACACACATTAATGTTCAAACAACATGTAAAAGTGAACTTTGCAACCGATGACCCCTTTAAGGTGTTTTAGAAGAATGTTGCATTCCATGAGAGTCAAATATTCCTTGTGAAGAAGCACATAGCATATTTAAGAAAAAATACTTATTATAGAAATTATGTGCAATTATCTTCACTTAAGTAAGTACATTTTTATATGAAATTTCATAATTACTTCTATTATCTTTCTTATATATGGTTAATGTGTACTGCCAAATGTACTGACAAGCATTTATGGTAAACTAAAATAAACTGTAATGTCATATTTATTGAAATGTTTATGTCATATATTTTAATATATTTGAAGAGTTTGTTTGCAAAAACAGATAACTCCATTTTTAACAATTTTCAAAAATCATGTTTTTTCATTGTGCATTCCAGTTAATCTCAATCAAACTGCAATAACTAAAAAATACAATTAATACAATAAACACAACAAAAGCATGATAACATAATAAAAAACATGATTTTTGAAAATTATCTGTTTATCTGTTTTTGTAAATAAACTTCATTTATAAAAATGAATTAAACTTTAACATTTTTGTAACTATGAAGTTGCAATATAGTGTTTTTAAAATATATTAACCTTAAATGTAATATCAAAAAACACTACGGTAGACTTATAATCAACTACATTACATGTGTTTTAGTCAACATATAGTAAGTATACTTCTTTAAAGCATGACAAAATATTATTAAAACATTATGATTAAAAATGTACATTAAAGTACTACATTTTCTTACGAATATACTTCCAAAAACACTACAAGTGCACATTTATTTTAATTAAATGCTCTCTTTTTTTCACAAGGGATCTCTTGACTTCTGACCACACAGCATTCTGTTTTCCGAGGCTCAGAAGACGTATACATAAATGGCAATGTAAGTAGTTTTTGGAGTATTCTTATGTTTTTGCAGTTTTACATTGCAAGGCTGTATTCATTGGGACAGTACATTTTACTCTGAAGGACTAACATTTGGCCACTGCTATGTTTTAGCACCTGACTCGCACCAGCTAACCACACAAACACACAGTTGCTGCCCACTAATAGGCAGGATGCTGCGGTTACAGCCAAACCTAAGCAAACACAGCAACCCTACACCTTAAACAAACCGAAACACAAAAAAACAACAAGCTCCAAATGCATCTTTCTTCAAAAAATTCCAAGTATTTTATTATTTGCTTAGATTTCATTACTAGTATTATCAATGGCCATTAATAATCAACAATAACAATGATTTGTTTTCATTAGTTGTTGCAGTGTACAAGTCTAAAGCTCTGTTTTATAGCTGGTATGTACATCCCTCTCAGGTAATCCGATCACAACTGATCAAGCAAAACATTTTGCTCTTTAAACCTGGTAGTAACATGTGTCTCAAATGAGTCCCCTCGTGATCAAATTTCAAAGAGATCTCTGATTTCATGAGTACATACATCATTTACGTCAGGTTATTGGTGCATGTTTAGGCCAAACATCGAAAAAGTAAAAAACAAGGCACTATTCAAGCTCAATGATTAGTTCATTTGCTGTCTTGTGAGCAGTGGTACCTGGAAATGCAAAACTGCTTTCCTGAGTCTAACATTACACCAAAGACAAATTTCACCAAGGTACGGAACTGAAATGCCCATTCTCTTCACCGATAACAGACCAGCCTTCCAAGTATTTCTCTCTCATATTGACAAAGAAAATAGTTATTTCCTTTGGCCATAGACTGTTCTATAGCCTTTTCCTGTCAGTGGGCCACTGACCAATCAGAAAGGGCCTTTTCTTTTTAAATGTCACAGAAAAATCAGTCCACCCTTCCATGTTAGTTCCGGTTAGGTAGTTTGGGTCAAACATGCATGGGAACAAGGGTGGTGGACTATTCCTTGCAACATTGATGATGGCAGTTCTGCATCTTACAGGGTTTATACAAGGTGCTTAAAGTACTTGAATTTGACTTTTGAAATTTAAGGCCTGGAAAACCCCTGAAATTAGGAATATTCCTGAAGAAGTTCTTAAGAGTGCTTAAATTATTGAAAGACAATGTATCTATGAAATAAGTGTTTAATTTTTCATATATCTTTAATATCTTTTCATGACAAATTCACACAAATTAAAAATCAAAATACTTTTTTCACTTATTACAGTTAATAAAACTAGCAAGCTAAGCCATTAGCAATACTGACAATTCACTGTTTCAAAGCGCTCCAACTGGATCACAAATCGTATGATTCAAATCAGGTTTTCAGATTGCATATCACAAACGATTGATTCAAACTAGGACTTCAGATCATGCATCACGAATCATTTGATTTAGGCTGGGACTTCGAAGTATGTTCAAGAATCATTTGATTTAGATTGGGACTTCAGAGCAGGTTCGCAAATCTTTAGCTTCACATCAGAAATTTGGAGCGCAGGTCGCGAATCATTTGATTCAGTTGATTCGATTCATGAATCACTTGATTTGATTTCAGTTAATAAAACTAGTAAAAAAAAGTAATAAAACATAAAACTAGCAAGCTAAGCCAGTAGTAGTACTGACCATGTCCTGTAAACATGGCTGAAGATGCTAAAAGACAAACAGATGAACCAAATCAGTTGAGTGAGCCATTTATGCTGCAACTACTTTGATTGATTCAAACTTGTAACTTCGGTCATTAATTTCAAGTGATTCACTAGCAAAAAAACAGATCAAATTAAAAGAGCCAATCATTTTTTAATTTTGAACACTGCCTGTAATGATTTTAAAAAGCATGTAGTGATGGGTGTAACTGAGGTTTTCGAAACTCTGAATCATTGCGTCGTAAAGTGATTTACTGTTTCGAAGCGTTCCAACTGGATCGTGTATCACAAATCATTTGATTCAAATCAGGTTTACAGATCGCATATCACGAACGATTGATTCAAATTGAGATTTCAGATCATGTATCATGAATCATTTAATTCAAATTGGGACTTCAGATTACCTATCACGAATCATTTGATTTAGATCGGGACTTCGAAATAGGTTCATGAATCAGTTGATTTAGATTGGGATTTCGGAGTGCGTTTCACAAATCAGTTGATTTAGATTAAAATTTTGATTCAGTTCATGAATCACTTAATTTGATTTCAGTTAATAAATCTAGTAAAAAAAAAAAAAAGTAATAAAACATAAAACTAGCAAGCTAAGCCAGTAATAGTACTGACAATGTTCTGTAAACATAGCTGAAGACTGTCGGCGCCTCGTGGACCTTTCCCGATCCCACTTTCTCTCCCTCTCACTTCTTATCTCATTTCTACTGTCCTGTCAAGAAAAATGGCAAAAAAAAAAAAAAGACATGGCTGAGGATGTGAAAAGAGGAACAGATGAACCAAATAAATTGAGTGAGTCATTTATGCTGGAACCACTTTGAAGCTAAGCCAGTAGTAGTACTGACAATGTCCTGTAAACATGGCTGAAGATGTGAAAAGAGGAACAGATGAACCAAATCAACTGAGGGAGTCATTTATGCTGGCACCACTTTGATTGATTCAAACTTGTAACTTCGATCATTCATTTAAAGTGATTCACTAGCAAAAAAAACAGGTATACTTAAAACAATTAAAAAATCATTTTTTACTTTTCGACACTGCCTGTAATGATTTTTAAAAGCACCTAGTGATGGGTAAAACTGAGTTTTTCGAAACTGAATCATTGCGTCGCAAAGTGATTCACTGTTTCGAAGCGCTCGAACTGGATTGCGTATCACAAATCATTTGATTCAAACTGGGACTTCAGATCGTGTATAACAAATCATTTGATTTAGATTGGGACTTCAAAGTGGGTTCACAAATCATTTGATTTAGATCAGAACTTCACATTTCGCAAATTATTTGATTCAGATCGGGACTTCGGAGCGTGTAACGCAAATCATTTGATTTAGACTTCAACTTTGGAGCAGGTTCGCTAATCTTTTGCTTCACATCCGAAATTTGGAGTGTGGACAATGAATTATTTGATTCAGATTAGAACTTCGGTGCAGGTTCACAAATCATTTGATTCAGTTAGGGACTTCAGAGCACGAATTGAGATCTCTGATTAAAGTCTTTGACAATCAAAAAAGTAGTGCTTGAAAGTCCTGGAATTTCATTTTACAGTATCTGTACGAACACTGATCTTAAGAATTAGCTTAGAATCTCGGTTCTTCTTCTTCCTAAACAAGAACATCCACTAAGGGTTTAAGTATGCTTCATTTACTATGTTTTGCTCTGCCTAGTCACAGTTGAGAGTGCAAGCCTTTAAAAATGTCCTCCATTCATTGTGAGTGCAAATGGATGTTTGGTGTGCGCAAACTAGCTGACTTTAGTTTTTGAGCACTTGAAACGCTCACATATGCACTGCTGTTTCCGCAAACACAAAAATCAATCTGATGATGAAAATAACATCACACAGACTGTCAGCGAGCCAAAGCGAAAAAGAGACAAGGGAGGTATACTTTGGGCTAGTGAAAACTCATCTTCGGATCCAAAAGACACCTCTGTTGGTCACATGGAAGTTTGTAGAGTCAGCCGCACCCTTGTCGGCTGGTGCTCATTAAATGCTTCATTTCTAACGTTTGCTGAAGTAGTTTTCACATTCAGTCATCCTCTTCTGCAAAAGAACCTCCTCTGGTCTGAAAGGAACATGTAAACAATCCCAAAAGGACCCTTCGCTCTTACATAACAGAGCTGCAGATTGTGGTTCCTGTCTACACCAAAAATCTGATCTCACCACTGGGAATTTAGGAGGCGTGCCTCTTACACAACAGCACGAGCGCTGGACAGAATGGAAAATATTGCTGGAGAAAGACTCATAGGCATAGTCAGAGGAGAACACGTTGCATGTTCTTTTGCAGACTTCAACTGTCCTGTACACATCCGAATGAATTACTAGGTAGTTGTACTTGCTAAAGCAAGTGTCACAACTGCACGTGGTGTTGACGCGACATCCGCTTGAGAAGCTGACATATTTTGTGATGCATGGAAAATGAAACTTTATTGTTAAATATAGTTGCAATGATGAGAAAAAGTGTCAGTTACAAAAAATAAAGTTGCAGAAATAAAGTCACAATTACGCAAAATAAAGTCTCATCATGAGATATGATGAGTTCCATAGCAATGTTGTTAGATATAGTCGCAATGAATAAAAATAAAGTTATAATTCTGACTCACTTGACAAATCATAACAACAAGATGCAATTACATGAAATAAAGTCAAAGTTATTTGATATGAAGGCTTGGCTTACATAGCAATGTTGTGAGATACAGTCACAATGAGAAAAAGTGGTAAATACAAGAAATAAAATTGCAATGCGAAGATACAGTCACTTCGTCGTCATAATGACGAGAGATAAAGTCAAATTTACACAAAATAAATTTGCAATTGTGACATTATTTGACTTCCACTGCAATGTGACACTATACTCAGCTTAAAACTACTTTAAACTAATTGTAATTTTGCAAATACAGCTTTTATGAGCATATATTGATTGAGAGTCTACATGTAAAATTTGTACTTTTAACTACTCATTCATTATGAAATCATTTGTAGGGAAAGTTGTTTTAAATGGTTAAAAAACACAGTATGCATCAACTACAGTTAAAGGGGTCATCAGATGCCCATGTTCCACAAGTTGATATGATTCTTTAGGGTTTTAATGAAAAGTCTGTAATATACTTTGGTTAAAAATTCTCAATGGTTGTGTTTACCTTGCTAAAATCAGCTCTGCAAAAATCATTATGTTCTGGTCGAGGCTGCTTTAAATGCAAATGATCTCTGCTCGCCCCGCCCCTCTCTTCTCTCTGTGGATTGACGCGCCTGTTTACTTTAGTCGCATTTAGCCACGTTTAGCCACTAAATTTGCTAACTAGCACATTATTAGGAAAGGCGATCTCAAAGATTCATAAAAAAACCCTTATACTCACTTCTGCTGTAAGTGAAGCTGGATCACGAATGATTTGCGCAAACATAGACGGATATATGTAGATCGGGAGGTGCATTCCCTTCACAAACAAACGTAATCCTGCATCTTCAGCGGCTCAGATGTCGGGAGTAAATGACGACCACTTTGTTCATTATTACATCCAGCAACACAACACCTCAATCACTCAATCAGAGATATTCTTGTCTAATTCACATCCCTGCTCTGGCATCGAAACAAAGAGGGTGGACTGTTACAACTGATCTGAGGTAAAACGCTCATGTCAATCAACTATCGTGGGAGCGGCCTCTGTCAGTGTGACGCCACAATGACAGGCATCTGAGAACGGCTCGATTTGAAAAAGGGAATATTATTTTTACAGATTAATTAAAAACCACTGCATGTATTTTTATCATTATAGGGTAGATTTGTACATGCACTGCCAACAGACAATAATGTTCAAACAACATGTAAAAGTGAACTTAGCATCCGATGACCCCTTTAAGAACTTAAACAAATGTAGGGTATAACAGGGCTAAAGGCGCCACGGGGTAAAAGGTGCCTTTGATATTATTTTCCTCTAAACCACTAGATGGCAGAAAAACGTGGCGTAGCACTTTCCAAAACATTCGCTTTTCAAGATGCACGTGCAAATTTGTCTGATCCTTGATGAAATTGCGGGAATCAGCGCAATGTTGATTTTGTGCTTACTTGATCTAATATTTGATGATTTTTAAAATGTTGTAGATTCGCTAAAATTAATGCATGTATATTGAGACAAAGGTCTTCTTAATGACAAGCTGTTCCTCTCAGCGTGTCCTCATCTGGACTAAATACAAGGCATATTCCTCTCAGCGACTTCTTCCAAAAACGAAAGTATCCGACGTAAAAACGTTGCTGAGTTGATGTGAGTGTTAATTTCGCGCATCTCTCACGTGGATGTTTGTAATAACAATAGCGCCAAACAGCGCGTGGACATGATCTAATTAGACGTAATGAGCTCAGAGGGGAAAAACAGGACATGCTATTGGTTTCATACGGATTACTTAAACACAGAATATGTGTTTTCGATTAAACTTCGATTAAACATTTCAAGCTTTCCATAGATATAGCTCTCATGTTTGTGTGTCATGTATTCGCTGAGTTTTAGTTCATTGTAGTGACGCATTTCAACTGGATATTCACAGAGACTGAGAAGACTGAAAGGACACCCTGTATATTTTATTTATTTTAAAAAACCACAAACATTTGTGGATATGTTGAGCACACACAAATAAAAGTAAACATTCTACAGATTCAGGTGATGTATTACTTTTATGTGTCCAATTAAAATTGAGGGAGCAATTCAAGGTCTTTTTGCTGTCATCTGGAAAATATGCGAGTGCTCCCGTCGGCGCCTTAGCCAGCCCCAGGACGTTAAATAACGAAAGAATATGTAAAAGTATGGTATTTGGGTAAAAAGCACCCCTGCTGTTTGGGCTAAAAGGCACAATAATTAACATGATAATTAATAGAAGGCTGACTTTTCCATTTGTTGACATGACACGGTTTGATTCAAATGGTAAATATCATATGTTATGCTGGGTGTCCATCTTAGAGATCATCACCATGTTTAAATGAAACCATCATATTTAAAAAACATGATATTAATCATATCATATAATAAAATATCATTTATAGTCACTACTATACATCTATATTAAATTATTATGGGATCTCCTTCAATGCTTTTGGCCCCCTATAAGTGCTTCTGCACTTTTTACATGGAAGCAACTTACACTGAATGAAGGACATAAATCATATCCATGGACCAGACACTGATCAGGGCTGGGTCTTTTCTGACTTGGACAAGTAAGTAAACACCCAGAACACCCTAACATCCAATTAGTAACACCCACAACACCCTAGCAACTTCTGTATGAGCAAACAGCACTCATATGTCTAGTTTTACTGTGAATTATGGGTCACAGAAGTTCACAGAAAGTCTTCATGGGAAAATGGGCTCTGTTTAATGCACATTAAATCCTTAATCTCGCAGGATTTCAGAGCTTCCAGTTTACTGTTCCACTATTTAAGACTATGGATTAACTAAGTTTCTCATAGATTTTAATCATTATTTAAAACAATATTCTAATGATATCTGTGAAAAGAAAAACAATAATAAAGTGATTATTGTCAATGCACTGTTTAATATAAATGCTGATTTAAAACACCAGAGAGTAACTATTGCTGTGATTACCTTCATAGGCTAAAGACACTGTAATAATATGTAGTCTGACTAACTTGTAACCAAATGTTTGTGGTTTGTATGAAAATGCTGTTGCAAACCCCTTTATTCACACCCTGCACTTCCAGCAAACATCGTATTTCCGCAGGCTGGCCGAAGCCCTGGTAAACACTTGTCTGGATGAGGGAGAGAATAAGAGTCGTCTGTCCTGGAAACTGCAGAGAAACGCTGCATGTGTAATTAAAAGCAGCTGTGGCTGAAGGCTGATCATTATACTGGGGGGAGGCCTGGGAAAAGTGGATGATGTCATGAGGAGCCCATCTTAAAACGGTTATATGTAGCATTCTGTGTTTTACTTAGCAGTTCGGTAAGGGATGAGAAAATGTTTCTGTTTATCACCAGAGGGTTGGAGCATGCTGCTAATAAAATCATCTCTTAGTCCGTGGTAAATCTCATTAGAGAAACCAGAGAAAACAAGCCGTTAAAATAGTGACGGCTTGTTCATTTTCTCTGACTGGAAACAGAAGCGTTTCTCTTCAAATTCGTAGTCATCTTTTGAGTTTACAGCAACTCTGAAATTATCTAATAACGAGGGGCACAAAGACGACACACTGGCGCACAGCTTTCCCAAGGTCCATTATTAAAACACAAGCGGGATGCTGATAAGATCATATTTTACTTTTAAATAGCAGAGCGGCTGATTCGAGGTCCTTGAGTTTCCAGTGTGGTGTGACCACAGTAAGCCCCCGAACCGCTCAATGCCCCCCTCACCCAAATGGACGCCTAGACTAACCGGCCTACGGCTCCCAAAATTACAGTCATGGGCACACAGCACTCCTCATTACTATGTGCTATATGACTAAATCTCCCCATTTCTTGGAAGCTCATGTGTCCGCACAAGACAAGAACCATAACTATACAGGCTGATGTAAATGCATCCATGTGTTAGATAATAAGACTTTGTCTTTACCATAATGACATAACACAATATTGGGGTTTTTACTAAGATGGTAGTGTCTCCTGTCTGGATACGTGCATACCTATTAACGCTTTTCCACAGAGGCTGGTGCCAGATCTGGAGCCCAACTGGGAACCGGACTGCACTTTTCCACTCAAAAAATTCCAGATCCTGGTTCCGAAACAAGGAAACATATGACATCAGTAGGTGGAGCTTCCACTACAGACCGCAGTTTGAAAGGAATCATTTTTAAAAGCCAGTGGAGTTCAGGTAAATTAACAACATTAACAACTACAATTAATATCTAATTTCTGCAGTGGTCGGCAGAAGAAATCAACACTTCTGCAAGAGATAAAAAGCAATTCCAGTCACATGTTGGTGATGTAGAGGGTTCTGCTCCTTGGCAAACGCAAGCCGGTTCTGAATGAGTGCCACTCTTGGCTGAGCACCAGTTACAGCTCCGGCACTTACCCCAGCAGAAAAGCAGTATAAGATTAAAGGACAGAATCACTGAACATGGCAAACTAGTGTGAGAACGCAATCTTACAACAGCACTGATGGGAGTGGAAAGTTCTGCTGGTGATCTAGTACTGAAAGTGTGCAAATTAAAGAACAGACACAGCTGGATCATTTCCATAATGACCAACACAATCTACCAAGAGCAGCACAAATTCAGCCAAGGGTTGCAAACAAGCAGAGCTGATGACGATCCGGTGCAAATAATCTACCGGTACAGGGGCAGATGAGTTAAAGAAGAAGTCCACTTCCAAAACAAAGATTCACATATAATGTACTCACCCCCTTGTCACCCAAGATGTTCATGTTTTTCTTTCTTCAGTCGTAAAGAAATTATGTTTTTTGAGGAAAACATTTCAGGATTTTTCTCCATATAATGGACTGGTATGGTGTCCCGATTTTAAACTTCCAAAATGCAGTTTAAATGCAGCTTCAAACGATCCCAAATGCGGTTGTAAACGATCCCAGCCGAGAAAGAAGGGTCTTATCTAGTGAAACGATCAGTTATTTTCATAAAAATAATACAATTTATATACTTTTCAATGTCGAACGCTCGTCTTGCCTTACTCTGCCTAGTCAAAAAACTCCCATCTCATGTTCTCCCTCAACTTAAAAATCGTCCTATATTGCTGTTTTACCTTTTTTGTTAAGGGTGTTTGATCTTCTTTGCATGTTCACTTTGCAAAGACTGGGTCGGTACTTCTGCAGTGATGTAGGATGATTTTGAAATGATTTTTGAAGGAGAAAATACGATTGTAGTTTTTCAAACATATCCTAACTGTCTTGAGCCAGAATACACAACAAGAGCAAGGCAAGACGAGTGTTTGAGAATAAAAAGTATTTAAATTTACTTTTTGAATGAAAATAACCGATCGTTTCGCTAGATACGACCCTTCTTCATCGGCTGGGTTCATTTACAATCACATTTGTGATCGTTTGAAGCAGCATTTAAACTACATTTTGCAAGTTCAAAATTGGGGCACCATATCAGTCCATTATATGGAGAAAAATGCTGAAATGTTTTCCTCAAAAAACATAATTTCTTTACGACTGAAGAAAGAAAGACATTAACGTCTTGGAAGACAAGGAGTACATTATCTGTAAATCTTTGTTTTGGAAGTGGACTTCTCCTTTAAGACCTGCTTTTTGGTCATTAAAAAAAGGTGCAAATAGCGTATTGACCACCGTAAACCTTGCATGATGCATTTAAATACACTCCTCCCAATAAATTGTGTGTCTGAAAGGGAAACTCCTACAAATGCTTTTGCAATAAGGTCAGCCATAAAAATAACTGTGTCCACACCTTTTTATCATAAATTTTTTACTGCATGTGTTTAGTAAATCCTGACAGTAGTTTTGTAATGCTAAAAGAGGGTTCGTGCTGGGGTAAGCTGGCCCTAAATGTAGATTTACAATATTTTATGGTTAAAGAAAGAACATATAGCAGCAGTAAATTTAACTTACTGAGATGTCAGCAGTATTTAAATTAATAACTCTTATTTTGATTTAAAAAAAAACATAGTCTAAAAGCATAGTGATGGTACAGCAGGCAGTGCAGCAAGAAATACAGCTATATGGTTTTCAAGTTAGGTCAAAATAAAACACAAGAAAAACAGAGACTTGTTCAACTGCTTCAGGGATGACATTTTTATAGGCCAAAACCTGGAAATGAGTTTGCGTTTTAGCATTTCAGTTACATTGTCCTGAATTCAGTGGGTTGTTTGAATGGATTATTGGTAATGCAAGAATCATACATTTTTGCTGGACACAGAACTTATTTTCTGCAACAATCCGAAGGAAAATTTCTATTGGGTTTATGTGGGTGGTGCTAACTTCCAGGCTGGCCTACAAAAATAAGTCATAACCAAAGCACTCTATTCAAGACACATTTAAAATCATAAAGTACGTTGGTTAAACATCTAGGATTGAGTATTTATCTTTTTAAACTATTTGTTAACATTTTACACTGTATGTCTTTAATTTGCTAAAAAGAATTGGCTCATAAGAGTCATTTATTTGTGAAACTGACTGCGCTGGTTGTTATTTGTTTGTCTTTTGTGGATTGTGATTATATACAGGGAAACCATTCCCTTTCAAAAAGAAGAACACATGGACCTGAATAACTAGGAGGTTAAACAGAAGCAAAGGTATCGACTACTTGAACGCAAACTATTCTTGCATTCTGTCACATTTGCACCTTTTCACTTAAGTGGTTAGACTGGGTTTGGTCCAGACTCCAGAATCAGCAAATTCACCTTAATCCGCACATGCCAACAAATTAAAAAGGGGGTTCGGGTTTGCCAAGGACAATGTCGGCCCTGTTGAATTGGACTAATGTGAATTCCCTTTCACCATGTGTTGACTTTCCACATACGATCCCCGCTGGATGTTCAATGGCTCTCTGGCTTCCAGAGCTGTGGGTGTTCAGCTGAGCGGTCGGGCACGTGCTTGAGCTATTCGGTTTCATACTGGTGTTGAATGAGAGGAACGGATAAGATGGCAGACTTTCTACTAAATACAGGTTTAGTTTGGCTTTAATTTAAGTTAAGTTTGCATCATTGATTCTGTTACTGTTTAGTCATTGTGTTAACATGACAATTTTATACCATTTAAAATATTTCAGGCTATTGTCTGCATTAAAAAGCACATTCTAGACATTTTATTATAATTTAAGGACCTGCAGGAAACATATTCCTTTAGGAAATACAAATTTAGTTGAAGATGTATAACGGGCAAACATCAAATTAGTTTTCAAAAATCATGACGCACTCAATTATACAAATTTTCAGTCACAAGTTTAAAAAGCCACTCTGTTCTAGTAACCGGCCTCTATAAATTTTGGCAGCGCTGGTCTGAGGGCATGTGGTGACACTAATTGAGTTGAGCTTGGCTAAAATAAGCTGTGAAGATGTTATCACGCCTTCTCCAGTGTTGTACCGTCTCCGTGGCCTTTGTGCAATTACATGCTTCTGCTGGGCCTCAACAAGCGGCCCAATGTTGAGCTTGAGCCAGGCTTAGCGAAAAACAACAGAACTCAAGGAGCACCAATGCCTATCGCATTCCTCCATCACAACGAAATTGGGTCTCTGCACATGAAAATGGGGGTTAATTAGGGAGAAAATCCAACAAAAATTCCGTACGGCAGCAGTTCAGACAGCTGGGAACAGAGGGTCCTTCTTCCAGCCCACAGCACAAAGGCATCAAGGCACTTTAGAGGGTGGATTAGGGCTGAGAGCCCGCAATGACTAGCAGTGGAAAAATGAAAACAGGAGAGACACGTGATGCATGCCAGGTCCAGTCTCTGTTCTGTTACTCTCCTCTCTCCTTTTTTCAGATAAAAGCCAAGCGGCATGGCAATAATTACCTTTTCCAAAGCAAAACAAACAAAAACAGCTGGCTAACCTAGTCAGCAAACATTTCACACAAAAAGCCAAATGTTTGTTTGATAGATATTTGGCAATTCATTCTGACCGGTCAGTTAATTATCCTCGCATCAACAAAATAAATGTTCCCTGACGAGAAAAATCTTATACCCTCAGTTTCTTCAGCACAGGGGCTGTGGAAAAAGTGCATGCCACATTTTGCTAATATTTTCTTACATATATATGTTATAAATTCAAAACTTAGTATTTCCATTTTGCAAAGTAGTTTGTCCTGACAGCAAAGTGTTTTCAAATACAGTTGAGGTCAAAAGTTTACACCCCCCTTTCAAATGCATGTTACTGTTTATTTAGGACTGACCTGAATAAGATATTTCACATAAAATATGTTTACATATAGTCCACGAGAGAAAATAATAGTTGAATTTATAAAAATGACCCAATTCAAAAGTTTACATACACTTGATTCCTAATACTGTGTTCTTACCCGAATGATCCACAGATGTGTGTTTTTGTTTTTTTGTTTAGTGATTATTGTACATGAGTCCCTTGTTTGCCCTGAACAGTTAAACTGGCCACTATTCTTTAGAAAAATCCTTCTGGTCCCACAAATTCTTTGGTTTTCCAGCATTTTTGTGTATTTGAACCCTTTCCAGCAATGACTGTATGATTTTGAGATCCATCTTTTCACACTGAGGACAACTGAGGGACTCATATGCAACCATTACAAAAGGCTCAAACGCTCACTGATGCTCCAGAAGGAAAAGCGATGCATTAGGAGCGGAGGGGTGAAAACTTTTTGAATTTTGAAAGGGTAAATTTACCTCAGGGTAAATTTAACTCATTTTGTCTTCTGGGAAACATGTAATTATCTTTTGTAACCTCTGAAGGGCAATACTAAATGAAAAAATAAGAAAATTGTACACATCTCCATTCTGTTCAAAAGTTTTCACCCCCTGGCTCTTAATGCACGTTTTTTCCTTCTGGAGAATCACAAAAATGCTGAAGAACCACAGAAATTGCGGGACCTGTAGGATTTTTCTGAAGAACAGTGGGTAGTTTAACTGTTGAGGACGAACAAGGGACTCATGAACAAATATCACTAAACAAAAAAACACAGCTGTGGATCATTCAGGTAGGAACACAAGTGTGTCAATCAAACAAAATGCATTAAAAAGGGTAAGAGGGTTATTATTTGTTGTTGGGCATCAAACTTAGTTTAACAGTAACTGTATTGGGATTATAACAAAGACTCCAATACATTCATGAAAAAAATAAATGAATAAACAGTAAAGCAAGAAGCTGTGTATTGTATGTGTTACCGTGAAACATTTTACGACCAGTTTTTTTATGTATCATTAATTATTTAATGATTTGATCTGACATGCTGCTTGTATTGTAGCTAAACAGTTCATTGTTTTGTTTGATTTTGTGATCTATTGTAACTTTTATATTTAATATATTTAAATTTCATTTATATTTAAAGAGTATATATATATTTTCACTTTAAGTCCTGTGGCATGACATGAATTTTCTGAATTTTCCATGT
This sequence comes from Labeo catla, assembly GCA_012976165.1. Taxonomy (NCBI): domain Eukaryota; kingdom Metazoa; phylum Chordata; class Actinopteri; order Cypriniformes; family Cyprinidae; genus Labeo; species Labeo catla. The sequence continues at coordinate 333,614 of VONZ01000387.1, forward strand.
AGCTTCTCAGTGAATATGAACTCATGAAATATATATGAATATTATATTTAAAAATATACTATTAATTAAATAAATAGTTCTGAATAAACAAAAAAGAAAATACAAGCTATCATTCAGGTAATTACATTTAAATTTAAACTACAATACATCTTGATTTAATTTCAATGAAGCATTGAAAAACATTAGTTTTAGTATATTCTGTTAAACTACTCCTGTTAAACTTAAAACCTTGCCCAAAAGCAGACTAATTAAGGTGTGTGCTGTTAAATCAATAAGACAATGACAAACCCACTGCCCTTGCTATCAGTGTAATGTGACCTTTGCAGCTGAGAGCTCACAATGCTTCATTAGTATTCTAGTGGAAAGGCGGCATGAACTCTGTAGCTCAAAAGGTCATCAGAGACTGCCACATTATTATGAACAAGCAAACAAAAAAAATCAAAATAATCTAATTTTACCTTGCTTTAGAGAAGTAACCTGTTAGAAATGTAACAAATGCACACATTGTAAAATGCGATGACACTTATATAATGCCAATAGGCTTATTCCTGACCCTTCAAGTAGTCTTTGTTAATCGAGACAGGTCTGACAAGCACACTGGTTCTGAACTGGTGGTTCATGACCCAAAAACCAACCGCTGTTTACAATAGCATAAAATAAGGAGAACAAAAAATTATTTAGATTTTTTAAACACTTTTTACACTTTTGTGTCCAAAAGCGAAACCATAACTAATGAATTAGCAGACAGAGCATAACTAGCAAGGTCATTTTTCAAACAGTTATAATCATTGCCATGCGTGCCGCTTGCATGGTTATCACTTTCTCATTGGAAGACACTGTCTCATTGACAGAAACTTTGGATGGAGATCATATGCACAAAGACATTACAAGCCCAAATGACGCCTGGACCTGAATTCAACCTCAGAAACCAACCTCAGCATTACGTTTCTACACTGCAGCTCCATGTGCTTGCAATTTACCAACAATTATCAGGTGCATTAGCATCACTGAATAAACTTGGCACGCAGATGCCACACTTTCAAATGTCCAGGTGCAGTTACCTGGCTCTTACGCTCAATTGAAATCAAACAACAGAGCAAATTTGTCACAATCAAGAGATGGAATCAAACCACTTGTAAGTGGTAAATTTAGTGTGTAGTAGAGCTGAAGATCTTTGCCCGAACCCGAGAGGACCCGACAGGACCCGACAGGACCTGTCGGGTTCGGTCGGGTTCGGGCTTAATTTATATCATTTTACACGGGCTCGGGCCGGGCATGGGCTTGCGCTCAGGTTTGTGCTCCGGCTTGCGCGGTAAATGAGCGGTCATATGATGCGTTTCGATTTGCGCGAGAAAGATGTGAAAATGGATGTTGAGGAGGTGAAACGGAGGCTTTCCTCTGGCGATTATGTTTTGGCAAAATTTACAAAACTTGCAAAATTAGCCGGATCAGTACTATGCATCCCAGCCAGTAGCAGCAGCAGTGAAAGGGTGTTCAGTGCTGCTGGACGCACCATCTGCGCTAAAGCCATCTACCATGGATTCAATACATTTCCTCCACAAAAACATGAATTTATCTTAATTTAATTTGTTAAGAAAGACTAATTTTTATTGGCGCGCTGGCCTAGTGTATGCCTAGGCCTATTTAGAGTGCTGAGATGTTACGATGTTACAGAGGACTTATTTTATTTCTTTGTTCCAACTTCCAAGCGGCCTATAGCCTAAGTTAGTCATGAATAAATTATGTTAAAACATGTATAAATGATTTATTCTTGACAAAAGGCAAAAGAGCTGTGTGCTTGCGCACATTTGAATAATGTCGGGCTGTAAACGGGTTCGGGCTTTTAAAAAGCTGTCAATCAAAATGTACTTGTCGGGCTCAGGCACTGTCGGGCCTAACTTTTAAGGCCCGATTACAGCTCTAGTGTGTAGTGACTACAGTAGGTATGAGGCTTCTGTGCCAAAAGAGAAATGAGAATTTGTCACAATCAGTCACAAGGACAAATGACGTTCACTGATGTCATGCTTGGATTAATGCGTCGTAAAGAGCCAAGTGTGAATATGCGTATGTGGGAATGTGATTTGAAGTCAGAAATTCAGAGTTTCCAGTAGGAACTTTTGACTGGAATGCCTACTGACTTCTGATTTCTGACTTGGAAACTTGTAGGAACCGCAACGACCCTTACTACTGAATCCAAAATACCTGCTCAGTCCATCAACAGAAGTGAAACAGTAGTAATATATGTGACCCTAGACCACAAAACCAGACATAAAGGTCAATTTGTCGAAACTGAGATTTATACATCATCTGAAAACTGAATAAATAACCATATATTGATGTATGGTCTGTTAGGATAGGACTATTGTTGACAACTATTTGAAAACCTAAAATCTGAGGGTGCAAAAAAAAAAAAAAAGGAAGAAAATCACCTTTAAATTTGTCCAAATGATTTCTTAGCAATGCATATTGCTAATCAAAAATTAAGTTTTGATATATTTACAGTAGGAAATATGCAAAATATCTTTATGGAACATGATCTTTACCTAATATCCTAATGATTTTTGGCCTAAATGAAAAATAATTATAATTTGACCTATACAATGTATTTTTGGCTATTGCTACAAATATATCCGTGCTACTTGAAGGGTTAGTTCATCCAAAAATGAAAATTAGCCCATAATTTACTCACTCTCCAGACATCCTAGGTGTATATGACTTCCTTTTTCAGACGAATCCAGTCGGAGTTATATAAAAAAATTTCCTGCCATTTCCAAGCTTTATCATAGCATGGGCGGGTGATTCTCTTCATCAGTCCAAAACAAGTCCAATAAAGAGCATCTATTCATAAGAAAACGGCTCCAGGGGGTGAATAAAGGCCACCTGTAGCAAATTGATGCATTTTTGTAAGACAAATATTAATATCTAAAAAGTAATAACCACTTTAATCTAGCTTGTGCCGGCTGGTCGTACTCAGAAGCAGCGGGCGGATGACGTAGGACATGGTGGTGAGTCTTGTGAAAACCAACATGTGTGTACAGGAGCAAAGCAAGCAAAGTTTCCTTACTTTAGCAAAGGAAAACCAGTCTCCTCTTGGTTTATATCAAAATTCTCTAATATTTTCCTATACAAATCCTTGTTTCAAACTTCTAATTCATGGCCGTTGTTCTGTTTTGATCTCTCCACGACGTGTTCATGTTCGTCACTTCTGCGCAACGCCAACGTATTACGTCATCCGCCTGGAGCTGCTTTCTGGTACGACCAGCTGGCGCAAGCTAAATTAAAGTGATTCTTATGTTTTACTTATGGATACTTTTTTATTATGGATGGATGAGGAGAAATACCCATCCATGCAATGGTAAAGCTTGGATGATTGGATGACAGGATGATTTTTAATATAACTCTGATTGGATTTGTCTGAAAGAAGGAGGGTGAGTAAATTATGGGCTAATTTTTATTTTTGGGTGAACTAACCCTTTAAGACTGGTTTTGTTGTCAAGGGTCACATATTGTTTATTAGCGCTTCTGTTCGTCTGTGGATGTGATACTGCTTTTATATCTGTTTTTATCAACTGGTATTACTAACATTGGACATGTCCATCTTGGTTTTTGTGTATTGGAACGCACTCAACTCAGATACGTCATTACCAACTTCGACATCTGACTTCTGAGGTAAATATGACAGTTTACAGCCAAACTCAACATATTATGACATTTTACAACCTGAACAAAGCTACCAAATTGCATCCAAACATTTGGAATAATGCACACAAGTTGTATGGACTATATTTATGATATTTTTAAGGAGCTTGTTGGCCCCGGGTCACCATCTACTTTACTTCTATGGAACAGGCTTTTTCCAAAGCCGTATGGGTTTGGAACAATGTAAGTGGGCATAAATGTTGGCAGATTTTTCTTTTTTGGGTGGACTATTCCCTTAAAAAAAGTAAATAAATCATGCAGAATGTTGTCATCCATTCACTCACTCAAATGTTGTTTCAAATCTGTATGAATTTCATTCTTCTACTGAATATATTTTGAAGATTTTTGGTAACCAAACAGTTGCTGGTAGCTATTGACTTCCATAGTATTTTTAGCACTTTTATGGAAGTCAATAGCTACAAGCAACTGGTTACCAAAATTCATTAAAATATACATTTTTTTTCTGTTCAGCAGAAAAAGGAAATTCATACAGGTTTGGAACAACTTGAGGGTGAGTAAATGATGACAGAATTTTCATTTTTGGGTGAACTATCCCTTTAACTAGCCATTTTTAGAAGACTATCCTAAATATAGTATTTCTGATGCATACTGTCATAGGCTTAACTCCAATTATAGCTTAAAATATATCAGAGTGCACATTCCATTATGATGTGGCTGCTCTGATCAAAAAGCCGGTTTGGTTGGATGCTGGAGGAGTGTGTGCTGGTGATTATGGGGTAGTGTTTCCATGACAGAGCCATTTTGATATAAACCTTCTGCTGCTGCTAAAGACGCTTGTGTACTGTTATGAGATGAGCTTCCTCTACCAAATCCTAGGCTTTATTTGTGATAGAAGAGTCTGCAGCTGATGCTTCGAGCCTCATTCACCTCAACACTCTGGGAAACCAGCTGGTCTTTGGATGCTCTTTGAGATCTTGAGATCCATAACAAACACTATGAGGCGGCGACAACAAAGAAATGCACACACAGCCTGAAGATGGGGGGTGGTTAAGAGTCTTGAAGACGCAATAAAAAGGCACGAAGACTCCTCATGAGCAATATGTGGTGGATTTTACACAGTGTAAATCATTAAAAGGTCTGTCCTATTAACTTAAAGCCCTTGCTATTAAAGAACATATGGGAGGAGATTATACTTATCAGCATCACTAATTAGCTATCATTATAACAAACTGAGGAAAATTTCATTAATGCAATAATTTTATTTAAAACTGAGGCAACTGGGAGAGGAATTGTGATATTTTAATCTGAGCTCTCAATGGTCTTTCTGTATATTTTATGAATGTAATCCTACTTTCAACAGTAGAAAGGTTCTTCATCATATTTAGCACATAAGAAGTTTGACTAACCAGGTGATTTGAAACAGGTTTCCCAAACACTGCTTTTGGCCAATGGCTGGAAAAACAGATAGTTTCTATGATGTGATAATCAAGATGCTTTAAGAAACAGAGCATTTATAATTGAGACAAAATACACACTTCATATTTAAAGGGATAGTTCACTCAAAAATTACATTTTTGTCATCATTACTCACCCTCATGTTGCTCCAAACCTGTATGAGTTTTATTCTTCTGTTGAACACAAAAAAGATCTTAATATATTATGAAGAATGTTGACTACAAAACAGTTGACGGTAGCCATTGACTTCCAGAATATATTTTCCAATATACTGAAGTCAATGGCTACCGTCAACTGTTTGTTTCTCAACATTCTTCAAAATATCTTCTTCAGTGTTCAACAGAAGAATCATATAAACATACAAATACAAATTTGGAACAACATAAGAGTAAGTCAATGATAACAGAATATTCATTTTTGGGTGAACTATCCCTTTAAGTCTAACAACCAGAATATTTTTGTCTTTACTTTGAAAAGTAGGATATCTTCCCAACAAGCATCCATTTGGAAATATTATGAGGCAGGTATGTTGGTGCTATCTTTCTTCTAATGAAAATAAAAATCATACATTCTTAACTGTTGCTTAAGTGAGCAAATATTTTGGAACCACTGTCATTGATGTGCAATATTCTTAGAGTAACAGTGAAAAGAAGAAAGAGATTCTTAAAGGTTCGTGCAAAATGATTATGCATATTCATATTCTAAGAATGATGCTGCTACACTGTCCTCTTGAGCCTGACGCCTTTCATAATATTGTGACATGCAATATTCTGATACATCTAACAGTTAGTTACATGTCTCCTTACTAATTCTGATGGTTTTTAGTTAAAATCCATACTAAAATATAATCTATATTCAACAAAAAATAAATATGCGTAACAAAATCTGTTACGCTCAACTTTGACAGTTTCAATCTGCACACCATTTGCACTGAACCAGATATCAAACGCATCGCTGAAATACTAAGAAAAGTTATCCACTCACCGCAGCTGAAATGAAGACAACAATTGGACAGTTAATAATTGTCATAAGACAACACTATCTTTAGACAACAAAATCCTTCAGTGTGGCATTATGTTCCAGGACAAGTACATATCGTTCCCTCCTCGAGCGCAGAACGCCAAATGACCAGGAGCCAAAGCGCGGGCTGAAACCACACCTCCACCCTCTCCAAACTCTCTCTAAAACAGCCCAGTTGTTATTCACATTCCTGATGATGATGTTGTTCACTTATTATCCAGCTTTAGAGCAGTTCACGTGAATAATGTGACTACACGCACTGTTTCCGTCCACTGTGTCTCAGCAATGTTCCATTGTTTTTATTATTCGCATCTTTTTATTGAATCTGACCAACCGGCTTACAAAATCACACTTTTTCATCGGGCTTAATATTTTCGACTCTCAGAAGTGATGAATGAACTAGTCTATTTGTATTAGACCTAGGGGATTGATTGATATCTGGTGGCAAAAGTTACTTTAATTGCCAAAAAAAAAAAAAAAACACTGGAAATATGTTAATGAATGACAAATGTGCAAAAACCAAGAGATGTTTTTGCATTTGTTGGACTCAAAAATATTTTAATATTGTTAATATTGCTGAATAAACCTAAATACATGAAACCTAAAAACTACTTTATATATGATAAATCAGGTATAAATCTCTTTAAAGTTTTTTTTTTTTTCTTTTTTTTTCAGTGTGACACATGGAATTACAATAAACACCATTATTAATAACTTTTTCCCGAAAAAACATTTTTCCTGAATTACACGTCATTCAAAAGTTTGGGATCAATAAGATATTTAATGTTTTTGCTTGATTTCTATGTGAACATATTAAAATGTAATTTATTCCTGTGATGCAAAGCTGAATTTTCAGCATCATTACTCCAGTCTTCATTGTCACATGATCCTTCAGAAATCATTATGCATATTGGAATGATTTTTCAAGGATCATGTGACAATAAAGACTGGAGTAATGGCTGATGAAATCAGCTTTGCATCACAGGAAAAAAATATATTTTAAAATATATTAAAATAGAAAAACATTATTTTAAACTGAAATAATATTTCACAATATTCCAGTTTTTTCTGTATTTTCATCAACTAAATGCAGCTGTGATGAGCATAAGAGAATTTATTAAAAAAAAAACATTAAAAATTGTGCCGATCCCAAACTTTTGAATGGCAGTGTATATGAATGTGTACCATTCCGTATGTATGTTTTCGTACAATCTGCTGGTAACACTTTAGAATACTGTTCTGTCATTAATGAATAACTACACAGGAACAAATGATTAATGCACTATTAACATAGCAACTAACAGGAAATTCTGATTAATTAATTTTTTTCATAGCTATCAGAAATAACTACTATATACAGGGTCATAATTAAAAGTGAAGATCATGGTAACCCACTGTAATGACTCAACTATTTTCGAAAGAATTACTAATTACTTGGATTAGCTTCTTGTTAGTTGTTAGATAGTACTGTAGTTAACAGAGTGCAAATATCGCATTACTCATGTGTAGGTATTCACTCCACACTATAAAGTAGAACAATAAACACTAAAATAGTAGTAGTGTATGTTCAAATTCATAAAACAGGCAAAAACTACTCTTCAGATGAATGCACATCCAGTGGACACTACTATCCCATGAGATGTCAATAGCAATGAGGCGACATAACTGACGCTGCAGCTCACATGACAATGACACCGTGACAAATGCAGTATGTCCGGATTACATTCATACTACACACATTCATTCTACTGTATACAGAACATAGTTGCAAAAGTTTCACAGTTCACAGTTAGTGATTACTTATTTTAAAAAGTGCCTACTCAGAGAATATGTCAAGTTGGCGCAGCCTTTGTTTTTTATAAACTTTTCAAAGAAATCAGTCTGCCTTCCCATGACATCTGTCCCAAAGCCAATATAACCAACATGAGCTTGCCCAAACCAAGAGCATTTTAAAATTAAAGTTCTGTATTCATTGAAAGTTCTGTGATCATTTACAGAATTGTATGGCTTATGAAGACGAAAATTAAATCTTAAAGTAGTTCTTGTTTGCCATGTTGAAGCTTAAAAGCATCAAAACCAAATCACTTTTGTTTTATTATATAAAGCGGCATCAGTACTCTTTAAAATTTTCCCCGTTTGTATTCAGTGAAAGCAGTTGTGTTCAATGGAATTTGTGATCTGTTACTTCAATGTACTTCAATGTTTTCTTAAAGGAGAAGTCCACTTCCAAAACAAAAATTAACAGATAATGTACTCACCCTGTTGTCACTCAAGATGTTCATGTCTTTCTTCAGTCGTAAAGAAATTATGTTTTTTAAGGAAAACCTTTCAGGATTTTTCTTCATAGGCTGATCATAGGTTGCAGTTGTAAATGATCCCAGCCAAGAAAGAAGGGTCTTATCTAGCAAAACAATGTTATTTTCATTTAAAAACATACAATTTAAATACTTTTTAATGTCAAACGCTCGTCTTGTCTTGCTCTACCTGAACTCTGTGTATTCTGGTTCAAGACAGTTAGGGTATGTCGAAAAAAAAAATTTTTTCCTCAACTTTAAAGATCATTTTAAAATCATCCTACATCGCTGCAGAAGTACCGACCCAGTATTTGCAAAGTGAGCATGCAAAGAAGATCAAACACACTTAACAGAAAAGGTAAAACAGCGATATAGGGCGATTTTGAAGTTGAGGGAGAACATGAGATGGGAGTTTTTCGACATAACCTAACCGCCATGAACCAGAACAAAAACAGTCCAGGCAGAGTAAGACAAGATGAGTGTTTGCCATTAAAAAGTATATAAATTGTATTAATTTTAATGAAAATAACCAGTCATTTACAACCACATTTGTGATCGTTTGAAGCCGCATTTAAACTGTATTTTGGAAGTTCAAACTCGGGGCACCATAGAAGTCCACTATATAGAGAAAAATGCTGAAATGCTTTCCTCAAAAAACAGAAAACAGAAAAACAGAAAAAAAATTCTTTGTGACTGAAGAAAGAAAGACATGAACATCTTGGATGACAAGGGGGTGAGTACATTATATGTGAATCTTTGTTTTGGAAGAGGACTTCTCCTTTAAAGGCTGACTGTGTGCAGACGGGACATTCCACAGGTCTTCGTAAACACATATTAAGATATCTAATGTCTTAACAAGAGAAGCCTGATTTTAATTTCTACGAGACACTTTGAGCTTTCTCAAACAACTTCCAGACTGTTTTGTCCAAAAACACATGAACCCCTTTAAGAATGTTAATGAAACTACATTACTGTCATGTCTAATGGTCAACAACAAAGTCAAGCAAGCTTCAAACACATACTCACTGACTACAATGCTTATTTATCACTAAAAATGGAGTAAAATAAAATAGTCAAATTCCATTTTTATTCTTTCAAACAATTATTGAAACGAAACGCAGGACTGTACGATATTAGGCAGTGTACATCTATGCCAACATTTCCTCTCCTTAGTTTCCACAGGCAGTTTAATTCTCTGCCAACCCTTTGACCTCTCCTCTCAGAGATTTAAACCCATTCAGCCAGCCAGACTATTAGGATGCATGTTGTCCATGCTTGACTGGGTAAGTCTTTTGCTGGAAATAGAGCATTGTTACTCCCGCCTTTGCATTTCTTTTTCCACTGAGGTCACGTCTGTTTAGAGGGTCGTCCTCATTCACACAGACACGCGTGTGTTTTGTCGTAGCCTCCAGCTCTAGTGGTGGGTGCTGATCACACAAACACCATTACACACGCCATTATTAGCCCGGCCTCCCCGCTGGTTTGCCCGCATTGCAATCTCAGTGCAACATTTCACATCTCGCAGCTCCTTATTAATGACAACAGCGATCGCTCTCACCGCCAAATCATAGCCGAGGGGCCTGAAAGTTTGAGGTTTCAAGTGCAGAGAGACATATAATCATATCATGCAATGGAAACAACATCAGACACCTCATGGGATACGAATCGCCTGCAGTAGATATAACCAATCAGCATTATTATTCATTTCACTCCACCGAGGCAGAAAGAAACTCATCATGAGTCTTATTGACACGGAGGATAAAGGAAGATTGAAGTTTGCACAGTGGGATTTGAAGACAGATTAAAGGAAAAGTTTAATAAAGGCCCCAGAAGGGTGGGATTTAAAGAATTGTCTTCTTGTTCAGAACTAGTTCTATTAAAAATAATAATATTAAAAAACATGAGGTTTGGTTCCATTAACAGTTTATAAGTGTATGCATTGTGGACCAAATCCTAACATACTCATTCAGTTAATAGTCTGAATTGTACACAACACCTAAAACTATTTTTTTATACAGCAGAATTTCCTCATTTTTTTAGATTTTGTATATCTAAACCAGAGGCTGCGCTAGACTTTAACATTGTCCGTCATTTTGACGGCCAGGGTCGTAGAAATTCTGTCATAATCTATTATTACCCCTCATTTTAATTATCATATTTTAATTAGAATAAAACATTTAATTGCTTTTATTTTTGTTTACGTTTAAATTTTTAATCATGAACCTACAGGACGACAGGGCAGTGTTTAAAAACAACAAAATACGCTAGGGCTGGGTAAACAAACAAACAAACAAACAAACAAAAAAACGATTTCTCGATTTTAATACATTTTCATTTTAATGAACCAAAATCTATTCTTAAATCACAATCAATCTTTTGGTCTATGCTGTTTTCAGTTGTTAAATAAACAGGGCATAGTGTGTCTTCCTTATAAAAATAACAATAGGCTAGGCTTTGTGTTACTTTTGATATAAAACAAAGTCTCAAATTTCAAATTCTGTCCATTTCATTAGGAAATTCAAGCAATAAATACCATTTTGGCACTTTTTAATGTGGTGTGATAGATCGTTGTAGCTTCTGTCCCTGGTGAAAAAACCACCATAGGCTGCTAGGCATGTTTTGATGCTGGTCCTTTGCTGGTTTATGCTGGTCCTTTGCTGGTTGATGCTGGTCCTTGACCAGAAACATGACCAGCATAAACCAGCATCAAAACATAGCTACCAGCATATGCTGGTTTTTTCACCAGGGATTCCAAACCCGTAAGACCTTTGTTCATCTTCAGAACACAAATTAAGATATTTTTGATGAACTCTGAGAGCTTTCTGACCGTGCATAGAGAGCTTGTTCAAGGTTTAGAAAGGTAGTAAGGACATCGTTAGAATTCAACCTTAAAGCTATATGAGAATACTTTTTGTGTGCAAAGAAAACAAAAATAACAAAATTATTTAACAATTTATTCTTTAATTTCTTTCACTGTTCTGACGTAAAACCTTCCAGCAACAAATCACATGTTTGAAATCATTTCCTTCATCTGGAAAATAGCTGCTTCTTTCACACTCTAATAACTGCTGCATTGAAAACAACCCAGCACTGGGTAAAATATGGACAAATCCAGCAACTGGGTTGTTTTGACCCAACGTGTTTAACCCAACCTTCTGAGTAGTTCAAAACAACCCAATGCTGGGTTTATCCATATTTTACCCAGCGCTGGGTTGTTTTTAACTTAGCATGTAGTAAAAAACTGTTCGGTTTCATTTGAGCTGACACTACCTTTCTAAACTCTTTGAGACAATACTTCCTATACACTAGATGACAGAATACAGAATGTATAGTACACATAGTGTAAATGCCCAGTGGCTACATTTATATGCAACCGAATAACCTGTTAGTAATCAGATTGATGGCTCAATCGGACAGAAAAGCCTTCATGTAAATACTAGGGCTGTCAGTCGGTTAAAATGTTTAATCTAATTAATCACAAAATAAATTTGACTGTGAAAATACCCACAAAAGATTATTTTTAAGCTATTTTTGTGTTAAATGAGAAAGTATTAGGTAGACATTGCAAATTGCAGCTTTAGAAAGAAATATTTTATTTGATTCAACATATACTTTATTACACATAAACATTTAGGCTGCAACGGTGTAACGTAAACTATGGAACATAAAAGAAGATCATTTGAGAAACATCTCTATTTTTATTTATATAATGAAAGTCATGATAACCAGCTTTGTTACCACTTGTCTTCAAAAAACTTTTTATGTTCCACAAAAGAAAGGTTTGAAATGACATGATTGACAGAATGTGATTTTTGGGGGTTGAACTATCCTTCTATTATTATTATTATTATTATTATTATTATTATTATTATTATTATTATTATTTATTTATTTATTTTTAATGAAATGATACTCTAAATAAGAAACCAAATCTGCCAGCAGATGGCGGTAAATGTCTTTATGAGTCATTCCCTGGATTTGATTATTCAAACAGCTGGCTCTCTTTATAAATGGGCCTTTGAATCATTGATTCACACGATTTGTTCAAAACGCAGATTCGTTCAAAAACTAAACACCGCTGTGTGGCTCGGAGACATGCAACAATTCTGCTATGGCTTCAAATGTAACATGTTCTCTGCAAAATTCAGCAAAAACACTTAATATAGTGTTTAAAATAACACAATATTAACTTCTTATTTACTGAACTGTTGTATAAAACATTTAACAAAATCAGGGGACAAAATCAGTAAACCAAAACAGGAAAGTACTTTGCATGTGCAGTGTCATAGAAATTGATGTTGTCTTTAACTTGCTTTGCCCTGGTTTTGTTCGGCACATAGCGGTGTACCTTCCATGTTGGTGGCCATCGGCACCAGAGTACTGAAGTTTGAACGGCAGTCGGGCGCTGTCCATTTGGGACACATGCCTGAACCACTGCAGGCATCTCTTCTGTATTGCCTCTTCGTTGACTGACTGGTTGCCACAATCTTGATTAATAGTTTAGTTTCGGAGTCGGTTGAACAGAGATACACTTTGATCCGTAGAGTAGAATCGAAATGATCATGTCCAGAAAAGGCGCATCTTGGTCACGATAGTGTTGTTGGCCTTGAGCCATTTGAGCAATGCAAATGCTGCAGCTGCAATCTTCTTTAAAGAAGAATACACTGAAAAGTGTATTATGGAACACACACAGCTAGAGACAAATGTTTATGGGAAAGATAGAATATTATAAGACATATGCTATATGGAGTCTCACCCTTAACCATGGAACTCTTCCCATATAATTACAGAGCTTCAACAACAATTCCCTGGAAAACGAACAAACCCGTCACAGGCTTTTATAGTTTAGTTAGAATGAGCAACGGATTCTCTTATATGCTATTATGAGTCAAACCAGAAGAATGAGTGGTGAGTTTTCTGTGCTGTGGTTTACAATGAGTCACAGCTCAAAACCACATTCCCTCTGAGGAATGTGCAGGAACCTCAGCATCTCTCCAAAACAAAGTTTTCTACCAATGTCACATCCACAGAATGAAAGAGGAAGAACATTTACAGTAGTTCATTTATGAAGCTCTGGGTTAGTTTGTGGAGCACTTTTAAATGCTTACTGGAATATGGAACTGGGAAATGTCACAAAAGACAGTCTCATGATCAGAAATAGATTTATTTTATAAATACTTAATATACAGTTATGTAGTGTGGAAAGAACAGCTAGCCAGTAACTTTGAAAATCATATGCTGTATGAGTCATTTTAACGGATTGTCTGTTTACACTAAGTGCAAACAGGCTGCCTTGTTAGCACAGGCTGTTTACATTAACTCCGCCCACTATTGTATGGGTGAGCCAGACATAATTACAAAAAGAAACCCGTCTGGTAATAGGAGCAGTGGGATAAAAATAGCGGATGTACTTTTGATGCAAATTTTTCCAATCCCATTCTTTCCTTTTAATCGCATAGCGTTTATTTTGAAAACAAAGAAAATATCCAAAAAGTGCAATTATTTGCCTAACAGGCATTTATTAGGCCTATAATTGATATGCTGTCCTTGTGATGATCAGACAGGCTGTGTACTGATTTGTAGTCTACTACAGTATAGGTGCAAACAGTCTTTACCGTATTTTAAGTGATAAATCAAACACATAAAATTTTGCTTACATTGATGTTACACTACAACACTAAAAAATATCCAGTTACATTTTATTTTAGGTGTCCTTATTACAGTGTAATTATAATTAAGTACTGTGTAATATTAATTAACCACATGCAATGCAATAAATAAATAAATAAATTCACATATTGGCCAAAATTTTATTATTTATTTATTTATTTTCCTCCAGCTCTTTATGATGTGAAATCAATGTAAACACAGTCAGGTGCAGTATGGATAACATACAGGATGGGACAACATATTAAAATTTATGTTACTGTATATTGATCTGTGGATTAGTGTGAATGCTGCCTATTCGATCTATTTGATCCAACAATCAAAAAGTAATAATACTGAGAAAAAAAATAAATGAATAAATCACTCACTTCCCTTGATAATGATAATGACACTTTGTATTTATTATTGCTTGTGTTGGGTTTCTTTGTTATTCTTTATTACTGTCTATTTGCTTGTATGTTTCAATGTTACAGTGGGGAAAATAATTATTTCATCCCCTTCTGATTTTGTACGTTTGCCCACTGACAAAGAAACGACTAGTCTATAATTTTAATGGTAGGTTTATTTTAACAGTGAATGACAGAATAACAACAAAAAATCCATAAAAATGCATTTCAAAAAAGTTATAAATTGATTTGCATTTTAATGAGTGAAATAAGTATTTGATTCCCTATCAGTCGGCTACATGAGCTGAGATTAGGAGCACTCTCTTAAAGGAGAAGTCCACTTCCAGAACAACAATTTACAAATAATTTACTCACCCCTTGTCATCCAAGATGTTCATGTCTTTCTGTCTTCAGTCGTAAAGAAATTATGGTTTTTGAGGAAAGCATTTCAGGATTTTTCTTCATATAATGGACTTTATTGGTGCCCCGAATTTGAACTTCCAAAATTCAGTTTAAATGCGGCTTCAAAGGGCTCCAAATGATCCCAGCCGAGGAAGAAGGGTCTTATCTAGCGAAATGATCGGCCATTTTTTTCCAAAAATAAAAATGTGTATACTGTTTAAGCACAAAAGCTTGTGTAGCACAGGCTCTGGGATGCGCGTCCACTGGTCGTTCTTGAACGAGTCGTCTTGGGGAGTGATTTGTTCAGTTATGCATGTGCAACATCCTATTAGGTTCTGTACTGGAATTAGTTCACCTGTTTCGAGTCTTCGGGTTTTTCGAGTTATTCGTTCATCTTATGGGGCTGTCACGTGATGCTGATTTTGCTAAAATGAATGAAATGACTCGAAAAAAGATTTGTTCATTTTGCTGAACGAGACTCAAAGGTCCGAGTCGGTAAAATTATCCGAACTTCCCATTACTACTATGAATCACGTCTTCGATTCACCACAAGTTCATCGTCTGTGTACTCTGGCTCAAAAAGCCAGAGTATGTCGAAAAACTCCATGTTATTTTCTCCTACAACTTCAGAATCGTCTGACATCGTTGTACCTTTTTGTTTGTAAACAGCGTTTGACTTACTTGCACTTTCTTAGTCTTTGGTTAGTCTGTGGTCCCGCCTACGTTCTGCATGACCTTTCGACATGATTCAATAGTAAGCGAACACATATCCCAGAGCCTGTACTACACAAGCTTTTGTGCTTTAAAAGTATACAAATTTTTATTTGCAGAAAAAAATAATTGTTGTTCTGGAAGCGGAGTTCTCCTTTAAAGGGAGTGCTCCTCATTTCATCTTGTTACCTGTATAAAAGACACTGGTCCACGGAAGCAATCACTCGATCAGATTCCAAACTCTCCACCATGGCCAAGACCAAAGAGCTGTCCAACGAAGACCTACACAAGGCTGTAATGGGCTACAAGACCATCGGCAAGCAGCTTGGTGAGAAGGTGACAACAGTTCATGTCAGTGCGATTATTTGCAAATGGAAGAAACATAAAATAACTGTCAATCTCCCTTGATCCGGGGCTCCATGCAAGATCTCTCCTCATGGAGTTTCAATGATCATGAGAACGGTGAGGAATCAGCCCAGAACTACATGGGAGGATCTTGTCAATGATCTCAAGGCAGTTGGGACCACAGTAACCAAGAAAACAATTGGTAACCCTACGCCATGAAGGACTGAAATCCTGCAGCGCCCACAAGGTCCCCCTGCTCAAGAAAGCACATGTACAGGCCCGTCTGAAGTTTGCCAAAAAACATCTGAATGATTCAGAGGAGAACTGGGTGAAAGTGCTGTGGTCAGACGAGACCAAAATTGAGCTCTTTGGCATCAACTCAACTTGCCGTTTTTTGGAGGAAGAGCAATGTTGATTATGGTCCCAAGAACACCATCCCCACCATCAAACATGGAGGTGGAAACATGTTTTTCATTACAACTGCCACGTCAGAGACAATGGACGGGGCCATGATCCATCAAATCTTGGATGAGAACCTCCTTCCCTCGTTGAAAATGTGTCGTGGATTGGTATTGCAGCATGACAGTGACCCAAAACACATGGCCAAGGCAACAAAGGAGTGGCTCAAGAAGAAGCACATTAAGGTCCTGGAGTGGCCTAGCCAGTCTACAGACCTTAATCCCATAGAAAATCTGTGGAGGGAGCTGAAGGTTCGAGTTGCCAAACATCAGCCTTGAAACCTTAATGACTTGGAGAGGATCTGCAAAGAGGAGTGGGACAAAATCCCTCTGAGATATGTGCAAACCTGGTGGCCAACTAGAAGAAACGGCTGATCTCTGTGATTGTCAACAAGGGTTTTGCCACCAAGTACTAAGTCATGTTTTCCAAAGGGATCAAATACTTATTTCACTCATTAAAATGCAAATAAATGTATAACTTTTTTTAAATGCTTTTTTCTGGATTTTTCTTGTTGTTATTCTGTCTCTCACTGTTCAAATAAACCTACCACTAAAATTATAGACTGGTCATTTTTTTGTCAGTGGGCAATCTTTGCCTAAATTTGCCACTGAAATTGGTAAACACATCGACACTATGGACGTCCCGAGATCGAATCCCATGCATGAGGACCTTTTTGATCTCGCCACACTCTCTCCACTTCGCTTCCTGTCATCTCTATAGTCCTGTAATAATAATAAAGGCAAAACACCAAATATAAATCTTGAAAAAAAAGAAAAAAAATTGTAATCCAGAATGGTTTTATGATATGTTCAAAAATTCAACTCGCCAGTGAATACAATTCTTTTGTGAATACAATTGTTCTACAATTCATATAAATATTCCACATTTATGTTTTATTACATATTAAGAAGGTCCTGTTCTACAGTGGCTATTGCAGAAGAATAAACACACATGCACTATTACGAACGTGTAGACAGCACACTATCATTAAGTTTCATTGAGCTGGCCGCATATGACCGCTCTGAAGAAATATGGCCTCGCAGGACACATAAAAAGATGTAGTATTCCATTCTCCAGCCAACACAGACACTTTCGTCTGTTTACAGTGAGTGTCTTGCCTTCTGCCTGACCTCTGCTGTGTGTTAAACTGCTGTCTGTCGCGTAAATAGACAGTAACGTTGTTATTTTGAGCCCAGGAGACATGAGTTTACCCTCCCTTCACCTCACAAGAAACAATAACACGTTTTTCGGGCTGCCTCTTAACACTGGCTAAAGGCCTGTTTGCATCCCAAATCACATACTCTCTATTCTAAATAGCTTGCAATAGTATTAGTGTACCCCAAATCATTTGGTGAATTTAAAACGCATGCTAAAGGTTGTTTATACGTTTTTCTGGTGGATTTTTGATGTGTACCTTTGTACATACTATAGAGCAGGGGTCTTCAATTATGGCTTGTGAGATTTTCCTGCAGGCACGTGAGACACTTTCCTGCAGAGTTTAGCTCCAACCCTGATCAAACTTTTCTAATGATCCTGAAGACGCTGATTAGCATGTTCAGGTGTGTTTGAATACGGTTAGATTGAGGATCTTTGCTATAGAGAGCAAAAGTTGGGTCCTGAAAGTAAAATTCCCATTGATTTTCTCCATAGTGAAATTGATTTTAAACAGCAAACTGTTAAGAATATACCAAGGTTGTTCATCGATGGTACATGCTTTTGGTAAAGCCATCAGCCAACATTATTTTAATCTATTTTTTTAAATAATTGTGTTCAACAATGGAATTCCTGTGGAAAACTACATTACCCATGATTCTACAGAGAAATTTCCACCAATCAGAGAGCTGCAACAAGCAATCAGAGAATCCAAGATGTTCATGTCTTTCTGTCTTCAGTCGTAAAGAAATTATGGTTTTTGAGGAAAGCATTTTAGAATTTTTCTTCATATAATGGACTTCAATTGTGTCCCCGATTCTGAACTTCAAAAAGTAGTTTAAATGTAGTTCAAAGGGCTCTAAATGATCCCAGCCGAGGAAGAAGGGTCTTATCTTGTGAAACGATCGGTCATTTTTTTCGGAAAATAAAAATGTGTATACTTTTAAGCACAAAAGCTCCTGTAGCACAGGTTCTGGGATGCACGTTCACAACGTTACATACTATTAAATCATGTCGAAAGGTCACGGCGAATGTAGGCGGATCTACAGACCCAGTGTTTACAGAGCGAACGAATCACTCCCCGAGACGACTCGTTCTTCGCGAGTCACATTAAAGATTCGTTCAAAATAAACAAACCGTTCAAGAACGACCCGTGGACGTGCATCCCAGAGCCTGTGCTATGCAAGTTTTTGTGCTTAAAAAGTATAAAAAATTTTATTTTCCGAAAAAAATGACCGATCGTTTCACTAGATAAGACCCTTCTTCCTCGGCTGGGATCATTTAGAGCCCTCTGAAGCTGCATTTAAACTACATTTTGGAAGTTCAAATTCGGGGGCACAATTGAAGTCCATTATATGGAGAAAAATCCTGAAATGCTTTCCTCAAAAACCATAATTTCTTCACGACTGAAGACAGAAAGACATGAACATCTTGAATGACAAGAGGATGAGTAAATTATTTGTGAATTGTTGTTCTGGAAGTGGACTTCTCCTTTAAATCAACAATCTTCTCATTCACAATGCACCATTGGATTGTTCTTTTTCTCATTAAAGTACAAAGTCTCGTAAGTCTCGTTTTTTTTAGTCCAATTTTCAAATAAATCAAATCGAAGTTGTGGTAATGTTGTGGGAATGACCTCAAAGCTGGTTGGTTCATGGATTGTAACTTTTTAACAAAGACTTCTACAAAAAATCCCTTTGGGAAAAATTCACCGGAAAAATACTTATAGAACCAAGGCTGCTGAAAAAGTGGCCAGGCTCTGTTGTACTCCATTTGGGCTATGATTACCCACAAACCCAATTAAATAAAAATGGTGATTAATTTGAGGTCAAAAGATACTTTACTATATAGCAGTTTGTAAATGTACAAACCCGAAAGTTCAGAAAAATAAGGAATTACCTGCTAACATTTATATATAATTGGAACATTTGTCTGGCTAGATAACGAAAGGGGTGTGTGCTGTCAAGACACAATTTAGCGTGTCACAATACTGACATACTACCTCACTATGCATCTAAAGGAAAAGTAATCTCCAAATTTCCATCAGAAAATTGCAATAGCAAATTATGTCAAAGGAACTTTTTAAAAAAAGAGCTTATTCTTTTTAAGAATTATTTCACAACTTAAAAAATGTACTATGAATGTGTGCAGTATGTACATTTCCCGTCATCAGTCAGGTACATAGTTTTAATGAGTAGTAATGAGTAGTAGTATTATGAATCTATAGAGGTAGCATAAGGATATTCAGATGTCAAATTAGACATCTTACTCTATGGGGCCCCCTACTGGCCTTCAGCTGAAAGTATGCAGACTCTTCTGTTGTCATGTAAATCGGTGTCGGTGGAGGATAACGGGACAGCAGTCGGATTAACTCTCTTTGTGCTGGGATACAAAGGCTGGCAGCAGATGGCCGAGTGTGAAAGGTGTGCTGGACTCTTCTCAAAAAGTTTCTGTCTGAGTATACATTCATACACTCATCGCTCACAGATGGCATGAGAGAGGACCCCAACTCTTTCTGGTGTCATGGTGAGAAAGACATTTTTGCATTTCTATTAATTTAAATCAAAGATGTTAAAGGGTTAATTCACAAAAAAATTGGAAGGAATGTCCAATGTTTTTAAAGAAACTCTTTGTATATGCATGCAAGCATACATACCTATATAGATATATATCTAATATGAGAACAAAAAGAACATTTAAAAAGACAAAAAAAAAAAATACAAACAATAAATAATAATAATGTGGTATGAGAGTGGAACAGGATTGGAAAGCTGTATATAGAGTAAATAATGCACAAATCATTTTTAATAGCTTTATTTATTGATTAATTTTAACTTAAGCTTTTATTCACATATAAACAATGCGTCGTGCACAAACATAGATTTCATCAAATACTCAAATACTAGGCTGAATTATGTTTGTTATATTTATTTTAGCCCTACAGAAGTAAACCAGTTCTTTGTTCTTATAATGAAAACCTTGATCATTTATCTTCTGGATATGTTGCCAGCTCTATTATATTGTAAGCAAAATGGTTTATTCAAAACTAAAAATGTGTAAGTCTTTAATTATTTTCGTTCCCACAGAATTTCATCCCACAGGCACAAAATTGTAAAAATTTTGAAGCAGTTATTTACAGATGTGATTTAAAATGGTTTCTTCTATATCTGTATGCATATTCATATATTTATTCTACTTTATTTTTAAGTTGTCATTGTGGCATATTTTAGTTATTTCTTCGTTGTTCTTGTATATATGCACTTACTGTATATTCTGCTTAAAAAATGTGCATCAAGCATGTTTGAGCTTCTGTTTACCACATTTGATAAGTAAGGCTGCAACAATTCATTGATTCTATTTGAGCATTTGATTTTTTTATTGCATTTTGCCCGTGTCGAGTAATCCTGGAAGTGGGGCAAAATACTAGAAGTGGGGCATTCCATATATTAAGGGGAGACACTGCAGGCAAAAATGCTGTTTTTTCATGCACCTGTCAAGTTTGAGATTTTGGGCTTTTTGGTTTTTCATAAAGTGTTTTTTCATACTAGTGGAACGAAAACATCGAAAAGACACTGTTAAGTGTTTCTTTTATAGCACTTTATCTATTTTTGTCAATAGATTTAAATTACAATACATATTTTTAAAGGCCATTTTCTCAAAATGAGTTTTTTCTCTTACACTGAGCCATAAATCTCCACTTCAGTAGCACTTACACACACCAGACTTTACATTTGTATTCCTGTCTATATGCTGAAGGTTTTTACAGAGGGATTTGTTCATATATAATTTGCTTGATTTTATACATTTTATTCCCCCCAAAAACGTAAAAAAATATATTTTGTTCAGAATTATGGAGTGACAAAATGAGATACCCAAATTTTCCTGTCAAAAAAACTGAATAAAAATTTTAGTCAGTGTTCAGATTTTTGTACTAGAAATGTATGCAAGTTAGCGCATCTTTTATTAAATTCTTAAATAAACCTAACGTTTTAGAAAACTTGTGATACAAAAAATGTTTGCAGTTTTCAATAATAATGTTGTGTCTTGCGTTCAATCCATTTATATTAAAATAAAGCATAATGCTCTTAAGAAATCACAAACGCTAATATTCAAAATAAATAAATATATTATGCTTTGCAAGCTTAATATATGTGCTTTAATTATTTAGATGCGTGTAGGTTATAGGTGCATCTCAGAGCGGCTCCATTCACAGTAAATATTGCTACAAATCATCATCATTTACATGTGTGGAGCTCTTAAACTCCATCTCTGCTTCTTCTTGTGAGTTTGGGTTTATTGTAACGTTCATCTGGGAACGCAACGTGCGCTATTTTATCAGATTTGTAAGGTAAATAATTGAAAAACCCAGGCAAACACAGGAGAATACATCATTATCCTTTTCAATATGCTAACTGTTCATCGTGATTTCAAAATAAAAGTTCAAACCCTCACTCTGAATTTACACGTTTTGATGTCCACATATCAAGAAATTACAGTGGCTGTAGCTTTTCTATCCTAAATAAATGGTCAAATATTAAATATTAAATGGACATTCACAAGCCTGTGATGACGCATTTCAACGGTCATCATCATCATAAATCCTTTAAAGTTTTTTATATTTTGATTTTTATGTATAAATATGTATGTACATTTATAACACTAAACTTTGTATTAAATCACCTTTTCATCAAGTTACAAAAAAACTAGTTAACGCTATGCGAGGGTGTTTCTAATTCCGTGTCTATGGGAGGGAGGGTAAATTTGACATTGTTCTCTTTTCTGATTACCGATATCAGTCTAGCTCAATTTTTTTCCTTTGATGTAAAGTCGTGAAAACACTATCGTGTAGTTTTTCTTTTGCTATTTGAGCAACTGGGAATACAAAAAAATATATTTGTGGTACTCTCCCATTAACTACTCTCGGATTTTACCCAACTATGACGACTTCCGCTATGAGAAACCCGGAAATGTGAGAAAGGTCCATTAAGCAAGGATTAGATCTCGATCGTCAGGCCCTTGGCGCCCTCTGCAGGCAATTGTTATAACACGTAATGTACATTAGCTCTATTGTTTCTAATACATTATGCATTTTTGTTCAATAAAACCATATGATTACTTGCTTTTAATACTTAATTTTAACTAATTATAATTGCGTCATTGCTATGCATTTTAAGTCATTTGCCTTCTATTCTAATTGGATGCGTGAAATCAGATCCCCTGAAGTGCACACGTGTCCTTAAACAGTAACCACACGTATAGATAAGCGTCAACACGAGCATATTTCACCAAGTTTGATGACCAGAAAGTATTTAAATGGATGTGCTGAGCACTCCAATTCCTCAAATGCACCCTAGCAGATAACACAGTTTTGAAAGAAAGTTTTAAAAAAAAATCGCCATTTTTATTTCCTTTAGCACACCTTCAGCATGAATTACTCCCAAAATATCAAGTAAACGTTTGTACAGTAAAATTAGACATTTATACAAAAATGTACAATACTCAAGACGTTAATTTCCAGTTGTAAAAGACTAAAATATGTACATCTAAAACAGACCATCATGTTAAAAACAGGTAAACAAGACACCTAAAAAGACCACATACAAACAGGTTTAAGAATAGAAGAGAGAACAGAGATTTGTGTGTATAGTCTGTGAACAAAGGGCTGAACAAGAAATGTAATGTAAATGCAGAAGTGTGTTTGTCCACAATTTGTTGAAAATCATGTATAGACTGCATTAAATAGTCAAACATAGTGATTCAAAAAACCAAACTCTCTCCAAAACACACCATTTCATTCAACGGTCTGATAGTAAAGCATTACAGAACATCTACAAACACAAGTTTGCAACATGCTTAGCATTTTTCTCTCACACTTTTCTTTATCAAAACACTGAATAATGTCAACAACTGACAAGAAATACATCTGTTATTTTACATTTGTTACAAGTATTCTAAACAGCAAAGGCAAATGAAATACGACTGAAACTGGGTTTCTTGTCTTGTGACAGATGAGTTCTGTGCTCAAATTCAGAGAAAAGCTGAGGTCATATGATGTAGTCACTCTATTCTGCCTCTGCAGGCTATAGTATCTGTTTGAAGTGTTTCAGAGAAGCTTCATTTGCATCCAGGAAACCAGCCCTTGATGTTTCCTGCTCTGTTTGTGCTCCTGTCGTTGTCGTACAGGCCCCTGTGGTCGTCTTCACTCAATACACATCTGTTTCAGTTTGTTTTTTCCTCGTTGATCTCTGTAATCATCCTCTTGTTTTCACAGGCTGGTCTCTGTGTACACAGTGACGGCAGGGAGCGCAGCGTTCGGGCTGAAGACTGATTGACGTTGAGGCTGAGTCTGAACCAGAGGTTCCTGGGCTTGCGGCTCCACGGCACTCTTGTGTTTCTCTCCGATCTCCTGCAGCAGGAGCACATTAGCATCTCGCCAGTGTCTGTATTTACCAGCGCTCAGAGACGGTTCACTCAAGACCTGCTCGATGGCCTGCAGATCAGCCTCCTTCGCCTGAAATAAAACAGACATATGATGGTTTCTCCTGAAACAGATCTATAACTTCCAACTGTTACAGTGAAGCTGCGGTTTTTGTTTCATCAATACTGCCCTCTAGTGTCTGTAGGCTTCAAATATCTTAAATACATATCTCAAATGGTTTTAATCAAGTATCTTGATCACCAAGGCTGCATTTATTTAAACAACAATACAGTAAAAACTTTAATACTGTGAAAAATTATTAGAATTTGAAATAACTAATAATTCTATTTGAATACATTTTAATGTCATTTATTCCTGTGATGGTAAAGAATTTTCAGCATCTTTGCTCCAGTCCTCAGTGTTACATGATTCTTCAGAACTCATTCAAAAATCATAATATAATGAATTTTTGCTGTCTAATATTTTCCATTTTTTTTTAAACATTTTTAAGGGTTCTTTGAAGAATGGAAAGGTTTATTTGAAATGTTTTGTAACACATAATACATTCTTAATTTTACTTTTAAATATTAAGTACCACAGCTGTTTTTTAACACTGATAATAGTTTCTTGAGGAGCAAATCAGCATAAAATGATTTCTGAAAGATCATGTGACTCTGAAAACTGGAGTAGTGATGCTAAAAATTCAGCTTTGCATCACAGGAATATATATATATATATATATATATATATTTTTTTTAATATTTCACAATAGATTGTAGTAGTTTTAAATTGTCATAATATTTCACATTATTACTATTTTTACTACATTACAGAACACTTAAATTAGTAAGCATAACAGGCTTAATTAAAAACATTTAAATTTTGTAGCTTGCAAAATCTTGATACAAACACACACACACACACACACACACACACACACACACACACACACACACTTCATAATCCCAAAATGTAAATGTTCGTCACTGAAGCCGTATTTAAGTAATTATGTTGAAATTTAAAAGATTTTTTCAACAAATACATCTGGGATTAGTATTGTTATTGCCAATTAAAACAAAAATAATTACAACTTTTCTGAAAGTTTTGTGTTAGTTGAACTTAACTTGATATAAAATAAAATCTCATACATTGGATTAGATTCATAAATGTAACCTTAAAAACTGAAATATAAATTAGAAATATTAATTAAAATTAATTAATTTTTAGTTAATGAAACTAAAAAAAAACCCTAAAGCACTAAAATGACAAACTAAAACTGAAAATAATAAAATAAATACATAAATTAAAAAAATAAAATGCGTGATAACAGCAAAAAAATAAATAAATAAATAAAAAATAAAAGTTTGTTTACATTATATATGTGTGTGTACTGTGTATATATTAACATACATGTATATATATATATATATATATATATATATACACACACGTATACATATATATACACACACACATATACATACATATATATATATATATATATATATATGTATGTATAATGTGCTATATATATATATATATATATATATATATATATATATATATATATATATATATATATATATATATACACACCTGAGGTCCCCACAATGTTAAAAAATTATTAAAAATAGTAAATGATGTTTATCTGACATTTGGTCCCCACAATGTAGCAAAAACAAGTACACACACACACACACGTACACACACGTACACATTTAGTAAAAATATGTTTATATATTAAATACATTTCTATGTAATATAAATTATATTAATATACATATATACACTTAAATACATCTAATTATTTTCAAAATATATACTGTGTGTGTCTACTTTTATATTCATAATAAATATACACAGTATACACACATATTAATCGTTTGACAGCACTAAAATAAAAGTACGTTGTATCTGTGACTCTTGCCTGTATGTCAACAGAGACATGACGTCACACTCCTGTTTGGTTTCCACTGTTTCTGTCTGGTTTTAAATACAGGCTGGCTTTTTGTATGAACATATGCAACAAGGAGACAAGTTTATGTTTTTAGCTGAATCAAGACAACTACATGCTCAGCTCAATGTAAACAGCAATCATATTACCTCATATTCTATCTTTATTCAGAAATTACTGGGTTTAGAAGCTCTATGTCTGCCAGACCATGTCATCGTGACAACAAAGCTGGAAGTTGTAAGTGTTTATTTTAAGTTAATATTAATAGATACAAATGACACAAACTAGGTTAACAAGCATTTATCAGAATAATCTCATGTTAACATAATTTTGGGGCTTTCTAAAGTATTGAAACTGGAAAAGAATACAACTTAAGATCTATGTGCAGAAATAACTGACTCATCCCTCAGTTTCCTACACTTCCTAGAACGCAAACATCCCCCTCCCCTCTAAATTCCAACTACCACCTGCCTCTGACTGAAAATGTTGTACATGGTGCAAAACAGATCATTTGGTGAGTCAGTGTAGTTTCCCTTGATATCACAGCACAGACCACAGATAATATTCTACTTTAATGCACTATAGAGGAAGTCAAACATCCTACACTGTTTGACAAAACTGCACTGACAAGAAGAGAACACAACCTTGCAACGCACCAAAATATATCACACGCTGTCCAACTACAAGTCATGATCATTGCTAAAACTGATCATGGTTTTACTGTAGTAAAAGTAACCGGTTTTACAACAGAAATGTTATAGCCCCAAATTAAAACAGGAAGAATTTAGACCAGACCTGGGCATTGTACGGCCCCGGGCCCTCTGCCTATCATTGACCGGCCACGTGAGGTATTTGGTGAATTAAAAGTCAATCGCAAATAGGTGTAATTATGTGCACGAAATACAACCGCAGTGCTTTTATTTTCAGAGTGCTATTATTATTATTATTATTATTAACGATTACGTCCGTTCGCGTAACCGTATCTCAAATATGTTCGTGATCATATAGCTTTCAAGAAATGTGAGTTTGCCGTTAGCCGTAAGAGATTCTTTTTTGTTTTCTTTTTTTTTATTTGTATCTAAATATTTTTCTTCATTACACGTCTTGTTTGGTCTTATTTCGTATCATTGCATGTTAAAAATAATATACTTTGTTAAGCAGATGCAGAATGTGAAACTGCAGTCTTATTCGCACAGGCTAGCATTTATAAAACAGATTTTATTTTTTTTAAAAGCCACATCTTGATGGACAACAACTAATAATGATCAACAAGGGGCATCAGTCCGTAAGATCATTTTAAAACGTCAAATAGCCTTCAATTTATAAGTTATAATTTCATCTGTCACAGATGTAGACTGGTCAAGATTTATTTTAATAAACCGTTGTGTGGGTTTTTATGCGGAGTGTGGGATTCACCTAATGCAGGGGTGGGCAATTAATTTTCCCAAGGGGCCACATGATAAACTTAGGGGTTGCAGAGAGCCGGACCACACTTAACTCAGTTCTGCCCAATATATGTTATATCTCTTTATAAGAAAATAAATAAATAAACATTAAATGAAAAATTACAATCAAACAATGAAAATATGGAGCACATATTTATATTACTATTTAATGAACATTAACAAAAACAGTTAAAAAAAATATTGCAGTGTTTCAAAAACTACCATCACAACTTTGTACAAAAAAAGCAAGTATTACAAAGATTAGCATGACGCAGTTTCAGCGTTATGTACGTGACATTTGCAGTCAAAACCTGAAACATAAATTCTCATAGAATGTATTCATTACCAATGACTTGTACAATCTATTTATATTTTTCTAAAACCCTGAGAAAAGTATCAGTATAAAGCAACAATATCTGCCGAATGGAGAAAGGTTGGCGATTCACAACACATAGGCTATATGCCTTTTTTGTTTTCTTCAAGAAATTCGTTTTTTTTTTCTGAGGAAAATATCGAATTTATCCGACTACGGAAATCCGTATGAAATGATTTAAAAACGGAGACGCCTTTAGAGAAAAATGCAACCTTTATACAGATTACTTAATCAGGGGGTATTTGATTTCGTTTTGAATTTGTTCGTTTTAAAGTAGACATTTTAAACTTTCTATATTTCTCATGTATGTAAGACAGTCATACGATGAGTTTCAGTTCTCTATTTGTGACGCGCTTCAGAGACAGATGGGAGAAGCGCGTTCTGTCTACAAAAGCAACGTTTCTTGTTATTATGAGTTTACAGAAATAAAATTAGTTTCATTATCAGGAAAAATGCACGTGATCGCGCGGACGCTTCTCTGTCATGCATAGGTCAGACCTGGGCATTGTACGGCCCCCAGGCCACATCCGGCCCTCTGCCTATCATTGACCGGCCCGCGTGAGGTAATTGGTGAATTAAAAGTCAATCGCAAATAGGTGTAATTATGTGCACGAAATACAACCGCACTGCTTTTATTTTCAGAGTGCTATTATTATTATTATTATTATTATTATTATTATTATTAAATATTTTTCTTCATTACACGTCTTGTTTGGTCTTATTTCGTATCATTGCATGTTAAAAATAATGTACTTTGTTAAGCAGATGCAAAACGTGAAACTGCAGTCTTATTCGCACAGGCTAGCATTTATAAAACAGATTTTATTTTTTTAAAAGCCACATCTTGATGGACAACAACTAATAATGATCAACAAGCGGCATCAGTCCGTAAGATCATTTTAAAACGTCAAATAGCCTTCAATTTATAAGTTATAATTGCATCTGTCACAGATGTAGACTGGTCAAGATTTATTTTAATAAACCGTTGTGTGGGTTTTTATGCGGAGTGTGGGATTCACCTAATGCATGACAGAGAAGCGTCCGCGCGATCACGTGCATTTTTCCTAATAATGAAACTAATTTTATTTTTGTAAACTCTTAATAACAAGAAACGTTGCGTTTGTAGACAGGACGCGCTTCTCCCATCTGTCTCTGAAGCGCGTCACAAATATAGAAATTTAAAATGTCTACTTTAAAACGAACAAATTCAAAACGAAATTAAATACCCCCTGATTAAGTAATCTGTATAAAGGTTGCATTCTTCTCTAAAGGCGTCTCCGTTTTTAAATCATTTCATACGGATTTCCGTAGTCGGATAAATTCGATATTTTCCTCAGAAACAAAAAACGAATTTCTTGAAGAAAACAAAAAAGGCATATAGCCTATGTGTTAGAAAATTGCCAACCTTTCTCCATTCGGCAGATATTGTTGCTTTTATACTGATACTTTTCTCAAGGTTTTAGAAAAATATAAATAGATTGTACAAGTCATTGGTAATAAATACATTCTATGAGAATTTATGTTTAAGGTTTTGACTGCAAATGTCACGTACATAACGCTGAAACTGCGTCATGCTAATCTTTGTAATACTTGCTTTTTTTGTACAAAGTTGTGATGGTAGTTTTTGAAAACTGCAATATTTTTTTAAACTGTTTTTGTTAATGTTCATTAAATAGTAATATAAATATGTGCTCCACATTTACATTGTTTGATTGTAATGTTTCATTTAATGTTTATTTATTTATTTTTTTATAAAGAGATATAACACATATTGGGCAGAACTGAGTTAAGTGTATTGGTCCGGCCCTCTGCAACCCCTAAGTTTATCATGTGGCCCCTTGGGAAAATTAATTGCCCACCCCTGATCTAGACTGTGTGTTCAGAATTCAGGTTTATAGTGCATTTGCAATATATCTTCTGCTATTTCTCAACATTTTTCTTGCAACGTCAGGGTTTCTGCATGTTATATGAAGGTAAAGACCTTTTTAAGACCAAATAAAGAAAATTTAAGGAATAAATTGAATGGAACACTACATCATTATGGTCTCTAAATGTAAATGTCTAGTATTAACAACACTTCACTTCAGTCTTAAAACTCACTTAATTTTGTGCAGTTTCTCAGAGAAAAAAACAAAAAACAAACAAAAAAAAAAAAAAAACACTTTACATTGTCATTTTGCATCCTAAAATAGTTCAATTCCAGAACAAAAATTAACAGATAATGTACTCATCCTGCTGTCATGCAAAATTTTCATGTCTTTCCTTCTTCAGTAGTAAAGAAATTAAAAGGAAAACATTTTAGGAATTATCTCCATACTTCTATGGTGCCCATGAGTTTGAATGCACTTTAAATGCAGCTTCAAAGGGCTCTATAAACGATCCCAGCCGAGAAATAAGGGTCTTATCTAGCGAAACGATCAGTTATTTTCTAAAAAAATAAATGACCAATCGTTTCACTAGATAAGACCCTTCATCCTCGGCTGGGATCATTTAGAGCCTTTTGAATCTGCATTTTTGAAGTTCAAACTCATGGGCACCATAGAAGTCCACTATATGAAGATAAATCCTGAAACGTTTTTCTCCTATCTTCTTTACAACTGAAGAAAGAAAGACACAAACATCTTGGATGACATTGGGGTGAGTATGTTATCTTTACATTTTTGGTCTGGAAGTGAACTCCTCCTTTAAGTTAATATATCTTGATTTAAAAATGCTTAGATATTTGTATTGGAAAGCAAGATATTGAGGAAGAGAATGCTAAGCAGTGTATGCAACATTTAATGTGCACGTTTATTAATAAACCATATAAATCATAATAATGTGCCTTTAATTGCATACACAGCCTAATAAGAGTTCAAGGGCGCACAAAAAAAGCTTGCCACATCGCAGCGGCAGATATAATAATTACGAATGTGTCTAGTGTTTTCTTTGGTTTTCGTCTGAAGAGATGAAGTCAGCGACACTTACTCATCATCCACAGAAGTGATGCACCCGTATGAGTTTCATACGGATTATGTAATCTGAGAATATTTGTTTTCTATTTGAATAGGTTCATTGAAAAGTAATCATTTCACTCTCTATAGATATATTTTTCATTTCTGTAAGGCAAGTGTATACAGAGTTTCAAAAGTGACGCACTCGAGTTCACAGAAATCGAGACGGCAGAAAGCGCATCCTGTTTGCTTTCGTTATTTTCCAAAAGCGCAACACTTTGTTGTTACTGTGAATGCACACAAAGAAACAGAGTCTTTACAGACTCAAAAGATCATTTACTTTTATCGGTATGACCAAAAATGACAGAGTATTTTAAGAGCATGTGACCGCACCGGTGCCTCCATCTGTCATGCAGTGAGCGCGCTACTGTTCAGCTTCCACAGTCCACACAGACACTTCAATAGCGCAATTTTTCCTAGGTTAAAGGAGAAGTCCACTTCAAAACAAAGAATCACATATAATGTACTCAACCCCTTGTCATCCAAGATGTTCATGTCTGTCTTTCTTCAGTCGTAAAGAAATTACGTTTTTTGAGGAAAACATTTCAGCATTTTTCTCCATATGACATGAACGTCTTGGATGACAAGGGGGTGAGTACATTATATGTGAATCGTTGTTTTGGAAGTGGACTTCTCCTTTAACATTAGATTGAGTGGCCATGTAAAGATGCTGCTACATACATCTTTCAGATGAAAACCCATATTTGTGGTCGATGAATGATAGGTGAGCCTTTGGATGTCCTATTACCACTTAGACCAGCTGTTAATGATCTGTCCACCACGGATGGCATGACTTCAACACTTTCTGTGATTTTTTTTTTTTCTGTGACTAAGCGACTAATAAAATTTTGACTAAGCCTCTTCTCGTTGACAAACGGTTAGATTAGTCTGCTCAGCCCTATGTGAATTACTATTTTGAACAACACTTAAACAGGACACTTCCAACTTTGAACGGCCACACCAATGTCAAACTCACCTTTAAAGTGCTGTTTAAAGCTCGAATCAGGTGCAGTTTCTCATTAATGCTTTCATTTTTGCAGCGTCTGATGAAAGAGGACCTGAAGTCACGTTTGGTGGTCGGCTGCAGGGCTCCTGTAGGGGAAAGACTCGCCTGCTTGAGGTGAAGATACAGCATCTCCATCTCATCAGATGGGGGGCCTGATGAAATAATATTACAAGAGTATTTGGCTACGAACCAACTTTTTAAGAAGTAAGTTATCATGACTTTCCAAGAGTTTGCAATAACTGGATAATAATTTAAAAAAAAAAAAAAAATCATATAAACAAATGGTTGATTTTTTTGGTCATTTAAAAAAAACTAAATGGAAAAAAACCAGTTGAACGTGTTTTACGTGTCAGGAATTAGCATCTATATAGAGCACATCAAAAACAATCAACAGCAGCTCAAGCAACTGTGTCTTTTCATAATACTTGGATTAAAATGTTCAGTAAGGATTACTTTAACATTCTCTTTATGACCATTTTGAAGCTTATGAAGGTCTTAACGTCTTATGGGTTTGGAACAAAATGAGGATGAGTAACTGGAGACAGTTTGCATTTATGGTGAACTATCCCTTTAAAATGTTATTTATTTAAGACTAAAAGATCTCATTTCAGAGTTCACTCACAGTCATTTCCTTTGAATTCCTGGATTTTATGGATGGGGTCTTCCTCTGAGCTGATCTCCTGCCACGACTCACTGTCTGCACTCTGAGTCTCTGTGCGGTAACACACCGGAGAAACCAGCGGGATCGAGTCCTGACATGGAGAGGAAGAGGAGCGGGGAGGCGGGAGACAACCCTGAAACATCCACACACAAATATACACAAATCCCAAAGGAATTCATAAAAAAAAAACAAACAAAAAAAACACACATTTATTTCAGTGAAAAAGAGAGAGTATATAAAGTACATAAAAGGGAGTCCAAAACTCTCAATTTCAACATTTTGAACAATATTCTTTCTTTCTTTTTATTTTAGAATTTTTTGTTTAAATTTTTCTGATAATTAAATGAAGGCGTTAAATATTTATTTATTTTTAGTCAAATGAAAATTAAACCCTTTTATTTTTTGGCAAACAAACAGAGGTTTATTGTTAAAATTAATACATGGAAGAAAATTTGTGTGAATATTCTGTTTTAATAATAATTGTAGAATTTTTTTCTACAATTAAGTGGTTAATCTGGTTGTAATATTTATTTTTTATCATTTAATCGTTTTATTTAAATTGGCCAGAAATAGAAATATATAAAAATATATTATTTTTTTTTAATATCATATATACATATCATATATTTTAATAAATATTTATAACTGTTATGTAAAGCTGAATTTTCAGCATCATTACTCCAGTCTCTAGTGTCACATGATCCTTCAGAAATTATTCTAGTATGTTCATTTGCTACTCAAGAAACATTTCCTATTATCTCCACTGTTGAAAGAGGTTGTGCTGCTCATATTTTTGTGGAAAGCATTATACATTTTTTTCAGGAATCTTTAATGAATAGAAAGTTCAAATAACATTTATTAAATATATTATATATATATATATATATATATTATATATTGATACTATATATATATATATATATATATATATATATATATAAATATAAAATCTCTACTGTCATTTTTTATGAATTTAATGCATCTTTGCTAAATAAATTTCTTTTAAAAAAATGTTACTGGCATTAAACTTCTGAATCAGATGCATTATATTCTGGCATTGCATTTTTTTTTTTTTTTTTTCAAACCACTGTGTGAGCCATTTTCTTGCCATTTTAATGCCAGGCATTAATAGCACATATAAACCACAATGAATACAAGAGCTAAATGCATACATTTAAGGCTTACAGTTAACGAGTCCGGACAGAGTGTGGTTACTCACATGCAGAGAGCTGGGGGTCAGCTGATCCGTGAACTCTGCACACATCTCAGCTGTGTCTGCTTCATCCTCATCGTCACTTTCCTCACTGTAGCACTCTGTATTCACACAATCAGAGTGTCAATACCAGAATAATGCAGCCATTAAAGCACCAGGTGTGGCTTTGCTGAAACCCATGAAATGGATTGAAATAGACACTTGGTATTAACCAAGTTTCTATACGCATATGCAGTGTGAATCTTTACCTCCATCGGCTGAGTCTGTGGGCTCAGGTTCATTTGAAGCCTGGATGAGTTTAGCCAGCCATCTAGGTTGAAAAGAACATGAATTACAGTAAATCTACTCTCATCAGGTCTGTGGAATAATTGTAATGGATCAACATGTGTATCCTCTACCCACGCAGTTTGATAGCAGCACACCCACAGCATTCTCTCAATGTTTTTTCCACTCATAGGCTTATTTCAGTATGTTTCAATAAATCTAAAAAAAGAAATTTCTATGTGTTGTTCCAAAACCATTTGATTTTTTGATTCCATGGAACAAAAAGGAGATATTTTGAAAAATCTCAAGGCTGTTCTTATTCATACAAAACCATTTAAAAAGTTGTTAGTCAACACATCTGTCAAGCACTATTATATGATTGTAAAAACTGGTTCATACGAATGATATGGTAAACTCAGGTATTGTGAAGCCATACACAAAACAGCTTTGCTAGAAATTCCAACTGAAATTTAAGCCAATCACTATAAATGAGTAGCTCGCTCACACTATAGACGGCAGACGGCTTTTATTTTTTATATAGAGATTTTTTAGGCTAATTTCAGATTTTTTTTTTTTTTTTTTTTTACACACACATGTACACATTATAAAGAAATACAAGTTAAAGCTTACTCCAGTTGACATCCACAGAGCAGTTCTTGGGTTATATCGGCTAAAATTAGTAAATAAACTGAAGATTTCTGGCCCTGTTGCTAATTGTTACAAATTAATACCTTTTATTTTGTGTTTATGTTCCAACTTGGAAAGCTCCCAGTTTAACATGGAGCTTAAGCTGGGAGCGAATATAAAATACATATTTTTGTCTATTTTGTTTATCTATGTTTATTTTAATCCATTTTTTGTTTTTGTGTTAAATGAGAAAGTATAAAGTAGACATTACAAAATGTAGCTTTAGAAAGAAATATTTTATTTGATTCAACATAGGATTTATAACAGATAAACATTAAGACTGCCACAGCCTAACGTAAACTATGGAACATAAAAGATAATTTTAGAAATTTCTTGGTATTTCTTGTTCATATAATGAAAGTCATGGTAACCAAAATCGCTTTGTTACCAACAGACTTCAAAATACTTTCTTTTATGTTCCACAAAAGAAAAGTTTGAAACGACATGAGGGTGAGTAAATGATGACAAAATGTAAATTAAATGTTTTTATTATTATAATTATTATTATTATTATTATTATTATTATTATTAGTATTATTTAATGAAATGCTACCCTAAAAAAGAAAGTAAATCTGCCAACAGGTGGTGGTAAATGTCTTTATGAGTCATTGACTCATTTGATCTGATTCATTCAAACGACTGATTCATTCAGGAATTAAGTAAATAGGCTCTTCATAAATAGGCCTTTGAATCATTGATTCAAACAATTTGTTCAAAACGTGGATTCATTCAGAAACTAAACACCACTGTGTTGGTCAGAGACGCGCAACAATTCTGCTACAGATTCAAAGGTAATATGTTCTCTGCAAAATTGAGCAAAAACACATAATATAGTGTTTAAAATATAACACAATAAAAACTTATTACTGAACCGTAGTATAAAAGTCACAATTAAGCTTGTGATAGATGGAGACAAAATCAGCACTGCTGCATTATTGCTCTTGCTATATTGTAAATATACAGGGGCATTTTTTTGCACAAATATCTTGAATTTTAGGGCATAACTGCATTTATGGAGTTGTTACCCTGCATCATATTTGTCATATTTTTTTTTAACAGTATGAAATATAAGACGATGTACAGGTCTGGAGGCTGGCCAGTGCGTTAACACTGTTAAAATATTTATTTTATTTTTTCAGAACTAATTAATTAAGTTAACACAATATTATTTATTTACTATTATTATATATTCTTTTAAATAAAATATTTATAAATTAGTTGCAGTAGAGCACATAACTTTTTGGACACTTTCTACCAGCAAAAGCTAAACTGTAGTTTTAGTACTGGATGTCTGCAAAACCCTGTATTTTCATCAAACGTGCTCATTTGCATGGTGTGCTGCAGACAGCTTTGGTCACAATGAGGTGTCAAAGCAGCCTGCCACACTGCAATGCAAACATGTCACGTTGAGCCAAAAACCAGACCCACATGCTTCACATGTATGCGTAAGTGCTACATGACTAAAAAAGGTAGTTTTGTTTTCATAAGTGTAGCATCAGCATCCACTTTATCTCTCACCACATTTACAAACACAAAAAAATTTTGTCTTCTCACACTCACTTGTTCATCTCTTTCATGTTTTCAGCTGCAAAGTAAAGTGTCAGCATGTGGAGGTGGCTTGCTTTCATTGCACTGGAAAATAAGAATGAAGTGAATGCAAATTAAAACATAAACAACCCCAGCAGTTCTCAGATCTTTGTGGATGTGTGGTTACGTGACGTAGTGGAAGCATTACACAAAACCGAAAACGTGTTCAACACCAAAGTTTTTCTCCTGTCTTATCTTATATCCAAACATAGTTATCAAAGTAAAGCAGAGTTACTGTATGTCCTTATGAAGGAAGTCGGTGAAACAGAAGCTCAGACCACATACTTAGAGCAGGCAGTTTCCTGTGTTCTAAGCACATATATTAAGAGGGGTATAGATGACACACTTCAAGTGTGAAAAAAAAAAAAAAAAATCAGTTTTACAGCCTGACATTTCACACTGTGTGCTCAAAATGCACCAGTCAAATAACAACCTTATAATCATTTTACATTCTCTGCAGAAAATATATTATTTATGCATATTTACATCTGATGTGGGTTGTTGCCTGCATGGTGTGTTAAAAGGGCTACAAAGCGAAGAAAACAAAGTGCACTGCAGCCATGGAAGCCAGTAAACGAACTGGGTGAGAGATCACAGATTCTACCCAACCTACCCAAAAAAAACAAAAAACAAAAAAAACAAAGATAACTAACACATTAACTTACAGTGTAAGGCTTGTTGTTCTGTCCTGTTGCGCGTTCTCAATCTGGCAACCCCAAAGAGCATTGAGTTTGGACTGCAGTATGCAGTATTTCAACTGCTAGCTGTCAATATTAAATATTGCACCTTTAAGTGTATTGCTGTGAAGCTATTATGGTGTTGTGGGTGTTGCTGTGCAGGCCAAAAATTGTTTGTCTTGGTAACCTTCTAAATAGAAAAAAAAAAATTTGCTTCAACTCTGGAATGACATTTCTTCTCTGATGATGTTTGTTTGGCGACTTGTGAAGAATATCTTAGTTTTACTGCATATCTATGGCTGCAGATGTTGTGGGTATCTAGGACACTGCTAAGATCTGAGAGACCATTGCGAGTGTATTCTGGGTGGTTGGTAGGATGTTGCTAGAATGTTCTAGGAGGTTGCAATGATGTTTTGTGTGGATCCAGTGTGGATCAAGTAGTTTTAATAATTTGTATGGGTGCTGCATATTAACCCAAATGCTGGGTACACCCTGTTGGGTCTATTATTGGGTTGTTTTAAATATTTTTACCCAGGTGCTCGGTAGTTGTTTTCTAACTAAGCTACTAGGTCATTTGGGTTATTTTTGCTACACAACTGCTAGGTTAAGCCTGTCTCTAAACACGTCAGCAGCAGACGCATGATGGATGCATGATCAAAACATCTTTTGCCTTGCATAACAAATTGATTTTATTTGCTAAAATACTGAATTTAATTTAACTTGATGTTAAAATATGTTCTCTAATCTCAGTACTGTGTTCTGACTCAGTACTGAGTCAGTCACGGCATCTTTCAGCTACAAGTAAAACGCAAAGCAGCGGTCTGAGGTTCACAGTTCCCCCGACGAACAGCAGTCCTTTACTGGCTCAGATTTTGGCAGCACACCAGCTCGAGAATCGGCACTATTTCATTTAAAAGTGATTACAGAGAACGCTTAGAATACACTTAAATTAAAATGCTCAGAATACACTCAGAATACACTTAAATTAAAATGCTACTTTTAAATACATTTTTTATTTCTAAAATGTTTGTTAGACAAGTTCAAATGTATTTAGTATTATAAACTATGCTGTATTCAGCCAGATAAATTTAATTTGTCTTATATTTTTGTCCATTTTTGCTTAATAATAAATGTTCATCTTTTGATTATTGCTTTTGCCTCTATAATTCTGTGGGTGATTTTAAATTTCCAGCCCATTTCAAGCCAGCAATATAATCATTTTTAAACAACAGTTTAGTTAAATAAAACAACCCAGCATGTGTTCTGTCCAATATTTACCCAGTGCTGGGTTGCCAAATAACCGAAGTTGGGTTGTTTTTAACCCAGCATTTTTAGAGTGTAGGGTTGCTCTATGTTGCCAAGTATGAGCAACAGTTATAGCGATGCTTGCTGTAATATCCAGCGTACAGTAATGAGGCCACATGGTGCAAATAGGCATGTCCGTTTTTTTTTGTTTTTTTTTTTAACCACAAGCGGCCAGAAATCTCTCTAAATAAGGAAGATGAACTCACAACTTCTTCTTGCATTCGGTAGCCTGTTCTATGGTGAAGTCTCTCAGGTTGATGTAGCCTTCGGCCTTCTCCGCCTGAAAGGAAACAGAGAGAATTTGTCTCTGGAAAAAGACTACCCATTTAAGATTGAGTTTAGGTGTTTAGAAGGCGGATTGGTTTTTAGCAGTGTTCATTGTCATGATTACTACACTGCTTATTACACAACTAACCAGGGTTGTGCTACCCAAAAGCACCATAAGTACATAGAGATGGTACATCTAGAGATGTATGAGTTTCTTTCTTCTGCTGAACAAGAAGATATTTTTAAGAATGTTGGTAACCAAACAGTTTCCGTTTTTTTTTTTTTTGTTTTTTTTTGCACACTGTGGTAATCAATGGCTACCATCAACTGTTTGGTTACCCACATTCTTCAAAATATCTTCTTTCTTGTTCCACAGCAGAATGAAACTCATACAGGTTTGGAGCAACTTGACAGTAAGTAAACAACAGATTTTTCTTTTTTTTGGGTGAACTACCCCTTTAAGACAGCCATGCTTTTTTGAAACTTGGCCTGTAATTTGGAGTTTTATTCAGAATATGAGATGGCAAACCGAAAATGCTGTAAGTGACATTTCTTCATTTTGAAGTCACTCCCTTGTATTTCTTGCTCCAAATTAAAGCAGTAGGAGAATTTTAAAGACAAAAAATATTCTGGATTTTAATTACTAATTAGATATTAAAGCAATAAGCTTCAGGGTGCTTATTGCTTTTATAAAACGCTAACGTAAAACAGAAGGTTTCGCAAAATAAAACGGAGCAAATAAAATGTAATGCAGTGTTTCCCCTGCCATTATATTAGTGGGACGACCCGCCCCCCACCCTCATGTGAATGTGAACTAGCATCATATACTGTATAAACACAGAAACTTCAAGGCAACCTGTCAAAATTAAAGTACGGATTAACGTATAACAGAAATATATTACTCTTGTATTACTTTTGTGCAGTATAATGTACATCTTATGTTTATATTTTCTGACAAATGATAGAAATAAATATTACAAACAGATTAAACAGATTATTATTATATTAACTTTTTAACAGTATATTCACACAAATTTTCTTCCATGTATTAATTTTAACAGTAAACATCTGTTTTTTTTTTTTGTTTAAATTTGATTTTTTTTTCACTGAAATAAATGTTTTTGTTATTATACAGAGAGTAAAGTACCGGAAAAAAGTACCGTTGGGTACCGGCAGCCCTGCCTCATCCATCAACCCCCCCCACTGTAAACACTGTAATGATACTTCTTCTAACAAACAACATAGTTCCTCAAAAACGGTTGTGGTTGCAACCATAGATATATATATGTAGATGCTCATTGGTGACTGTTTCTATGGACCGCCTGCCACATTGTAATGGTCAACTTGATGTCACTCACCATAGTAATGACTGAATATTTTTAAAATGCCACAATCCTGCACAGCCGTTGGTCTGCGAACCTATAGTATAGCATGTCAAGTTGACCTCTCCAAGATTGCGGACACATCTATGAGCTTGGAGTGGTCAAATGGGGCATCTATACATATCTATGGTTGCAAAACAGTGGTTGCTGAGCAACACACAGAAGTAAACAAAGGAGTATGTTTGTAATTTACAACAGCTTCGAACGCAGCTCAACCAATCAGAATCAAAGACCGGAACTATCCGTTTTATACCAATTATATACTTACATAAAGCATGCTTAATGGTTAATAAACGAACGTAAGAAATTATATTCTGACAATTAAAAATATTTTTAATAATACTTAATTTGGTTAATTATCCAATAATAATAATAATAATTATCTTTGGTTAATTATTTATAAACATGAACTATCTATCTATCTATCTATCTATCTGTCTATCTATATATGGGTTTGTACAATGACTAATCTCACGTTACATGAGCTCTTCATAAACTAACTATATAACTACACAAATTATGTACTTGTCATTCGCAGCCAGTTTTTTTTTTTCCTCAAATTTGTGGCAGCAGCATTGGTTTTTATAGCCTTGTATGATCATAATATCCAATTTTTTTATCAGAAAAGTGCACTGTGAATCAAATGAGTGCTCATGAGACTGTCTGTTCACTGCATACTCTGTATCAAACCCACAACACTCAATTGATATAGTTTGTTCAATATGTTTTGCTTCTGAATACTCATTTCCAGCATAAGAGAACAGATGAACTGTCAAGACATCAACACACTTGTTCACATTTTCTGTAGCGAGGTCACACTTTATCAGAGGAAAACCACATAGCTTACCATGTCTGATGTGTACCAGTAGAGCGAACATTTCTTGAGCACAAACCAAAATTTTTTCCACCTCCAGCCCAAGAGCCCTTTGCTCTCCTTTCTTTTGTACAACCAGCCCTGACAGTCGCCCTGGCCCAGGTCTTTCACTGAGACCCTTCTGCGGCTCATCACACCATCTCCTATAACAAACAAACACATGCAAATGAGGCAACAGCAGTCCTCAGCAGTGCCGCTCTTACTTAACGGTACTTTGAAACATCAATAGCGAAGATAAAAGCATCACGTCTACATGATGCGATCAACAGGTTCATGATTATGTTAACAAATCTCTTTCTACATTGTGTAACTGCAACAACTATAACTTGTCTCTGTTAAAAAACGCTTTGTTCGGCTTACCTTGAGACTTCTCAGCAGCAAAGTCTTCAAGAGGGTACTGAAAGTGCAAGCGAAGAGAAGACAGAAGTGCTGTAAATTACGCAGTGAACTCAGCCATCAGCGCCCACAGCTCAAAGAGACAGCGCTAATAACACAGCTGCCTCTAAAGAGAGGCTTCACTTCCCCGTACCGCCACACACATGCCAGTAAGAGAGTTCAAGTACATGTACACACTAATACTGATATCCTCCCTCTCACTCTTCCAAGACAAACTCACATATGATGCTATATAGGCATGTACAGTAAACAGGGAAGTCCCACAGACAGAAGATCGTTTTGAAGCTACAGTAATTGGACAGTTGATATGACGTGTAAAGCAGTGTGACATGTTATTCGTCATATTCCAAAACAGGTTTTTCCTCAGTTAGTTATTATCAGTGTTGGGAAGATTACTTTGGAAATTTAATAGGTTGCAGATTACAAGTTACCCTATTTAAAAAGTACAGTAATAAGTAGTGCAACTTTTCAATTACTTTATTAAAGTAATGTAACTGATTACTGTACATTTGGTTACTTTTCTACATTTCTAATGCTGTTAACTTAATTATTTTTAAAATATGCAAACCATGGGTTAACGTACAGTATACTCAACACTAACTCTGTAACTCTTTTGAAATCCTTCATCACTTGTATTAAGATTATAATAATTTCATTTTAAAGCTTAGTTACCCCAAAAAAAAAACACTTACTTTGAGATCATTCTGAGGTTAAATAAAGATTCAAAACCATAACAAGAAATAGTTTAATAGCTATAATAATGTTTTTGAAATCAAAGCTTTGCATAGTTATGACAGGAAACACTGGCATCCAACACTGGCTTTAAAAAAACAAGTTATTCTGAAAAATAAAGCAAATACATTAATCCATTATTATTGAGTAAACGTGTCTTATTCTGTGTCCTAAACTCCTGAAATAATGGTGTCTCATATTTTAGATCAAGCAATGCAATTTATGAAGAAACAATTAAATCCGTATGTGGAAAATTCAGATGTAACACCCTTTGTAATTCTTATTTTTATAAGTAACTGTAATTTAATTACATATTTTTTTCACAGTAACTGTAATTGATTACAATTACATTTAGTTTGCAGTTAAATTACATAATCCTGTTACATGCAACTAGTTACTTCCCAACACTGGTTATTATATATTCATATTTCATGAGTTCATATTTACCAAGAAGCTACATGGAGGAAAAAAAAAAAAAAAATCATGTCATGCCACAGGACTTCAAGTGAACTGCAGAAAAGTTGATTAAAACGGTGAAAAACCTTACATGGTAATTTACCAACAAAAACTTGTACAAATGTCAACCTGTTTTTTTTGTTCACATACATGATATTTTTCAATTAATCTCTCCAAAAAAAAAAAAAAATTAGATGATATTATAGTTTTCACTATGAGTGATTCATCC
This sequence comes from Labeo catla, assembly GCA_012976165.1. NCBI lineage: Eukaryota > Metazoa > Chordata > Actinopteri > Cypriniformes > Cyprinidae > Labeo > Labeo catla. Next base: position 376,084 of record VONZ01000387.1, read on the forward strand.
ATGTATACATTGTTATTAATTTAATATTTTTTTTTTAAATAAATGTAATTATTAAAAAAAATAAATAAATAAATTTAAAAAAAAATAAAAATCACTGGAATATCCAGTTGTGAAAATGACAGACGTATGCAAATCATTAAATCCTGAGGTTTTTTTGATAATCCAAATGTATGTAATAATATAAAAGAAACATCACAATCTCATGGCAGTTCTCTGGCAAACTAATTTATACATTTTTGTATGCTTTTAATTTGTACATTTTTTGCAACCTAAGTTTGTTGATATTGTACAGATTTAAATGAAATTGCCAGCTCCTAAAAAAAAAAAAAAAGTGATGTTTTCCACTGAGATTGATTTGGTAGAAACGATCTGTCTTGATCTATACTTCAGTTTCTTCAACTTTAAGCTTACCCGCTGATAATGGTTCTGACCTTTGTTATTCTGGAGTTGTTAGTTTCAGTTTTAAAATCTATAACCTTGCTGGTTTATAATGAACATTTCAAAACTGTGAATTTAGAGTAACAATTTTAATTCAGATTGTCTAAATAATCCAATCAAATAAACATTATTTCATTTATTCAACTACTTTGCAGAAGTTTCTAAAATAAGGTTGTCAAAGCTAAGCAGAATTTGTATAGACAGATAAACATTCTGCTGAGTAATATGTGGAAAACATCTTAGTTAGTGCTTGAGAACTGGTCCCAATTTAATATCTAGATAATAGGAAGTGGTTTATGATTGTGACACATAAATGAGAAAAACTGATAATATCAGCTCAGAAATAACACTGAATGTAACTTAGAGAAAACAATCACACTCACACTGACTACATTAAAATATAACATTATTATAAGTCAGTAAAAGAACATAGTGGCTGGCCAAAAAAAAAACGTATTTAATAGTGTTTATTATTTTATGATATCTTTGACATTATTTACACCAACTTTTGAACTGAAACACTGAGATTTTAAGTATTTGTTTTATCTAGGCCTATTTGAGAGAAATGCCTTTGCTTATATGGTTAGAAAACAATTATGTCGTTAAAAAGAAAGAATTAATACGTGAAATACTTGCACAAAAGGTAATTTCTGACACGAGTCAAAGTAACTGTGGATCCCAAAACAACAACAGGAATGAAGTAAACACTTACTGACTCTGTCCGGCTCATTTGATTCACTTCTGCTGCCTTCAGATAGGAAACCAGTATAAATATGTCCTCTACCAACTGAGCAAAGAAAAACAAGTCAAACATGTTCTAGTTAATAATGATAAAGAAATCTAAAAGAAATGTAATGTTTTGAAGCGTCTTTGCCTGACAAACTTATGATACAGTTACGTTTGGTTTTCACTGTTCCTTCATGTATTATGTGTATTTCTCATTTCTTTTCTTTTTCTTACCTGTAACCAGCATGTGAAAACCTGCAGGTATTTTATTCCTCTGAAAATCACCCTAGCAGACATCCCAGATCCTTCACAAGCTGTTTCAGTGTGTTTGTTTGTGAAGCGCCTCTGGACGTTGAGTTTGACTTGCAGGAGCGTCTAATAACGCCTTTCATTTGCATAATTGATTTAATCACTTGCGTCTCTTCATCACGTCTTTTGTATTCACCTTCATTGCATTATAATCAGACTTCTTTCTGTCATTATATTCAAGTGTAATCCGATGGTTTGCTTTAAAAAAAGACTTGGGAAAGCTGCTTGTGTGTGTTGTTGTCAGATAAAAATCCCTGCGCTTCAGTTACCGACCACTGCGCGGCACTATTGCGTTGCATAGAAGATGATCCCAAAAAACTTTTTTCAACATGCTATGCTTTGGAATATATTTGTGCTACACAATAACAAAGTAAGGTAAAGGCTCTAGAATAATGACAGATAAAACGGGCGGAACTTTGTAGCCTGGCTATCATGTCTAATTGGTCAGGTATGATAGGTTTGGAAAAAAATAATCCATAATAATAAATAAATAATAATTGTGTGTAGCATGCTTTTTTTTTGGCCTTTAGGCTTTTAAATGTGGCATGTTTACATGTATATGTTACGTAGAAAACGTAGGAATAAATATATTTAAACATTTACATGTTTTGATAAACAAATAACTCCAATAAGTCAGATTTCACCGTAACCAAAGAGCGACCTCTGGAGGAAAACCATAATAGAAAATATTAGATAGCTGACCGCATTTGCCCCGCACAAGAATCCATGGTATTTTTCCATTTATAGCATTCTTTATTAAAAATGTTTGACAACATACACGAGTATCTTATTGACCTGGTGCTGTATGAAAAAAAAAGAAAAAAAAGAAAGAAAATCATTTGACTGTTAATTTGAAAGTGCTGAGTTTAGTTTTCTGAAATATATCTAGTCAGAATAAAGCGTGTTCTACTTATTAGCCATGATTAGTCAAACTGTCTTGGATCGCTGGAATTTCATTGGATTGCTTTTCAGTAAATTCCACTTCCTGTCATTTACATTCAAATCCATTTCTACTTCCTGTGGGGAGTGACCAAATTCATTCAAATTCGGCTTCATGCATTAAAAGGGAGTCAATTTTAATTGACCAAACCCTGAATCATACATTTAGAATTTTTACAAGAACTTTCTTGCCTTATAGACACACCAGTGTGCACATTTATTGCAAATGGGATCCTCTTATTATAAACTGTTTAAAAAATGTTTGTTTGTTTTTTCTCTTGACTGTACAGTATCCTTTCTTTTTCTCATCTCATAGAGTGCCTTCTGGAGAAAAACCATAATAGAAAATATTAGATAGCTGACCGCATTCGCCCTGCACAAGAATCCATGGAATGAGAGGGTTTTTCCATTTATAGCATTCTTTATTAATAATGTTTGACAACATACACGAGTATCAAGTAGTATCCTATCTTGCTCAAAACTATGACTTGCTCTAGTGTTACAGTAGGTGGTTTTAAGACTCAAGTGTGTTCTTGTTTGTAACAGATTTTTTTGCATCTGATATGGTTGAAATGATTCAAGCATGAATAACACTCAAGAGAAGACCATTTATATGATCCAAGACAGTCAGTAATTTGCACAGTGAAATGTTAGTAAAGAAAGATTTCTGACCTTATTATTGTGCTACTGTAGCACAATTCAAGTCTTTTGAAAGCAGACACTTCACACTATGATATGGCAAAATGTACTCAGCAGGGGTCTGTGTCATTCAGAGTTGAATTTAAAATGCCTTTTAAATTCTATTTCATCTTCTGAATTTGAATTGAGGTAGCGAATGGAATGCAGAATTGTAATTTGAATTTGAACATGAATTTAAGGAAGTAGAATTAAAATGGAATTAGAATAACTGCTATATATGTAGTATTTAAAAATATTAAAGAAAAAAATAAAGTATAGCTTACGTATATACACAGTACCATTTAAAAATTTGGGGTCTGTTAGAAAGAAGTCATTTATGCTTATCATGGCTGCATTTATTTGATCAAAAATAAAGACGGTAATATTTTTACAAAAAACAGAAACATTATTGCAACCTAAAATACTATTTTATTATATTTAAAAATGCATTTTCAATCTGAATTTTCAGCAGCTTCCTGCCATATTCAGTGTCATTTGATCCTTCAAAAGTCATTTTAATATTCTGTTTTGCTGCTCAAAAAATTGCCATTCTCACAGTTTAAAACAGCTGCGTAATATTTAATATTATATGCCTAACCTATATTTAATATGAACAATATAGAACTATCACTTTTGATAAAATAAATGCATTCTTACAGAATGAAATAATTTCTTTAAAAAATGTATATATTAGCTGACCTCAAACCTTATTGACCTAGTGCTGTATGAAAAAAAAAGAAAATCATTTGACTGTTAATTTGTAAGTGTTGAGTTTAGTTTTCTTAAATATATTATATATAGTCAGAATAAAGCTACTTATTAGCCATGATGAGTAAAATTGTCATTGGAATTTCATTGGATTGCTTTACAGTAAATTCCACTTCCTGTCATTTCCTTTCAAATCCATTTCTACTTCCTGTGGGGAGTGACCAAATTCAGCCTCATGCATTAAAAGGGAGCCAATTTTAATTGACCAAACCCTGAATCATACATTTTGAAATTTTGCAAGAACTTCCTTGCCTTATAGACACACCAATGTGCACATTTATTGCAAAAGGAATGCTCTTATTAAAAATTGTTTTAAAAAATGTTTGTTTGTTTTTTCTTTTGACCGTACAGTATCCTTTCTTTTTCTCATTTCAGATATGACATAGCTTTAACTTACATAAGGCATATGTTAAAAAAGCTATTTAGCAAGTGGGAAATATGTTGGACCTGTATACCATCATATGCACAAATTAAATAACTTATTGATAACACAGTTCGAAGTGAAAATCCTTTTAAAGACCTGATTTATCAGAGAAAGAGTTTTCAGTAGTGTCCTTAATGCTGATGAAACGTTAAATAAAGTAACAGGCGGTTCACTGAGGATGTCTTTAATACTGGCCCAACAGATCCTCGTCTCAGATCCTGTGGAACATTTCGGATCTGAAGTGATAACACTGCACACGGATATGAAAAAACCAGCAGCAACTCATTCAGTGTGTGAGCAGCTTGAGTCGGGCGATCCAGCTACTGAACAGTGAGGGTTCTGAAGGAGGTCTCTTGGAAGATTTCCCTGATGACTTCCGAGCGACGGCCTCCTGGTAGGGTATGGTGGCGCTGTTGTGTAGGTCTGCATTGATGAAACACTGGCTGCCGCGGATGTGGTCGACCCCTCGGATCAGCTGGCGTTCTCCTGCGGGGCGGTAGGGCAGCGGGTAACAGGGCGACTCTTCTGAGATTGTGGGGATCTGTTCGTTACTCAGATACCTGTGCAAGATCTCATCACCTGAGGACAGATGAGACACATCATGTAAGGATGGAAACACATTTAATGATAGGTATTTACTAGGGGTGTAACGATACATGTATTTGTACCGAACCGTCACGGTACGGGCATCTCGGTTCTGTGCATGAGGCCTTACAACGCATACAGGCAATTCACCCTCATTCCAGAAGGGGGCGCCCACAGTAATGCAACTGTTTGATAACCGCCGGCAGAAGAACAGTGAATGCCAGGAGTTGCGCACTTGAAAACAAAGCCCACTAGATAGTGACCATATGCTGATTCTGTACACGACTCTCACTGACAAAGGAGTATAACGTTACTTTTAAGGCTTGCATAACTGTCTGCTAAATGGAGCTTTGTGCTCTTATATCCTACCTCTCTCATTCGGCACAAATCCAAATATTCCATAATATTTCCATAATATTTGCGATGCATTCAAATGCTAAACTATTATTTATTATGTAAATTATAGACTTTGTTCTTTAGTCGCATTCTAACGGTGACACAGTGAGGCGGGCGCGCTGATGTTTGGTTCACTGTATTTTATTTTGAAAAAGTACCAACTGCGCTGTCAAGTTAGCAATGCTAGAAGCCTGGAACTGATATGTTTTGTGTTTGTGCCGACGCGATTACTGCAACTTTCCTCATACTAGCAAAATCAACTTAAAAAACAAATAGAATGTCACTTTCTGCCATTTGAGTTTCCTTTCTGTCACAAAACTGAACTGAAACTCAGCAAATATAGGCTACGTTATGTCACAGTTTTTTCCCTTATCTAACAGTTAACTAAATTAAATATATTTCAAGTATTTATTCCTTGTATGTATATATGTACTGCAGATTTTATAGTCTATATATGACATTACTTTGATTTAATATTTAGTATTTATTTTTTTGTAATTTGTACTACTGTCTGTTTAAAATAAATGATTAGAAACCTAGTATAGTAGATTTGTTTTTTTTTTTTCCTGTTGTACTGAAATTGTATTGAACCATGACCCTCGAACCGAGGTACGTACCGAACCGTGACATTTGTGTACCCTAGTATTTGACATAACTGAAATCCATTGACAGCATTCTCAAACTGTTTAAAGGGGTCCTTTTATGCTTTTTCACTTTTTGAACTTTAGTCAGTGTGTGGTGTGTATGTTTGGGCATAAAAAAGATCTACAAAGTTACAAATCTTAAAGTCCACTCCAAAAGCATATATTTTGTTTTGAAAATATTCCTTTTCAAGAACTACAACAAACGGGTCCTTTGGACTACAGCGTTGTTTTCCGGGTGTTATGATGTCACAATGTAGCTCATTAGAATATCATTAAAATAAATCCCGCCTCCGCGATGCAACACATAGAGACGCTTCTGGGACGCTTCCATGAGCTGTGGCACAGCTGGTGTAAACACAAACACTGACTAGAGTGGCTGCGATCAGCTCCGGTGGCCGTGTCGGAGCCATAACGCGATGCAGACGTGTGCAGTATAGGGGGTCAAAGCACATGCAGAGGTGTGGCGGGTGTAAACACAAGCATTGACTAGAGTGGCGATCAGCTCCGGTGGCTGTGTCAGAGCTGTAACGCGCCGCAGACGTGTGCAGTGTGTGGTAAGAGATTTATTCATCATACAGTGTAGATAGCTTCACTTATAACGTGAGTGTTTTTTAAAATGATTAAACTTGCACTAGACTAGGCTAGGCTAATCAGGGATGATGTTCTTTGATAATGTTAATTGTTTTTTGCTCGTTTTCTGTAGCTGCTTACTGAATAACTAAGGAAATGTAAGCATTATAAATAGTAACTTACAATGTTTTCATTCAGTTGTTGTCATGTTAAGTACAAATGAAGTCATATTAATAACATTTGGCTGCTTTTAGTCTTATGCTGGAGCTGGTTTCGGGCAATGAAACTAAGTATGTAAATAATTAAATAAATTAGAATGATATTATCATGTATGGGTGATCTCGCAGGCTGACGGTAGGACCCAACACTACTGTAACATCAACTATACCTTAATATATCCTTAACTATAATGTAGCAGACTGAATTTACGTAGCAGTACGGAAACACAGTCTAAGCTGTTCGCCAATCGCAACGCAGTGGGACAGCTAACCAATCACAACACATTTTGTTTTTCAGAACGCGGGCCTTCATTAAACCCGAAACTAATCGAGCCATTTGTGCCAGACTGAGAAATATTGTGTTTTTCTAACCACCAAGCATGAAAGCATGTTCCAAGTATAATAGGACCCCTTTAGGGACCTTGAGGGCAAAGACAAAAATTACAAAACCTTTTCAAAATTGCAAGCTTTAATCTGATTGGCTGACTTCAATGGTTTTTGTTAGTTTGTTGGTTTTGATTGATTCTATTGTCCTCATTTATAAGTCACTTTGTATAAAATTGAATGTACTAAATGACTAAATGTAAATGTAAGTTTAAGTTACATTTTGGAATTTATGTGAATTCATGCTTGATTGTCTGTCTCTGCCAGACTACGGACTAAGCAACAATGTAAAAGAAAATTCATGATGCAACATGATGACTAGCTTTGGACTAGCTATGATAACATCTTTCATTCAGGCATTCTTTAGTAGTAAAAAGAAAACAACTCTGCAGTGTTTATAGTCTGTAAAAACACTGCACATGTTTACTGATGAACTATGGGTATACAGAGATTAGCCCTTGAGCTACTGACAAACAGAAGCAAAAATGCAATGCGAACTGCGTTCTCTGACCTTTGCCTGCTCCTGCCCATGTAATTGCGCTTGTGAAATGTTTACGCTGACAGCTGGGGATTAACTCGCTTCAGTGGTAGTTTACACACAGGCAGGTGTTGTGCTTACCTTTTCTTCCAAGAGCCCAGGGTCTGGAGGGGGAGTCCGACACGCCCAGGCAAGTGTCTACCGGCATGGACATGGGACGTGGCTTCCCTAAAGCACATGCACAATGAAAGAATCAGTCTAATTGAGTCTTTGAGCCATGCTGGCTAAGAGATTTATTTAAAGGCTCAGAGTGAAAAGGATGCAGACGTCACTGAACCATACAAGTCTCTGCTTTTATTTCTGTGCTGGTTTTATTTGATTTTGTTTTTTATACAATGCACTTAAATGCCACCTAGTTCACTATATGCAGAAAAGGACTGTGTTTAGAGAGCTTTATTAGAAACTTATGTTCATGTCTTTCTTTCTTCAGGTGCAAAGAATTTAAGTTTTCTGCGGAAATCATTGCAGGATTTTTCTTCATATAGTGGACTTCAATGGGAGCCAATGGGTTGAAGATCCAAACTGCAGTTTCATTGAATCATCAAAGTGGTGGTCATTCTGTTTGTTACTGCATGTAGCCTAACAGTTCAAAAGAAAGACATTTTCCTATCACTATATATTTGCATCAGGTTTTATTAGTTTTCTGCTGTTCAGATTATAAACAACAAACAGATTTGAGAAAAACAAAAGTGAATTTTGCTGTCTGTCTAATCACGAGTTATCAGTGAGGCTACTTTGAAGATGTTACAAGCGAAACAGGTACTGACCTCTAGATGGGGTCCGCTGTCTCAGTCGCGCTTGTGGGACGACGACCTCCGTTGGGTTTACGTTAGGTTTGCTGTTGTAGTCGCTGATATTTGACCGCCGTCTACTAGCTAAATCCAAAGATGAGTTGGGCGACTCTGAACCTTTTGGTCTCATCTTTACACCTGCATATTCACTCGTCTCTGCATCCCTACACACATACGGAGATAAAGAAGCATTACTGACAAAGTTAAAAGAAAAGTGTAAAGTTTGTATTCATGAGTGAGGAAGTCATAATTATGACATCAAGTGTGGTCACTTTGCCCAGAGCAAGAAGGCACTGTACCTTTTCTACAAAAAATCCAGCAAGTTTTCTACAACCCAACTTGTACAAAATGATGAATAAAGAATGTGCATCAGGAGTGTTTTTGCTTTTTAAGGTCCTGTTAAATTGAATCGTTACTGTATCTATTCAGTCGTAATTGTATTTGTACATGAAACTTATCTACTTTTATTGTAAATTGGGAAAAAATTTTAATTTTGACAAATTTACCATTGATGCAGACACTGCTTTGTAATATGTCTTACACGTCCCCAACTCGAAAGCCTCTTTTCAACTCATAATTACGACTTTGTGGTGTAAATATGATCTTTTTAACATGACTTGAACACACCAGTAGTGTCATTAGCTTAGCAAATGCTAACATAAAAACTGTAATTCGAGTCTCCAGTGTGCATCACATAAAGTCCATTTTACATTGCAGTACGTTAAGGTATGTGAACAGTGCACATAGTGTAAATTTCGTTGGAGCGCGGGGCACAAACTAACGCGGGGTTAGTTGTAACACACATGGTTTAAATATTTCCACACATGCTAGCATAACCAAATTTAAGGTATTTACTAGTTGCCAAAGCAACACTATACAGAGAAAAAAGTGCGCCAAAATTTAAAAGCCTTTTGAAGATATCGCCGAATATTTATTTTAACATAGTGGAAGTAAATTTCTGGCCTTAGTAAATTTTTCATCAGTCGCGCTGATGAAGAACGTTGTAACACTGCGTTACAATCTGCCCTGCTATTATTAAACTATGCTATTGTATAACATTAGCAATGTCATTTTCACTATTTACTTTTATGGATTTTAATAAGAAACAGGAACAGGTGAATAAAGACTGACAATCGATGTTAAATGTTGAGAAATTATTATTTCAAGAAAAGCATTTTGGCTCGTTTTTGTCTTGTGTTCTATGAGAGCTGTGTTGTGAGGGAGGGGAGTGTTTTTTGGAAAGTCTGAATGTGTTTCATCTATTTGTGCACATTGTTTTGAACTATACTGTATAGCTGTGTTTTGCGATCAGGGCCGTCCCACGCATGGTTGCAATGTGTTCATTGTGAAACTCAAAAATTAGATCAGTTTTAATTCTTAAAAAACGGCATTATTTTATTTGAAAAAGTGAATCATTTTATTTTATTGACAAAATATTTTAGTTTGTTGTGTATATTTTTGTTTTAAACATTTTAAGCTGTCATATGGTCACGTTACAACGTGCCCCTCACATGTTACAATGTACCCTGCCTACAGGGCATGTTGTCACATATCACTTCCTTTCTTCGAGGTAAATAACGAAAAACATATACATTGTAATTAAGAAACAAAGCGACATAATTGTACTAGACAAGTGTGAGATTTGTGTGGATAAAAAATTATACTCTGAACCCCACGTGGATTTACACAAACTGAGAAATTCAAAAAGTGTTAGGTTGTGCCCCGTGCTCCCCTAGTATCTGCATAGTGCACGACCAATTTTTCTAAATACTCTGTACGCTCAGTTTGCACATGCGGCTTGATTTTTTTAAAACTTTTTTCACAAGGTGGTAACTTCACCTGGCAGTGAGATGGACCAACAACAAACTACTGGAGACAATAATTCAAACAGTCACACTGACAAGCATTTGTGTGATGAAGAGATTCTCACAACTCTAGTTTAAACGAGTATAACACATTTTAGTCAGTCATAAATTCTAGAGAAAAATAGCGCAGACACTGGACAATGATAAAAATTTCTACTGTGCATGTGTCGAGCGCCTGTGTTGCGTACGTGTTAAAACTGAAGTCTACTTTGAGATAGGTGAGCTTAGAATTTATAATGTACTGCAAGGCAGCTCACTACAGTATGTTTTGGAACAGAGCCACAGAGAGTAATTGAGTTAATGAAGGAGATACGTTATCAGAGAAACACATACTGACCGTGGGCTATATGGCATGGAAGGAGGAGGAGGAATATAGAGATCTAAAATTGCAGGTTTCTCTGGACGTTTGATTTGCACAGGATTTCTGGATGGCTGGGCAGCAGGCACATACGATGGGCTCTAAAACAAACAAAATGATTAGTTCATTATTCTGCCCGGTTTAAGATATATTTACATATGATAGCTGTGAAAAACTAAAAAACCTGTGCTAAATTACATCTTATATAATCCTTTATATGAGATTAGTTGGATCACAGAGCTTATCATTTTCACTCTGAATCCATAGACCTTTGATCTCAACACCAAATTACTACAATAAGACACTTTGTACTGAAGCATTTTGCTTTATTTTGTAGGACTTGTCCATTTTTGGTTAAACGCAGACTTTCTTTAAGCCTTTAATCATAGATTTCGCTAGGGCAAGAATGGACTTAAACCCACATTAAGAATCCAAGATAATAGTCTTTACACTCAGCAAGTTCCTGTATGGATTATGTGAATTACATAAACAGATATTAAGAAGCACATTTGTTGGCAAGCAAGGCTTTCAGTTTTTGAAAGGTGCATTATGTAAACTAAGTTTTCACACTTTCTGAAATGTGAGTGGTGCTTGTCTGTGCAAAAGTCGCCGCCGTACTGTTTATTCATCATGCATAGGTGCTATGGGCTTATGTGAAGTTTGTAAAAATAAGTCACACCTCTCCTCAAAAAGCAGCCTGATTTGAAATAACATTTATGTTCATGACACAAATCAAAGCGCCTCTTTATAATGGATTTTTTACATTAATGTTTTTTTTATTGAAGGAAAATCTTTTTTTTCTTGAGCTGTAGCCTACAGTCTGACCTTTAAAAGAATAGCGGGGAGTTTGGGAGAGTCCATATGGACTAATATTAGCTACAGTATTTCTAAAATCAATGGCTGTGTGACATTTGGACCGAGAGTTTAATCAGGTGGAAACACACATCCTGATGTGCAACCCTGCTGCTGGTCCAGCAATCTTAACTGCTGTTAATCAGCACAAGTCAGCTGTGGAAGATGTGTGACATCAATATGCATTTTCAAAGGCTTTTTAGTGTGTGTTTGTGTGGAGGGGAAGAAATGTTTCATTGTTTTAGTTCTGCAACACCCATGCAAAGCCATCCACTCATGTTGAAACAATGAAAGTTCATGGACTTTGTCCAAATGTGAAACACAGAGAAACAGTATATTAAACGCCTCACAAGCTGTCATTTGCATACTACTAACTACAAACAATCTACATTAGTATTCAAAAGTTTGTGTTTGGTAAGAATTTTAAATGTTTTTCCTCACTAAGTCTGCATTTATTTGATCAAAAATACAGTAATGGTGTGTAATATTACTACAATTAAATTGAATACATTTTCAAATGTAATTTACTTCTGTGATGGCAGAGCTTGAATGTTTAGCATCACTACTCCAGTCTTCAGGGTCACATGATCATTCAGAAATCATTCTAATATGCTGATTTGCTGCTCAAGAATCATTTAAGTATTTATCAGTGTTAACACCTGTGCTGCTTAATAAATCATGGTACATATTTTGTACGAAAAGCGTCCTGAGAGGCTGGACTGTAGGAGAATGAGGGCAGTACCTGGACGACAGGGGGTCTCCAGCGCATGTTCTTCAGCGGTGCGGGTGTGAAGCCACAAGTACCTGATGGTCTTTTCTTCACCATCAGTGTCACATTCTGAGGATCTCCTCTGAGCTTTTCCACCAGATTCTTCAACTGCCAGCCCACCTGAGAAGAAAGCAGTACATTTGCCTTTACTCTCATAACTGTTTCTGTATTGCTTTTAATTGCTTAATTTATTGTTCCTGTGATTTTATTTTTTATAATTGAATTTATAATTGCATATACTTTATTTTTTCAATAAATAATTTTATTTTTCACAATTGCCACTGTATTTTTCATAAATGTGATTTTTGTCTCTACATGTGACATTTATTTATAACAGTGTTTTTTTTTTTCTAAAAAATAAACTAAAATATACTTAATGATGTTGTATCTATTGAAACTTGTATGTCATGTATTTACAATGTACATTACAATGTAATTTAGTCAATTTAAAATATGTTCAATGTAATTGTAATATTAGATAAGACACTGTAGTTAAAATTACAATTAAATAATTAAAGCTGCAAGCAGAGTTGACAGGGCCCTCGCACCCAGGCTCATCACCACCCGGTGGCTTTAGGAAAATAGCGAACGGTAACCAATATGCATTTAAAGTGGAAAATATAGGAGGAACATGTCAGAGTCATTTATATGTGCAAAACTTCCTGCTGCCAGCTGGTGGCGCTATGACTATAACTGCATATTGTCATGCAGACGTCTTCAGGCCAGAACTCTTACCAAACGTGAATTTTGGGGCAGATCGGACATTGCACGTTTAAGTTAGTGTAAAACAAAACTTTTCTTGTTGCTAGCAGGTGGCGTTATGATTATAACTGATATCAAATGTGTGAAATTTGGGGCAGATCGGACTTTGTATGGCTGAGTTACAACAACAACTTTTCCCATGATGAACCATCAAAGTTTGTCAGGCCGCCACGGGCACGCCCTTCAACGAAAACTCAAGATCTTCACAATTTAACATCGCAAAGTCCTTCAGAGAAGACTAACCAAATATAATGTTGATGTCATTAAATCTCTAGGAGGAGTTCGTTAGAGCATAAAACACGCCACTTCCTGTTGGCAGCAGGTGAATATGGGAAAGGGCATGTGTTCAGGAAAGGACTCTTATCAAACACGTGAATTTTGGTGCAGATTGGACATTGTATGCCTGAATTATAACAACTTCCTGTTTCATGGTGAAACATCAAAGTTTGTCAGGCCACCACGGACACGCCCTTTAACGAAAACTCAAGATTTTTGCAATTTAACGTCACAAAGGGCTTTAGGTTAGACTGATCAAATTTGGTGTTGATCTGTTTAAATCCCTAATTTGTTTAAATACAACGCCTGAAAATGGCAAAGACAGCACAAAACTTACAGAGAAAATTTAAAATAACAGACTTCCTGTTGAGTTTCGGACTTTGTACCGAAGGACTTTTTTGTAGGTATTGGTGTGTTACATGTGTCTACCAAATTTCGTACGTGTATGTTAAACATAGCTCGAGAAGCACTTCATTGACATTTTATAGGTGGCGCTATCGAGCCATTTTGCCACACCCACTTCTGAAACCCATATCAGATGTTTTTTCGAGCATGTTTAGGCCCTTAAAAATGTGATTCGTTTTGGAGAAGAGGAAGAAGAAACTGAGCAATTCCAAAAGGGTCCTCCACAGGTGTTCGGGCCCTAATTAAATATATAACTTTTAATGTGCTGTATGTTAGTCAAGACTCAAGACTTAGTCAGTACTCTAAGTATGCTTAAGTGGCCTTTCCTTCATTTATATTATGTCATCTGCAAGCACATTTAAAAAAAAAAATATATATATATATACTACAGGTGTATAGTCAATACAATTAAGTGCACTTCTTTTTCACAAGAGTGGACTTTCATAGAATTGAAACCTGGAAATAAATAGGGGAAAGTTGATCCTACTGTAGCTGAGCAAATGTAGTCTGAACAGCTTTATGTTGTACAAACACAAATGGGTCGGCACCAACCCAATGCTTTCTCTGTAAATATGAGGTGAATAAAAAACAGCACTGATGCAAAACAATGATAAAGGTGTTCATAACAATATGGTTATCCAAAAGGCCTTTCAGCACTGCCATATCTCCCATTCTCTCCCATGGATCAGGTTTACTCAGTCCAACACAAAAGCTCACCATCTTGCCTCCTTTTACTGATTTAGGACAGAACAATTACCCATAATCCTCCTCACTATCATGTGACAGATGGATGGACTCACCACTGTTTGTCTGTTGACTTGTATCACCTCATCGCCTGCATGAATCCTCTGAGTTCTGTCTGCTGGAGACTGAAGGGTGAAACACAGACAGACGTCATGAATCAATTGAAGCAATGCTTGTGAACTCTGTTTCTTATGGATCTTGGCAATCCATTAGTCACAGGCTGTGGCTTGAATGATGCTGGACATTGATGCATTAGCAGCAAACAAGAAGTCAAAGCGATCTGTTGTTCTGTTGACTCACATTTTCTGTGGTTCCGGTGATGACGTGCAGCCCATCGTAAGTGGATTTGATATACATTCCCTTTAAAAAAAAAGCAAACAATATGCAGTTGTTAAAACAAAACAACACCAACCAACAGAAATGTGCGAATGCTGTTGACACTCACCAGTCCCTCGCCTGCTTTAATATTACTGATGGTGACTTCTTCCAAACAGGTCATTTGACTCTTTAAAGGGTCAGAGGTCATCCTCATGGTGGAATCACAAATTCCGGTCAAAACTTGTGACTGAAATGAACAGAAAGAATAGTGTTATGGTATTTATGATTCATTTGGTCATGATAACAGGACTGCAGGAATGCAGGACTTCACAAGTGACTGATATGGACAATCCAGGCTCACTGAAAAAAAAAAAAAAAATTATTATAGGGCTGCCCCCTAATAGTTGGCTAAGCATTAGTCGACGAGAAAAGGGCTTGGTTGGCCAAAATTTTATTAGTCATAGAAAAAAAATGTAAAATTCCAAAGGAAGTGGCGAAGTCACGCAGTCTGTGATGGACAGATCGTTAACGGCTGGTCTATGTGGTACTACAGTACATCGGGCTGGACATCCAAATGCTCGCCTATCATTCACCAACCTCAACTATGGCTTTTCATCTGAATGTAGTTGCAACTTTACAACTTTAAAAATGTGCGCTATTGAAGTGTCTGTGCAGAGTGTGAAAACTGAACAGTAGCTTTGCTGCATGACAGATAGAGGCGCCGGTGTGGTCACTTGCTCTTAGAATATTCTGGCATTTTTGGTCATACTGATAAAAGTAATACATATTTCGAATTTGTAAATCTTTTGACTCTACACTAATTTGTGTACACTCAGAATAACAGCAAAACGTTGTGCTTTTGTGAAATAATGAAAGCAAACAGGATGCACTTTCTGCCATCTCAGTCTCTGTGAACTTGAGCATTAAAACGTTAATGCAGTGTCCTTGCTGTTATTCCCTGACCCATTCATAATGATTATATTTGCCAGTGTGCTGTGGCAAGCTTTTTTTATGTGCACTTAAGCGCTTATTAGGTTATGTAGGAAATTAAAGGCTCATTATTATGATTTATATGGGTTAATATATATGCGACTAATAGTCGACTAATGCTTAAAATGAATGACTACTAGTCGACCAGAAAAATCTTGGGCAGCCAAAATGTATTATTATATTGGTTCTTGCATGTTTCATGACACTTTTAAAGAAAAATATCCAGTGGGTGGCGCTAAAACTGGTTGTTGTATGTAAATACTAGTTTGCAAACTAAATGTCCTGTGATTGGTGCTGAATGATTACTGCTTGTTTAAAAATTTTCCACTTACGCCCTACACTACCTGGTTGAAAGTAGCTATGTTTCCATAACCCTGTTTTTATGCTCATTTTTAAGTATTGCATCAGAAACGATTGATGGAAATGCTAAATTTGGGTAGAAAAAAAAACTACATTCGCAATTTTTTTATGCTTGCTTAAGGTGGTTTTTACTTGTGTGAAAAAGGGTTGCGAGTAATGGGAGAATGAAATGCTTTTGCCAAATAAAGTCACAAATGTGACTTTGCGCAATAGGAAGGCATAACTGGACCTTCCAGTAGACCGATACCATTGCAAAGCATCTGAAATGTTACAGTCATTCTAAAATTCACTGGCAAAGTCTGTTTTCAAAGGATTTTCTGTATAATTGGCTCCGAGAACTGTCTTACATGACTCATTCCCAAACTGCTGGCATACACCTCCGAAAGCAATGACCGCATTTATATTTATTGTGTTTCGTCTGCTCACTCAAGCAATGTATTAGTGGCTTCTATTTTCTTAGTCATATTTAACGCCAGTTTGTTAGGAAGTGATGATTTTGTTCTCTTTGACTCGTTGGATGGAAACGGTGCTTATTCGCAAATGTTTTATGCGATTTTCACAATTTTTTTTGCAAGTTAAATTCGCAACTTTGGATGGAAACCCAGCTAGTGTTAACAAAAGTAAACACAGGATAAAAACATGTTTGCTGTCACAACCATGTCGCTCTACAAGTCTTTGAGTTTTTTTAGGTTACACTTTATTTTGATAGTCCGTTTTAGTAATTTTACTAACTATAAGTAACTTTGCAACTACATGTCAACGAATTTTCATTAATTTGCAACTACATGTCTACTAACTCTCAGAGCAAACTGTTAGGTTTAGGGTTAGTAGAGTAAGTTGGCATATACTTGCAAAGTTTAGAAGACTGTTAGAAGATATTAAGCAGACAGTCTATTAATACTCCAATGACTAGCTGACATGCAGTTGCAAAGTTACTTACTGTTAAGTAGAATGTCTAAAGTGTTACCCTCTTTTATCATGATTCATTTCACGGGACTCCTAAACATGTGCTTTGCATTGCAAGTACAATGTTGTACCAGATGGGTTTCCAAGCAAGTTTACTATGTCAGAAAATCCCAGTAGGGTCTGGCTGCAGACATCTGCACCTGCACTCTCAGCCACCTGCACTCTCAGACAACTGCACTTCCGGAAGTGACGTCACTTGCAGTCGATTTTATTTTTACTTTATTTTATTTATTTATTTATTTTTTTAATTGAATCTCTCAACATTTTACAACAGTAGCCAGAGGGTGAAGACAAGAAAAAAGAAACTAAATTACAATGCCACTCACAATCGCCACCTGCACTCTCTGCTACCTGCAGGTCACTTGCAATCCACACAAATAGTGCATGTTGCCAATGGAGACAAGACGCTGTGGTCGTTAAACGATGAAAACTAATTTAATAGCATAACGTACAGGGTCCTAACGTCATCTGTAGGAGATAAAAACAAGACCCGCAAATTCGTGGCCACAGAACAGCAGAATATGAACGCAATGCGCTCTCGTTAAGCTTTTTCCTCCCGTAGAAAACCATTAACACTTGATATGGCTCAATGTATTAAGATACATTAAGTGCCATTAAACGATCAAATTTGTAATATCGTTTATTAATTTAATGTACTTCTATCAAGCATATGGCCATGAATGCGCAAACTTTCACTTTAATACTTGCCCAGCAAACGCTTAATGTGGCAAAACAATAAAGACTAAGATGATAAAGACCAAATTCACTAAACCTAACTGTTGTCAAACGATATACCAGCAGATATGAACGCGCCATAAGAAAGGGATTATGTGATATTAAAAGGACCATTCTGTATAGGCAAGCAGATGTGAACGCAATCCGTTAATAGACGTTTTCCTCCCATAGAAAATCAATATAAACAAAAGACAATGATATAAAACAGCTGTAGAGATTATTCTTTATGGGAAAACGCGAATGTACGCGGCGTTGCGTTTATTCTGGGCTCACTTGCTTGTGTGTAGTTGTTTTAATAATGAATAGGAGCATATTGAGTTTAGTCTTTATCATCTTAATCCGTTATGGCACATTATGCCACGTTTTGCGAAGGAAAACACTATATAGCCTACATATACATTACATTAATAAACTGTATATCGAATTTGATCTTTTAATTGCATCTTAATACATTAAGCCATATTAAGTGTTAATGTTGGTCTACGGGAGGAAAACACTTAACAAGAGACTTCATATTCTCTCGTTCATATTCTGCTTCATATTCATATTCGTTTATATTCTGCTGTTCTGTGGCCACGGATTTGCGGGTCTTGTTTTTATCTTCTACAGATGACTTGCAGGACCTTGTATCTTATGCTAAATTAGTTTTAATCGTTTAACGACCACAGCGTCTTGTCTCCATTGGCAACATGCACTATTTGTGTGGATTGCAAGTGACGTGCAGGTAGCAGAGAGTGCAGGTGGCGATTGCGAGTGACATTGTAATTTAGTTTCTTTTTTCTTGTCTTCACCACCTGGCTACTGTTGTAAAATGTTGAGAGATTCAATTAAAAAAACAAATAAATAACTAAAATAAAGTAAAAATAAAATCGACTGCAAGTGACGTCACTTCCGGAAGTGCAGTCGTCTGAGAGTGCAGGTGTCTGAGAGTGCAGGTGCAGATGTCTGCAGCCAGACCCTTTTCGAAAATCCATACATATGAAACTGATAATGAGATGAAAATGTCAAATCGTATTTTTTTTACCTATGTACTGTCTACTTTGTACTTTACTATGAGGAGTATTGTGCAAGGAACTGTGCAAAAATAAAGCTGCTTTTCCACTATCGGGCCAAACGGTTCTAACAATGACAGCCTGGTCTCATGACGAAAATGTACCTGTTGGAACTTGAGATGCGAAATACGTACTAATTTGTATATATCACTGCAGTTTCCAACAGGAATGGACACCAGAGGCAGTAAAACAGCGAGCACTTATAATCATTTTCGTACACAGTTATAATTACAGCTCCATATGTTTCACTTTCCAGTGTTCTAACAAATAATGCTACCTATCAGAATAAGGTACCAACACTTGTACATAGACACTGCACAGTGAGACTGGAACTTTAAGGCATAGTTCACCCAAAAAGGAAAACTCTGTTTTATGTTCTTCCAAACTTACATGACTTTCTTTTGACATGACATGACATGACATGTTTTTGTCCATACAATGGAAGTCAGTGGGGTCCAAAACAACATATTTTGAAGTGATATTGGAGTGACTAACTGATGGCATTTCTCATCATTATGGAAACTTGATTATTATT
The DNA here is from genome assembly GCA_012976165.1 of Labeo catla. Lineage (NCBI taxonomy): Eukaryota > Metazoa > Chordata > Actinopteri > Cypriniformes > Cyprinidae > Labeo > Labeo catla. Next base: position 395,479 of record VONZ01000387.1, read on the forward strand.
TATTCTATCCTGTTGGCCTTGAAGGCTGAGATACTATAAATAACATCAACTAAAAATTATAACTTATCTGCATAATACACACACTGAATAATAAGCTAAAATATGAGTATTTTGTATATTATGTGTATTTTAACATTCATTCCACTGCAATGCCTTGCCCTACAGACTGCCATTGTAAGTATAACCCAATTTATGCTTGTTTTTACAAGCTTGAAATTATTGTATTGCATCCGGAACATTCCTTTAATGGAGATTGTGAGATACTGTTATCTGCAACAGGATGTTCCAGTGGTTCCTGAGGAACTGAACAATAGAGTTGCATCTCCACACTTACAATGAACCCAAATGCATCACTGATAACAGCCGAATCTCTGACCTGAGAGACGTTTGCATGTCTGAATGATAAATATGCTATGTGTAAAATAACTGACGGCAAGACTTACCACTTCTAATATCTTCTCCTCCATTTCAAACACTGCGCAGTCCTGCAATTATAAAGGGAGGATTCGCATGAGATGCCACATTACGTTGAGTTCCCACAGGAAAATATGGAATGGTAAACATGAAATCAAAATACCAAAGAAAGTATTTAAGAAATGTAATATGAGGATTCGAAATATGGAATGTGCCGACAAGTAGATGGAGAACGGCCTATCGCCACTGTTTAATTATGATTTAAAGACACGTTTGACGGGATAATTGCTGCAGCGTTTGAGGGTTGTGGCGCTTGAGACTATGAAGAGCAAAAACATAGCAGAGACATCGATCATAGTTATGAGCCGCCCAACCCCACTGAGCTCCGGCTCAGTAAAACCATATGTTTCTCTGTGCTTCAGGAGACATCTGTGTGCTTAAAGAGTTCATCAAGACATACCTTAATGCACAACTCTTCAAAAGTTTGAAATGCTGTTTTTGAAAGAAACTCTTGCTTTTACTTTTGGAGAGGTTGCATGTAATTGATCAACTGACATTTTTACAAATTACTATTTCTATTTTAATTAAATTTTGTTTACATTTTCGGTTATAAAACAAACAGTCCTCCTAACCATGACCATATAGGCTGTTCACACAGGACACAGGTGTTTAAATGCAGCTAATAAATATACACTTTAAATATTTTTTATTTAAAGGCCTATATTATTTAAAGATCATACAATCCTCATCAATAGTGACATTAAAACATATTTTAGGCCTAATATTAAAACAATGTGCATTGTGCACAAGTAGCACCCCAAACAAAGTTTAATTATAATTTTTTATATCAGTAAGTCTCAAGCGATATGTCAGTAAATATGTTAACAGACTTGAACTATACCTAGCATAAAATAAATGCATTTAAAAAAATTACTTTTTTACTAGGGTAGACATTTTAATATAATAGGATTTAAAGTATATGTCTCAGGAAGTGGTCAATCTGTTTTCTTAATGGTCAATTCAGAAAAAAAGTCTAATTCTGATTCTATATATATATATATATATATTATAAAGGAATGTTAACAAGATGCCATTTTTTAGTATCACTGATTTACTATTATAGGCTTATTAATATTTTAAATTATTTTTTAATTTGCTGTTTTGTTGTTATTTTGTTTTTAGCATTTGTATTATTTTTTATATATAAATACAATATTTATTTTTATTTATTTATTTATTTTAGTTTGTTTCATTTAGTTTATTTTTATTTATTTATTTCAGTTTTAGTGACTTTAATACATTAGTACTTTGGCAACCGCTATATTTTTATTTTATTAAAGTTAGTGTTTATTTTATTTCAAGTAACAAAAGTATTTTTATTTTCTGATTTTAGTTTTAGTTAACAAAAATAACCCTGGCAAGATGTGCATTACATTTAATCACTTTTTTATAGAAATAATAAATCAATTATAAAAGTAATTACACAATTAATTAATTAATTAATAATAATAAATTATTATTATAATACAGTTCTTAATGATTTTTTATCAGTTTGATGCAAACTTGGTGAAGGAAATTGTGTGTATGTTGATGTATATAATTTGCTTGAGTAATGTCAAATAAATTTTGACTTTAATAAAAGTAGTTCATTTTGATGTTACCGTTTTTTTTTTTTCGGTGTGCATTGAATGCTTGCAAAGCTTTTATTAGCAGATCAAAGCTGATGAATACAGTAACAAACCTTCTGGACAGTTGTGGTCAGTTCCAGACAGAGCTGAATGATCTTGTTTTTGGTTGAGGTGAAATCACTGACTCCTGTGAGTGGAGTCCTGCAGACAATAACAAAGAGAACAAAGTGTAACTCATGCAAACGCTCATGAGATGTTCACACGTCCATGAATTCTGGTATGTGTTGTTTCAAGCCCAAACATGCAGTGTACATATATATGTACGCGTGTGTCTGTATGTCAGCAGTCTTCATGACATCACAAGGAAAGATTTAGGGTGTACTGACTGAACACAAAAACCAAAAACAATAGTTGGTGAAACAGATGCCAGTAAAAATGTGATGTTGAAATTTATTCCCAGTCCTTTAAAAACCTTGTCAGCGACTTTCAAGGCCCTCTGTATTACATGGCATTTCTAGACTAAGAAAATGATAACCGAAATTTCATTTTTGGTGAACTATCCTAATATTTGTTCCTAACATTTACACATTCTTTGCATAATGTTAGCCGAAGCTGTTGATTTAGGATAAAATTAAATCCTAAAAATTAAAATAAATCTACATTTGAGGACATTCAAGAATTTTATTGAATAATAATAACATTAACAAGATGTTCTGTTAGCATTATTTTAAAAACATTACTTCCAACAGCCTTTACATGATGTTAGCCAAAGTGTCTGGAACATTCCTTGTAGGTGAAGTCTGTAAGAGAAAGAAAGAGTGTGCTTGTGTGTAAATCTCACATACCTGTCAAGCCAGGCCAACATGCCCTTGGCAGCCCCTATCAGCTCCACCACAGCGGTGAGGAACACGTTAGGTGGTTTGTTTGGACTTCCTCCATCATAAGACGGGTTTTTCCTGCGCTCTGACGCACAGTTGTGCAAGTTGTTGGATGCTGCTCGCATCTGACCCACCAGAGTCTTCAAGTTATCAGTCTCCACGCCACAGTTCTGCAACAAAAAACAAGCATTCGCATTAGTCATTTTAGATTGAACTAGATTTTTATGTCTAAAGACGCAGTGCTAGGGTATTGGGTGTTACTAAAGTGCTATGCGTGTTTTTAGCAAGTTGCTATGCTTTTGCTAGGGTGTTTTGAATGGTTGCTTACTGAGAGAGCCCAATTCCAAGTTTCTATGAAAGATAGAAATATTCTGTAGATACTGATTGTATACTTTAGCCTACCTTAGATTTAACTGTACATAAAGCACAGTTTTTAAAAATATACTTTTAAAGGAGAAGTCCACTTTCAGAACAACAATTTGCAAATCATTTACTCACCCCCTTGTCATCCAAGATGTTCATGACTTTCTGTCTTCAGTTGTAAAGAAATTATGGTTTTTGAGGAAAACATTTCAGGATTTTTCTGTATATAATGGACTTCATTGGTGCCCTGAATTTGAACTTCCAAAATGTAGTTTAAATGCAGCTTCAAAGGGCTCTAAACGATCCCAGCCGAGGAAGAAGGGTCTTGTCTAGCGAAAAGATCAGTCATTGTTTTCGAAAAATAAAAATTTGTTTAATTTTTAAGCACAAAATTTTGAACAAATCTTTAATGTGACTCGGGAAGAACGAGGCGTCTCGGGGAGTGATTCGCTCAGTCGTGCATGCGCAACATCCTATTAGGTTCTGTACTGGAATTAGTTCACCTGTTTCGAGTCTTCAGGTTTTTCGAGTTGTTTGTTCATCTTATTGGGCTGTTACGTGATGCAGATTTTGCTAAAATGAACGAAATGACTCAACAAAATGATTCATTCATTTTGCTGAACGAGACTCAAAGGTCAGAGTCGGTACAATGATCCGAACTTCCCATCACTACTACGAATCACGTCTTCGAATCACCACAAGCTCATCGTTTGTGTACTGCAGTTCAAAATGCCAGAGTATGTTGAAAAACTCTTATTTTCTTCTACAACTTCAGAATCGTCCGTCATCGTTGTACCTCTTTGTTTGCAAACAACGTTTGACTTGCACTTTCTTAGTTTTTGTGCGTTCGGTTTGTAAACACTGGGTCTGTGGTTACGCCTACGTCCACGTGACCTTCCGACGTGATTCAATAGTATGTAAACGTGCATCCCAGAGCCTGTGCTACACAAGCTTTTGTGCTTAAAAGTATACAAATTTTTATTTTCCGAAAAAAATCACAGATCGTTTCGCTAGATAAGACCCTTCCTCCTCGGCTGGGATCGTTTAGAGCCCTTTGAAGCTGCATTTAAACTGTATTTTGGAAGTTCAAAATCAGGGCACCAATGAAGTCCATTATATGGAGAAAAATCCTGAAATGTTTTCCTCAAAAACATACTTTCTTATGAGAAGACAGAAAGACATGAACATCTTGGATGACAAGGGGGTGAGTAAATTATTTGTGAATTGTTGTTCTGGAAGTGGACTTCTCCTTTAAGATTTGAAGTACTCTACATGTGAAATAAACTGAAGTTTAAAACTTAGGTGTACATGGTTTGTTCAAATCCATAACCGTAACTATACGTAATAACATAAGTGATGCTAACAAGTACCACTAATAAATGCCTCGCTTATCAAACACTGAAGCGGTTTCCGTTTATGTATCTTCCACTTTAGGGATATGAAATGTGAAGTATGTGGTATTTGTAATGCCATGTGACAGAGGCTACAGCTCCTGGGTCATTCTCACAACCTTTCCAGCTAAAAATCCCATCACATTCCATTGCACCGGTCAGAGTCGACACATGAACATGGTCACTGCTTGACTTCAAAGGAATTCCAGAAAGCCGTCTCTGCCCTAAACTCAGCCAGACACTGACCGACCGACCGACCGTCTGCATGGACTTGAAGTGCAGAGACTTTGGCCTGGTCAGCTACGATAATGCAGAATACAGGTGTTTGAGAGAAATATTAACCTGCAGTGAGTTCAGAAAGGATGCAGGTGCTCTTCTGGAATCTTGTTTTGTTGTTTTTGAATTATAACAAAGCTTTAGCTTTGATGAGTTCATGATGGCTGAATTATTAAAGGGAAATTGATAAAGGGAAATCCATTCTCCAGATATTCATTTCATGCTGCCCTCCTCGAAGATGAGGAGGTATAACCGTGATAGAAATTAAAAAAAGAATCTCTCACAGACTGTAAAATCTATTTAATGTTGAATGAACATGCATTTAATTGTAACATTTCACCTTATTTCAACCAAGCTATCCGTTAACATTGCAATTCACAGCATCACCGGTGTCAAATTTGACATGCCAGTACTGAAACATGAATGATATTTTGAAAGCAAATTACCAAGTTTTTATTTTGTTGTGAATCAGCCAGACAGATGTTAAGCACAATTCTGCCCTGCGGCAGCTAGTCTCAGACATCTGCAGCCACTAAAATCATAAATACAGACACCAAAATACCTGAGAGAAATTAATGAGAAGATCAGACAGGAGCTGAAAGAAAGTCAGAGAAAGTTGAAACCGCAAGACATTAAGTCACAAAAAAGAAATATAAAAAGTTGCATTTGTGACAAAGATGCAGTTGTGACATTAAAGCCACTTTTGTCACATAGTTAAAATTGTGAGATATTAAAAGTCACAAATTTTCACATTCAAACGGGTCCTATTATGCTTTTTAATTTTTTTTTTGAAAAGAAAAGAAAATAATTAGTAACTTACAATGTTTTTATTCAATTGTTCTCATGTTAAATACAAACTAAGTCATATTAAAAACATTAGGCTGTTTTTAGCCTTACGCTGGAGCTGATTTCGGGCAATGAAAATAGGTATGTAAATAATTAAATAAATTAGCACGATAATAACAGGTATCAGCGATCTCGCAGGCTGACGATAGGACCCAACACTACTGGTTTGGTCTGCAAAATCCGTTTTTTACGTGAAAAATTGCCGATCGCTTTAACCCTATAAATTTTCAATTGTGAAGAAGTCAAAATGGCAAGATCCCAAGTACAAGAAATCTATAAATGAAACTGTTTTATGTATGTATACATATCTGTGTGGAAACAGGCTTGGCCAACAAAATGTCATTTAGAAAATATAGCTTCCCTTCCCTTGGTGGTCTTAGACTTTTGGACCCCACAAAAATATAAATAAATAAAAAAATATTACTGGCTTCATTAGAAATTGCACAGACTCTTCTATCAATGGACATGCAATGGATTCCAGATGAAATGGTGTCCACGGATCACACACATTTTTGAGCCTGTCTTCTATTGTACTAAACTATGGTACTTTACCGCAGTGGAACCGAGCCAGAGAGAGTTGGGGAGTTAAGCACGTCCTCTAACACTTCTGAAAGCGATTTTAAAAATAACCAGAGACCTAACAGATACACAGAGTTAAGATGAGGCAGAGTCAATCCGCTGAGCGGAAACTACTGGAACAATGGCGTGACATATTTTCCTGCGCTAGCTGGACTGTGTGTTTGTCTGTATGGGTTTGTGTGTGCGAGCGCTGGGCGGGGGGCTCTCTGACAGGTGGGTGGGTCACATCTGTTTCCTGCTCTCCAGGAGATATCTTCCAGAACATTCTACCCACGAGTGCTAGCGTTGACCTCTCACAAATTCAGCACCGCAATGTCTGTTCCAGCTTTTAATGCTACCCTTCCTCTGCTCACTACTGCTTAGAACAGGTGATGATTAAAAATAAATGGAAAATGACTGAGGTAAATCTTTTCTCAACCACATCCTGGTGAACAGCCACCCGGTCTGACAGGTAGAGCTCCAACATGCAACTCCAAACCACAAAGTTTGCTGCAGGTGTATTCTTCCAACGAAACAACGTTTGTACAATTACAGACGGATGTAAAAGATTAGTTCACTGATTGCTCACGTATGTGTTCCAAACATGACTTTATTACTTCTTGCATATGATGATGCCCAGGCACTATCAAACTCCGAAAAACACCATAAAATAAGGATACAACAATATTAGTAATATTACTGATATTATTATATTACAATTTTACACAAATGAAAAATAAAACACTAAAAACTTAACTTAATGCATTTAATACATTAACATTTAACATGCATTTAAATTGCATATAACATTTCCATCCGTTTGGACAACACATTTTTAACATAAACTAATAAATATAAAACGTAATGCATATTTGTTATAATTAAATATAATGGATAAAAAGGTAAGATTTCTGTAATAGTACTAATACTCTGAATGTGTTTTAAAAACACAATAACAAAGTTCATATATTTATCATTATTAAATGCAATTTCTTTCATTCTCATACATATGTAACTAATTGAATTAAGTGTGTAAATCTTACCTGTTTCTTTTTATTTATGTATTAATTACAATTACACGTTTATTAGTTAATCAGATAGATGGAAATTTTATATGCATTTCAAATACATAAATCAAAAATGTAAGCCTATTCTAGTGTTTTATTTATTTTTTGTTTAGACAAAATAGTATAGAATTATTTGAGAGCCAGATTAATCATTTTAAGTGAATTTACGCAACATAACATACAGTATAATATGTACAATAATGTACAAAATGGATATTTATTGTGAGATTTGCTAAAGATTTTTTCTACTTTAAAAGTGTTAAAAAATTCCTGTCATTTTTAAAGCTTTAAAACATCATTTTTGTTCCAAGTTAGATTTATAATATTAATAATTATATTAATTAATATTAATTATAATAATAATATATGAATTTAAATAATTCTAAGTGATCTTATGACCCCCTTGGATTTTTTTTTTTTACATTTATTGGTAATTTCATATCCATACATATTGGTATATATAATCCAATTATGGGTAAATTTAAATAAATATCTAATATTAAAGCTATTATACTAATATCTTACAAAGAAAAAGTATATCACAAATGTGTCCATATGATTCATTAATTTTGCCTAACAAATGTTTGTACAACAGGTTTGGAAGGGGAAGTAAGTAATGATATAACTAATTTTTTGGATAAACTATCCCTTTAAGACACAATTGGTGTTGTTAGATATTATATAACCCTCCTTACTGAAAGTTCCATTTCACATACAAATAAACTGCATAAAAAACTGTCGATAGAACAGACAACGTCTGATCAGTGTCTCTTTAGGTTGCAGTCTCCTATTATAAGGTCCTGTGTCAGTCTCCTGTCCTGACAGAATAGACTCTGAATGGACTCAGTGGACACTGTTTGTTCCAACTGACCCTCCCTATTCATATCCACCACAATGTTGGGACAGAGCGGCAGCTAGCACGGCTTCTGCGATAAAAATCAGCACTGTCTACAGCTTTGAGTCTGCTAACTGCACACAAAAACACACACACAAACAACCTTCTATGCAGGCAGAACAGTTACTCTAGTCCACCATGTGTTTTTAAGGTGCACTTTATGGTCATTAATACCGTCTGAGAGGGGGGAAAAAAAGGGAGCGGGGGAAGTCGAGAAGAAATCTTGGAAAGGAAGTGAGAGAAAACAGCTGATCGGAATGCTTGGGAAATCTCTGCTTTCCTGTTCACGGCAGTCTCCACCTATAACACAGCTCATGCTGGGGAGTAACTTCTCTTTCAGTGCTAGATAAGGGTGTGACAATGTTAAGCTACTTGTGTCCAAACAGTTCTTAATATGATAACAGCTTTATGTAACCTGCTCTTTGGAGAAACTGATGTGCTTGGCTTTCACCACAATGGCAATGCTGGGAATAGCATATTACGATTACTATTTCTGTAGCAGTGTTTCCTGCATAACTGGATACAACTATATCACAACCACTTTAGTCCACTTCACAAACAAATGATTCTTCAGAGCCAATTCTTTTAATGAACCACAAAAGAAATCTGACTAAAGATTAAAAACTGACACATTACTGGCTTGAATTAGTGTGACAAACCATTGACTGAATGATCAGATTGGCTCTTATATTCTGTAGTAGATGATGCTGTTGCGCAGCACATATGTACTGTGAATAGTATGTAGTCTTATTTATGAATAGCATTTACAGTATGGGACATTTTACAGCATTGGTGCAAAGTCAGAGTTGGAAACGTCTTGAAAAAAACAAATGGTCATTTTCCACAAATTCTGTATGTATGCAGTTTGCATAATATCCAAAGTACACATTTCTAGCAATTGTGAAGTTAATTCTCATACTGTATATTCAGAAAGTTTTGGAATATTTGTCCTCTCCCAAGATTTGTTACTACTGAAACATAGTAATATATAATTTAATAAGAAGGGGTATATTGACCTATTATGATTTTGCTTACATCTTCCTTGTAAATATATATATTTTTTTCTATTTTATTAAAAGGTTTTCAGAGGTTTTCAAAAAACAATTAAATGTAAACAATATTTTGAGTGTGATTTAGGAGATTTGTTGTTTTTGAATCCAGTTTTTCTTTGTAAAAGGTAAAAAGTTGATCATACTAATTTCAAACTTAAGGATTCATTAGTTTGAATATACACTGAACCAAACACTATCATAACATCTTAGTTGATAATTCAGTACACTTTATTTTTGACAAAACATCCTTTTTCGGTAGTAACAGCAGATTTTCAGTAGGGACAGTAATGTTTTGTTAGCGACCACATCACATACAAAATTTGTAACCCGGATACTAAAGCTTACTAAAGTACTAAAAATTTGTTTATTTTCCCCATTAGAATTATGTATTCTTTTTTGTCACTACCAAAACAATGATGACATGTCTATGTTGCGGAAGTGAAAATTTTATGGGATAACACCCGAAAAAAACAAAGATGTCACTAACGAAACTCCACCAAATGCTTCAGTCGTGACCAGGGTTGCCAGGTTTTCAAAACAAAACCTGCCCAATTGCTACTCAAAACTAAATACTTAAATAAAATAATTGTTTTTTGTCGGGGTTCCCCTGGTAAATTCGTATTTCATGAGCTAAATATGATGTTATTGGGGTTGCTTCAACCCGCGGACGTCAAAAACAACCCGCGGCAACAGTGTTAAAGGAGCCCAATTCTATGGGAAAACTGCAGACTTGGCAACACTGGTTGTTTTGGTAGTGACAATTTTAAATACTTTTGAAGCTAGCTTAAAGATGCTAATCATTACATGGTTAGCTAGCACAGTTCTGAACAGTGGTACACATATAAAAACTAAATGTTATGGAATCCCTGTTGAAAAAAACTAGCATATGCTGGTTAGGTATGTTTTGATGCTGGTTTAAGCTGGTCCTTTGCTAGTTTATGCTGGTCATGTTGCTGGTCAAGAACCAGCATAAACCAGCAAAGGACCAGCTTAAACCAGCACCAAAACATACCTAACCAGCATCCCAGCATCAAAACATACCTACCAGCATATGCTGGCTTTTTCACCAGGGATAACTCCCAAAAAAGTGTTTAATTACAGTAAAATGGTGTTTGGTAGTGACATTCCTTAAAGTTACACAAAGATTTTTCATACTTTTGATCACATTTACCTCAAAATGATGGGGCATATCTACTCACCATGTAGCTATGAGAGAGAGGGACAAATGTATGATAAATGTATGGATGTAGTTAAAATCAATCTCAGCCAATGGACTAAAACATATGCCGTTTCGGTAGTGACATAAATAAAATGCGAAAATTATTTTAAGCTCATGTTCATTAGTTGAAATCTAGGGGTTAGGATTCGGGACAGCTACCTCCCAGCTGCAAGTACCCACTAAAGTATGATATTATATATATTTAGCTTACTGATATTTAAAATATTATTGCGGATTTCAATAGATAGTAGAAGTATCTTCTAAGTAAACATCTAAGATTTAAATACTTTTTAAATGTATTTTTAGTTGTGGGACAGCAGTTTGCACCAATTCTGTAGAATGGCCCATATATATAACGCAGCAATAGACCTATGCTAAATACTAAAAAAGTAGGGCAAAGGTTAGTGCCTATATATATACACTACCGTTCAAAAGTTTGGGGTCAGTAAGACTTGTAATAGTCTTTAAAGAAGTCTCTTATGTTCATCAAGGCTGCATTTATTTGATTAAAAATATAGAAAAAAACAGTAATATTGCAAAATGTTTTTACAATATAAAATAATGTTTTTTATTTTAACATACTTTAAAATAGAATTTATTCCTGTGATGAAAAGCTGAATTTTTATCAGCTGTTACTCCAGTCTTAAGTGTCACATGATCCTTCAGAAATCATTCTAATATGCGGATTTATTATTAGAATGATCAATGTTGGATAATATCAACAGTTGTGCTGCCAAATATTTTTTGGAACCTGTGATTTTTTTTTTTCAGGATTCTTTCATGAATAACAAGTTTAAAAAGTACAGTGTTTATTCAAAATATAAATATTTTATAACAATGTAAATTATTTATTATTAACTTTTAATAAACTTTTAATTATTAACTTAATACATCCTTGGTGAATAAAAGTATTAATTTCTTAAAAAAAGAAACAATACAAATGTACTGACCCCAAACTTTTGAACGGTAGTGTATATACTTCCTGATGGAGATAAATATGATTGGACAAGGTTTCTCTGAGAAATCTGATTGGATGTATGGCACGAAAAGGCATCTGATTGGACAGGAGTGAGCTGTTGGGCAGCTGAAGTACTGACCAATGCGCAGAGGAGATCCACAGCCTCCAGAATCAGCTCCTGATGCCCGACGCGGGTCATCGTCAGCTCCTCCAAATCCTGATGGGAAATCTTCAAAAGCTGCTCTCCATTGATCTTCTCTCTCTCAAAGTTGGGAATATACTGCTGGAGACTGTCATCCAGCCCTGAGAGACAGACAGAAAGTGAGAATGAGAGGCAGAACACAAAGAAACTCTTTCAGGGAGAGTGTGGATCCATGTGTTTTGACACCACAAGCGTCTGTGCAAACATTGAGACGTTAAGTCAATATAAGACATTTGCGCTAGCCTGATAAGTCCCACCCACCAGTATTTCTCATGTACAAGTGCCAGTTATCTGATCTGAGAACAGATCATTGCTATATAAGGGTAAACAAATAAAGCAAGACCTATGAGATCACAACATGACAAACATGTATGGTTTATGTGACTGGACTCCATGTGTGTGAGAAAATGCAGTCATGCTGCTATTAATTCAACAAACACACACACAACACACAGTTGTGCTTAACAGATGGTACAGCAAGTGTTTGCTGAAGAATGATGTCTGTTGGCAACTTTGCCTGTTTTCATTGTATGATTTTCCAGTACAAGTGATGGCGAAATTACACTTTCATACAATTTTATGTAATGCTGAGATGCCAAAATGAATTTTAAACATAATTAACTTCATTTACTCCAAAGGGCTGGCATAAATGGGTGAACAGGTAAAGTTCAGGCCATATTTCACAGCAAAGTCAGAAGAAAGTAATAATAAATAGTATTTTACGTTAATAAAAAAAAAAAAAAAGGGAATAAAATTAAATAATTTAATAAATAACAGAGTTCAGCTATTCATATTTTCCCCTAAATTCACACTTTTCATTCACATAACTGTAATAAAAAAAAAAAAGATTGAAATAATATACATCATAATTATATACAGGCCTGTACTGAATTATATTTATTAATTTCACCATTGAAAATGATTAGAATTACAATAAACAAATAAATAAAGCAATTAATCATTCCTACTTATCAGTGTGCAAATTTCATAATAAAAAAATCCTCTTGCCAACTGAGAAATTCATGTTAATCCAATTAATTAATCGTCATATCACGTAATTGATTTTTATTAGTTTTAATCAGTTGACAGCTCTAGACACAATAAAAAAAATCATTATCATCCTAAAACTACACTATTTTCTGACGGAAATAAAAAAAAGTTTATTGGAGTATGTTTTACAAGAAATTACTATTTAAGTCTTTCTACTTCAAAATTCAATGTTTACTTCTCAATCTAGCTATTTCTATTTCTGATTGAAAATATTTTCAAAATAAATCCTACAGCAAATTTTATCTTCAGTTTTCTATGCATTTTACTACATTTTCTTTTTATCTTGGACAGAAATGACCTGGACATGTTTTAAGATTCACCTTCATTTGACTCATTTGAATGCATTTCACCAGCAGACTAAAGACTTACAGTACTGTGCAAACCAAGTCTGGGAAAGACACAGACACTCTTTTTTCCCCCCTGAATATTAGCTAAAACTTTTTGTCTGAAGCAGGGGAGGTGAACTCAAAACACTCTTCTGTCCACTGTTTGCGAGGCTGCTGCATGAAAAGTGGCTCTTTGTGGGGGGTAGATGCCCCTTTTAAATCAAAGAGAAAGCAAGAAAAGGAGGCAAAGAGGGGTCAAAGGGCAAAGTTAGGGACTCCTGAATACCCTTCACCCTCAGCGCCCCTACTGAGAGACAACAGCTGCATTTTCTGAGCTCAAAAAAGAGAGACACAGTGTCGATGGAACCGGCTGAGAAAAGCTGCCACATATGAGAAAGTGTCAACAATAACAGTTCACCATGTAGTGTGAGCTAACTTACATCAGCCTTTGTTATTGCTAATTCTTAAGATATTTCTGTGTTAAATAATCTGGTGAAGCTCAAGGGATGCAGGCATGTGCCATTCAGTTTGATTGACATGCACATTTGGTGATTAAAGTTCGACTATGAAGTGTGGATGTCTGTAAACCAGTGTAGTGAAAAGGTAGGTTACGTAGCTAAGTACTTAGTAAGCTAAGTAAATCAGAGTCAGAATATGCTTATACACAAAGGATTCGCCTTGGTGAAGCTTCCAGTAAATAAATAAATAAATAATAGTAATAAACACAAATATAATAAAATACAAAATTAAAATAAAATAATAAAATAAAATAAAAAGGATCCACAATTAATTATTTGACTAGTTTATCAACTCTTAAGAAAAATGCGAAAGTTGTTCATGAGTCCCTTGTTTGTCCTGAACAGTTAAACTGCCCACTGTTCTTCAAAAAAATCCTTCAGGTCCCACAAATTATTTGGTTTTTCATCATTTTTTGTGTATTTTAAACCTTTCTAACAATGACTGTATGATTTTAAAATCCATCTTTTCACACTGAGGACAACTGAGGGACTCATATGCAACTATTACACAAGGTTTAAACACTCACTGATGCTCCAGAAGGACAACAAATGTTTTAAGAGCCAGGGGGTGAAAACTTTTGAACAGAATGAAGATGTGTAGAATTTTCTTATTTTGCCTAAATATCATATTTTGTCATTTAGTACTGCCCTTTAGAAAGAAGGGCCCAGAAGACCAAAATAGGTTAAATTTACCCTGATCTTCAAATTCAAAAAGTTTCACCCCCCACCTCTTAATGCATAAATTTTCACATAGTCATTGTTGGAAAGGGTTCAAATTCACAAAAATGCTGGAAAACCGAAAGAATTTGTGGGACCTGAGGGATTTTTCTGAAGAACAGCAGGCAGTTTAACTGTTCAGAACAAACAAGGGACTCATGAACAACTATCACTAAACGGAAAAAAAAAACACAGCTGTGGATCATTCAGGTAACAACACAATATTAAGAAACAAAGGGACGTAAATCGGGTCATTTTTATAAATTCAACTATTATTTTCTCTTGTGCACTATATGTAAACATCTTGTATGTGAAATATCTTATTCAGATCAGTACTAAATAAACAATAACATGCATTTTGTATGATCCCTCTTATTTAGGTAAAATAATTAACATGTTGCAGATTCTGAAAGGAGGATGCAAACTCTTGACCTCAACTGTACATGAAAAAAAAAATCTATCTCCTCTGCATTTCTATTTCCAGCTCTTCCAGTCTTAGAGGCTTGACAGTCTCACGGTTCATAGGAGAAAGATGAAAAAAAACAGAAGATGAAAGAGGATGTTTGTGGGTGGAGATCTGTTTACATGATCACTTGCTCTGCAAGCCTTCAAATTAAGCATTAAAGAGATAGTTTTCCCAAAAATGAAAATTACCCCATGATTTACTCACCCTCACGCCATCCTAGGTGTAAATAACTTTCTTCTTTCAGATGAATACAATCAGAGTTAAATCAAAAAATGTCCTGGCTCTTCCAAGATTTATAATAGCAGTGAATGGCTGTTGATTTTTTTTAAGTCCAATAAAGTGCATCCATCCATCATAAAAATTCTGTGTGTGTTAAAGGCCTTCAGAAGTGATTCAATGGGTTATAAATCTCTAGCTTCCACTAACTGTTGTACTCGTGTTCACAAAAAATGGCATTCTAGTGGATGACGTAGGTGAACACGGTGACAAATGCTGAAGCACAGTGGAGAAAGCAAAACAAGACACCAGTCATGAATTAGAAGTACAAAACAAGGATTTCTAAAGAAAGATTTCGATATAAGCCAAGAGCAGACTGGTTTTCCTTTGCTGAAAACAAAACTTGGTTCTCGCGAGACTAGCATTTTCTCATTGGAGCTTACGCTCTGCCTACGTCCTATGTCATCCGCTGAAACGCCACTCTCTCGTGAACCCACAGTTTTAAATGTAGATATTTTCTTACACAAACGCATCGATTGACTTCAGAAGGCCTTTATTAACTCCCCGCTGCTGTATGGAGTACTTTTTATGATGGACGGATGCACTTTACTGAATTTCTCTCATGAACGCATGTACGACAGTTATTGGAAGCTAGAGATTATGGTCTATAAAGTTTTAAATATGGATATTTTACATACATAAATGCATCGATTCACTTCAGAAGGACTTTATTAACCCCTGGAGCCATGTGGAGCACTTTTTATGATGGATGGATGCCCTTTATTGGATTTCAAAAAATCAACACCCATTCACTGCCATTATAAAGTTCAGAAGAGCCTGGACATTTTTTATACATAACTGAAATTGTATTCATCTGAAAGAAGAAAGCCATATACACCTAGGATGGCTTGAGGGTGAGTAAATTGTGGGGTAATCTTCATTTTTTGATGAAGTATGCCTTTAAAATATAAAAAAGACAAGAAAACACCGTAAATACCTCATAAACATGATCCATTTGATTAATTTTACAATTCATTTCAACTATTTCGTAGCCACAAAAGCTTGTGAAATATCTGTTATTCACTAAAAATCTTCTCTGTCACAGCACAGGTCATGAAAAACTGAATGATTATCAGTAAATAATGACAGATTTTTCATTTTGAACTCTTTAAGACAAACTATTAAGAATTAACATTAAAAAACTGATAAAATATAAGTCCTAACTGAGCTGAACAATCAGCTATAGCCCAGTGGTTCCAATCTGTGCTTCTAATCTTGTTTAGAAAAAGGCCGCAGATATAAACACTTACCCTGGTGGGTGAATTTAGCAGAGATAAAATTATCTCATGCTATAACAGTTACAAAACTGAGAAAAAAGTTGGCTTTGACTATAAATGCATGAGGTCTTTCTTGTGGTGGGAAACGGACACCGCAAAGCCCACTAATCGTATCCACCGACCCCGCTCACATCCAAATGACTAACAAGCTTAAAAGCGCCGTATTAGAGGGCCGAGGCACTCGAGCTTCAGTTACAAATGAGAGGGTAGGGTGTCTCTCTCTCCTCCACGGCCTATCTTTCTCTCCCCGTCCCCTGTCCCGATGGAGTCTCTCATTGACAGTGCTGGCCTGCTGCCCTGAGAGAGCGGCACTGAGAAAGTCAGCGTGTGTACAAAAGGCAGTAGCAGTGTGTATTTCTAAAGCTTTCCTACTGGGCCTTTGGAGACCTGAAGAATGTTTATTGTTCTCCGTGTGCGACTGAAACTCCTCCAAGATTCCGAAACGGTGCGGAGCGTTGCTCTTCCACTCCATATCTAGGCTTGCATGAATCAAAGGCCATTCCATTTTTGCCCTTTAGTAGACTTGAAAGAAGGGAAATATGCAAACAAAATATTTTCTTCTAAAACAAAGCATGCATCATACTGAGGACTTGAATGATGTCACAGTCTGTCTGCCCTCCTGCCGGATGAATTAGATCAGAATCTCAAAAATATCTTAAACTCTACAGTGATTGAATTCATTTATATCGCAGCCACATCAAAAGTCAGATAACTTCCAGTCAACAACAACAACACCAATGCATCCCTGGTTGCAAATCCAAGTTGTATTTGCATTAGGCAGCACAACAAAGAAACAATAAACACTTTTCCCAGGTGGCCAAAATCTCTATGCAAGTATGCAAATGAAGATGCGATGGAAAAGCTATGGAAGTGTGTGGCCAACTTACAAGTCTTACAAACCTCACTAATGGGGAAATAAACCTGATAAACCCAAATGTCTAAGACATTAAATCAGAATATTATTATTTGAGTAGCCAGCTATAAACATGAGAGTTGAGAGTTTTTTACCGACTAGCTCAGGAAGACTCTCTTCAAGCTTCACCATAACAGTAGCTGAATGACTACAGTAGCTTTACACTGTAAAAAAAATAAATAAAAAACTGTGGCTCCAACTTAAAATAATTTGTTACCTGGCTGGTTTAAAATGTTAAGTTTAGTCAACATTTTCAAGTGGACTAAATTAAAAATTTTAAGGCTGCCAGGTAACAAATAATTTTAAGTTGACTCAATAATTTTTTTTTACAGTGTATTAATTTAACTATAGCATCTAAGAATGCATACTATAAAGAAATTATATTGAATGTGCACTTGTAGTGCACTTGCAGATAAAATAATATTAATAAAATAAAAAGCCATTTAAGTGTACCTAAAGGCAGTCCACTTAGTCCAGTTTTACTTTAAAGTAAGTGTACTTTTTGACTTATTTTACTGTTAAAGCACAGGACTTGATTATACTGTTAACTGTAATATGTTATTTCAGTATTAAATGTAAAGTTAATATATATAAATGTACTAAAATTCAACTCATCATTATAAATGTGTAATGACAAATATATTTAAATTCATGGCATACAGGTTTGAATAGAAATTACTTTAAAATATATTTTAGTTCACCATAAATGCTTGTAAGTACATTTGTCACTACACATTAAGCATATTTTAATGACAATAGAAATTATGAAATTACATATAAAGATATACTTTGAGTCATAATAAAAAGTGAGTCATCAATGCACTCCCAAGTAAAACTAATTGCATTTAATATAAATGTAATAGATTTCATTTAATTGTAAATAAATAACAAACAGGTTGTACTATATTATTATGTAATATGCATAATTTTGTAAGCCAACCACTGATATCTTACCCTATAATCTATGCAAATGTTCAATTATACATAACATATTACATGTTTTTGTTCGATCAGTTATTACAACTGATTACTACATGTGGTCTTTGCCTCAGAATTGTTGCCAGAATTGTGTTGTTTAGCTAAAACTATATGCCTTCACATAGTTGCAAAACACATCTTTTGTAATAATGCAGAACCATCACTGTTAAACTTAAAGGTATTTTTTTTTACCAGAATAGCAAAAGTCAATCCTGCTTTTTAGCGATAAGTAGCACAAAGCTATTTACTATTAAACACAGACTATTCTGCTTAGCTGGCCTTGTCATTTACTAGCACATACATTGTTTAGTTAGCCTTCAGTATAGCCAGCTCATCACTGTGGACACGTGCTTAGTTGTCTGAGCTGTGAATAAGTGAAGTTTGGCACACATTCCACAGCCTGGGGGGTCAATAGAGGGAATGTTTGCTCCGCCCCTCCTCTCCCACCAGAAACAAGTGTTCGCATGGAAAGCAAGAGTGGATGAAAGAAACATTTGGTGCATTTAGTGTCCCTCTCAATGGTGACGTGACATCAGTCTTCTCCATCGGCAGGAGATGAGGGACAACAAAGGCAGTAGTGGGGGGTGGGGGAGAGAGAGAGAGGGATGGAGAAGAAAATTTCCTCCATCCAAACCCTCCAGAACTCAACAAAGTGCCCACATAGTCATCTGTCGTGCTGTTCCTGAAACTCTGCTTGTTTATTCTGGGGTAATTCCAGCAGTGATATAACAGCTTCCTGTTTGAGAGTTTGAGCTCATTGAGACTCAATTATCCTGAATAAATTCACTGTCTGACTGCTCCCAAATGGTACCTGAATGATACTGTTGAATAAGAATGGGGGGATCATATAATAAAGAACTGGATTTATTTCATATGCAAAAAAAGTTGACCAACAGAGATAATTTACATACAGAAGTCTTAAAGGTGCAGTAACACAACCTGATGCAAGATACAGTACCTTGACCTTAACATTATAAGAGGAATTTCCTGGGGAATTCCAATTACGTTAAGTGGTGCTAATCCATAAACAAGTGAAGACCAGTGCCAGTCAGTGAGAGTACAGCAGTTTGCTAATAAGTCATCTTAAGTAAGTCATCACCTGCTGTAAGCAGCTGCAAGTCAAGCCGAGGCATTTCTCTCAGCAGTTACATGTGACACAGGAATGAGACAAGCTACATGAACTTGGAATGAACTGTAACAGATGGATAGACAGACAGACAGACAGACAGACAGACAGATAGATAGATAGATTGATGGACGTTTCGACAGTTAGACAAATGGACGGACGGACAGATGGACAGATGGACAGATAATAGATAGATAGATAGATAGATATAGATAGGATAGATAGACAGACAGACAGACAGACAGACAGACAAGACAGATAGACAAGAAAGAAACAGATAGATGGACGGTTAGAAAAATGAACAGATGGACGGACGGACGGACAGACAGACAGAAACAGATAGATGGACGACACACAAATGGACAGACAGACAGATAGATGGATGTTAGACAAATGAATGGACGGACAGATGGACAGACAGAGAAACAGATAGATGACGATTACACAAATGGACAGACAGACAGATAGGATGGATGTTAGACAAATGAATGGACGAGAGATGGACAGACAGACAGAAACAGATAGATGGACAATTACACAAATGTGGACAGACAGACAGATAGATGTTAGACAAATGGACAGACAGAAACAGATAGATGGACAATTACACAAATGGACAGACAGACAGATAGATGGATGTTAGACAAATGAATGGACGGACAGATGGACAGACAGACAGAAACAGATAGATGGACAATTACACAAATGGACAGACAGACAGATAGATGGATGTTAGACAAATGGACGGATGAACAGATAGATAGATAGATAGATAGACAGACAGGCAGGACAGATGGACAGACAGACAGAAACAGATAGATGGACAATTACACAAATGGACAGACAGACAGATAGATGGATGTTAGACAAATGGATGGACAGACAGATAGATAGACAAGCAAGACAGATAGACAAGTAAGAAACAGATGAATGGTTAGACAAATGAACAGATGGACAGATAGATAGATAGATAGATAGATAGATAGATAGATAGATAGATGGATGGAGGGACAACTGTCCCCTCTGTCGTCTCTTGTGGTGGCGGGGCGGGGCGGGGCTAAAGTGTGCTTGTGTCTGCATGTGTGTATGACTCAGAGTCAACGATGCTAACAAAGACGAAACTGTCGTCTCCACCTGATACACAAACAGTCCGACCACAGTCACGCAACTCACTCATGTGTGGCCAATGATTTGCAAACAAGTCCCAAAAGTACCTACAATACAACAATGAGAATGTGATACAGTGATGATGTCAGAGAAGCAGTGATGTGGCCAGGATGTACATTAGAGATTTAATCACAAAAAGGAAAACATGTCTACTGTACTGAGTGAAGTGTGTCAGTCTGCTGAAATATGCGGGCATGTTACTGCATGACTCCTGCTGATAACAGACGATCACATCAACAACTTCAGGCAATATGGCATACTTTCAGCCGAACGTATTTCTCCACCTGATCCGTTTGCACTGGGAGATATATATATATGCAGTGTGTTTAATGTGAAAGCAGCGCTTTTGTATTTAACTGAGGAGGGGACTCCCGTATTTGTATTGCTAAATCTAAAGGTCATTGAAACTGCAGTCACGTTTTGCTAATTATCCACAGATTTCCTGCAGATAGCGTCAAAAGCAAACACATATAGCTTTTATAGCTAATAAAATACATACCACGCTGCAATAACCTGGCAACAAGGAGTTGGCGTGTGAATGGTTGGTGTAGCGTGACATAACAGGAACATAAAAAGACAGTAACGGCTCATGCTGGTATCAGTGACTCAGGATTCAAATGTAAACACAAGGCCATGCTTGAATCCTGGATCTGTGAAGTTTGCTGACCTGCTGGGAAACTAAATATGAGAACTGGTCTAGGATCAGCTACCTTACCATATTATTAATAGTGTTTATTAACTGATTAAATAATTGTAATTTAGTACTTGCTGAGAAAGCCCCCAAATGAAGGCATTATTGTGGCAGACAAGCAAAGCATTGAACAGACAAAAAAAGTGATTTTAAAAGTAATATTTTGCTTGTTTTATAATTTTTTTTTTCTTTTATACAATCAAGTCAGTCTGTCTGTCTGAGCTAAACTTATGCTGCCGTCTTACAAGCCGGTTTTCGTAAGCCTCATTTACATAGTCGCCGATTGTTATCCATGATGGTGGTTTAATTTCTACACTCTAAAAAAATCAGGGCACAATGTACTCTGTTAACATGAAAGAATTTTCTACATGATGGTTTTTCAAGTATTTTATCTGTATTTTTATTTTAATTTTGTAACAGAAATGTCTGTAAAATTATTGGATAATGTCCTGGCAGAAAATCACCAACACATTTCCCTTTTTTTAGCTTTGAGGGTTAAGCTTAAACCAGTGATAAAATAAGAAGGCAGAGGTAGAAGTGTACTGAATTCACTTAATTTTATATGTAAATTAACCTTCTTTTTATATTGAATTAACCTTAATTGTATGCAATATTTACTCAAAATTCACTGTAAAATTTTAAAAGTGTTTGTTCAAGGCAATTGGTTACAATGATTAGGCAATGTTGATGCCTACGCCTATGGGTGAGACCTCCGGTTCATTAGCCATGGTTGGGAAATAACGAGAAGAATAACAACGTGCAGTAAACAGTAAAACTGTTTGCACTACAAACCAGTGTGCACATAATTAAGATAACACATTAAAATAATATGGTAAGACACACTAATTTGCAATATCAAGCAGCAAAACAATTTTTGCACAGCTAAAAATAGCTGGATGCTGATGAGACCTGAAGCCAGACCCATAAAATTTACAAATGTCTGCATCCAATCTTACTGGAAGAATAAGATGGATAGGCTGATATAGACCTTATGTAGCTCCGCCCCTTTTAAGCATTGCGCTTATTGTCTTACTGTTTTATAAGGTAAAATCATACAAGTTTAATATTGAACTCCTCATTTTTAAAATGTACTGACATTTGTTATGACATTCACTTCAAACATTACAATGCACATGATAACTTTTGTTAAATCCACTTCACCAGCTTATTACTCTTCAACAGTGATGCTATAGAGCTACCACAAAAACAAAAGCTCAAAGACAATTTTAAAATTCTACAATTCTAAAAATGGCTGCGCACTTGTTTCTCTGCCACATAAGTTCTGTACTTCAGTAAGTCAGTTTAACAATGGGAGCTGATCTTAGATCAGTACACATACAGTACAGACCAGAGTATACCACATCTGTTCACTTCTTCATTGTCTAACACAGCTTTTATTGTCTTAAACTGGCGTCAGGAGACATACGCTAGTCCTTCATTAGCACGAAAGGCCAACTTTTACCCAGAGTCTGAACAGCAGGTTTGAAACTTTCAAGGTGGTTCAGTTTATAATTAGATGCATCTGCTGAAACATTGTCTGTGTTTAGAAGTATGTGAATGGCTTGGACCCAACCCATCTCAGAAGTCTTTCACATCATCATTTCTGGTTAGCAGAGAATTATACGTGTTTCATATTGTGGTGGACCTTGACGATTTACTCAAGGTCTCTGCTAAGTGAAAGTTTTTATGATGTTGTTTCAGGCAATTGGAACAAGATGGAGAGCAGAAACGCACAACTGAGTCAACAAAAACAAGCCACAAATAATTGCAAAGACTTACAGAATTAAAAATGTGGTAACGATCCAGGGATTGAAGTATTTTGTCTAACACAGATAAATGGCATTCCTAACTTCATCAGCCTTTCCATCACTATTTCTAATTATAAACTTCATATCCGCTATAAATCTAACAAGAACTTATGATGGATAAGACGGAAATGCTAAGCAGTCTGAATGAGAAGAGGATATCCAAAACTACCCATAATGATGTATAACAAGCTTTACTATATTGAAATGGTACAGTAGCTAGAATAAGATCACAGTATAAATAAAATGAAAAACTACGAGACTTTAAGTGCTGAGCATGAAAACAACTTTCAAATGTAAATGACCAACCACAAGATGTCCAACCTACACAAAGTAATTTGCTTATGGAAATAAACTGTTGACTGTTCAAAGGAAAAATAATCTGGAAGTAGAAAATTCCATTGCTGCAACGCATCACTTTTTTGAGAAATTAAGAACTGGTCTATTATTATTGCTATTAAAAATTTAGGTCTACTCGTATGTTTAATCACCATAACTTACAACAGCTGGTTTAAAAATAATAATAATAATAATAATAATAATAGTACCTGATATTAAATGTCTCTCACATATTTGTTTTCAGAAATGAGTGGTTTGGCAGAAGTTTAGTAGACTTTTTAAGCTGTCAAAGTTTTCCCAGTTTCGATCATGCTCAGGGAAAAATAAATAAACATTGAGTTTCTGTATTTGGTTAGGGATGCAGATGTTGGCTTCACAAACATTTACCATAGTAACCATAGTTTCTGACAAAAGTTACTACTACTTACAGTAAAACTGTGGTAATCGGTCATATTTAATTTAGCAATAACATACTGATATATAAATAGTAATATATATATATATATATATATATATATATATATAATAAATAATACATATTCATTTTAAGAGCAGTTTATTTACTTAAACTGTTAAAACAAAATAAACTTATTTTATTATTTTATTTATTTATACAAAAGTAACACTCACTGTAAAGCAAAATGTGGGTATTATGTTGCATTTTGTAATGAACTGAAAAAAACAACAACAACGATGTATTATGTCAAAAGGGTTTAAACTGTAGAAACAAGAGTTCCTACCTCTGATCCAGTCCACAACCTGAGTCGGTGTCCACTTTGTTATCGGCTCCATTATTTTTTTTTTTAGATATTCAGAAAGTTTCGGCCAAGTTCTCAAACTCTGTAAAGTTAAATAAAGTGTCCTACGCTACACTTGAGCGTCCTTTCTCATGTCTAACCACTGAACACTAATGATCAGATCACAGGAACCGCGCTGAAGCTCTACCCACAGACCGAAACTAAACACTCGCGCTCACAGACACAGAGAGAGAGAGAGAGAGAGAGAGAGAGAGCGCGAGAGAGAGCGAGCGAGCGAGCAAGCGGATCATGTTACACACTCACAGGTCAAATTTATATCGCTGCTAAATCGTCTGTAGGGGCAGTGCGGGTCAAACACATGACTCGATATATCCCAGACATCTGAGGTCAAATTAAATCTCTTACTTTTTAAACACATTATTTAACTATTTAGCTACTTTTATAATTTTTAGAGTCATTGTAAGTAAAAATGAAGTAAATAGTAATATTGTGGATATTTTCAGATATTTAAAACTGCACTTCATTCCTGTTATGGCAAACATACATTACGCCAGTCTTCAGTGTCACACGATCCTTCAGAAATCGTTATTGTTCTAATATATTTGCAACATTGTAAAAGTATGCCCTGTAACTTTATGCCATTTTAATTCTTCCTTGCTGTAAAAAAGTATCCATTTTTATTATATATAAATAAATAAATACTGTTCCAAAACTTTCTATTTCTATTTGTATATCGTGTACATGACACTGATATTGGTACTGTAATATTGGTACTGATTAATTAGGATGATTGCAGACAGTCTGGAATGTAGAATGTACATAATGTACAGAAGGTATGGATTCTATATTATATATTTTCCGACTTTTGTATTAGTTTGTTACATTCTATACTGTAATAAAGTAATAAAAAAGGGGAATAAAATGGCACATTAAGAATACCTTACTTAATATATGTAATATTACTATACAGTATATAAATACATACCACTCAAAAACAGCAAAACAGTAACATTTTGAAATATTTTTACTATTGAAATGAACTGTTATCTATTTGAATATTTTAAAATGTAATTTATTCCTGTGTTTTCAAAGCTGAATTTTTAACATCATTATTCCAGTAACATGATCCTTCAGAAATCCTGAAGAACTGAAAATCCCCCCATAAAATACTGAATCTATTTAGGTAGAACAAGCAAGCTTTTTTCCGGTATACAAATGAACAGGAGCTAAATACAGGTAAACATTTTTAATTATGTTCATAAAGTTACAAAAGAAATAACTGAAACTGATTTTTAGACAGGTATGGATATTTGTGTTTGAGGTTTACGTGTGAATGTAATTTATTTTCTAGCACGCACTGCCCTCTACAGGCCAGTATTTAAAAGTGTAATGAGTAAACCTGCCTCAGATACATTGTCCATCAATGCCCATTTCTTTTTCTTTCTTTCTTTCTTTCTTTCTTTCTTTCTTTTTAAAAATAAAAGCAGACTTCGTCATTAGGTTTTTTTATATGTCTGTATAGTTACTATTTTTTATTTATTAGTTTAAATAGCCAAAATAAAATGTTTTTATATGTATATTTTATTTTAAATGACTTTATTTAAAGTGTGCAATTGTTGTTTTAATTTCAGTTTTAGTTAATGATAATAACCCTGGCTCATAACATTGATCGGTACATATTTAGGATAATCATTCACTGAAAAATGAAAACAAGGAATGTTTATTAAAACGTAACATATAAAGCACATGAAATTTGGCTTTTGTCCATTTTCAGAAACAATTAAAACAGTAGAACTATATAGCTAGGAAAACAATGTTATTGCACAACACATGCATTGGAGTTGTGCTCTTCAGAACTGAGCTGTGCCTCACATATGGCGCTCATCCACACCTGCTGCTCCTCTGCAGTGTTTGCCCGCAGCATGAAAGTGCGTTTACTGTCCTTTGGTGTGACGGTCCAGCCAAATGTCCCATCACCCTCCAGCATCTCCACCTTTGCTCCAACCAGATTAATGGCTTTTTCGGCGGACTAGGAAAAGAGTACAGTTCAGAATCATTGACAATTTCAATGTGTACCTATGATTATGTTAAAAACTAAAGCTAATTTTATAACTATAAGAGTTAGGGAGCATCATCATGAGCAGGCGTTGCCATGGTAACATAACAACAACAATATGGCGTTTAGCAACTAAATCCAGTGGCATTTAATTATTAATTATTTACCGTGCAAAAACAGTTTCTTAGACCGCTTTCACAGCGTTTGCGCAGGTGTGCTTAAGTTAATACTGATAAGCTGATCGCTGTTACAAGTTTCTAAACAGGGCTGCGAGGATTAATGCACACATCGTCGTCATTCGCTCTTACCTTTTCATTAAAACCATAGACAAGCTGTCCATCTCTGATATGAAACCACATCATTTTCCAGCGCTTGGTGTAGTGAGTTTTCTTAAATAACCATCCTTTTTTCCGCTCGTCTTTTTCTTCTGGATGGTTTTCATCAGTTGTACCGTTAGAGGTCGCCGATTCTAAAGCCATTGCTCTGAGACGCTCTTATCACGCGCGTGTGCAAAACAGAATAAAAGTCTTTTGTTGTCGAGATAATATAGTTTTGGTAGATGGAGGAATGAACGTAAAGAAAAAAATGCATTTATAAAGACTTTCAATGAATATGCTACTTTCGTTAAAAGTAAAACAACACAACATCATGCTTCATACACTCCCAATTTAAATTTTTTAAATGTTTTTGAAGAAATCTCTTATGCTCATCAAGGCAGCATTTGTTTGATAAAAATATAGCAAAAAAAAAAAAAAGTATTATTGTGAAATATCATTAAAACAGTGGTTTACTATTTGAATATGATACATGTTTTCTATTCTAATCAATGTTGGAAACAGTTGTGCTGCGTAATACTTTTTTTTTCTTGAATATAGGCTAAAGTTAAAAAGAGTAGCATTTAATCAAAATAGAAATCTTTCGTAACAATATATGTCTTTAGTATAACTTTTTAAAATCAATTGAACATATTGCTGCTGATATGTATTAATATAAATTAATATGTATTATATTATTATGTATTATTATAAAAATTATATATAAAAAGATACAAAAGATTTTCTACAAAAGATTGTTACAAAAGAATTCCATTTTGTATAAATGCTGTTTTCTAGTCTAATATTATCAATGCTGCAAACAGGTAATATTTTTGGAACCTTTTTACATGACTCTTTGACGAATAAAACGTTAAAGAGAACAGCGTTTATTCATAATGTAAATGTTTTGTAAGAATATAAGTCTTTACTATAACTTTAACATATTGCTGAACAAAATTATTAATATCAAAATTATATATAAAACATTATATTTCTGAAGGATCATGTGACACTACTTTACCATCACAGGAATAAATTGTATTTAAAGTATATTAAAATAGAAAACCAATTTTACTGTATTTTTGATCAAATAAATGCAGCCTTGAAGGACATAAGACTCAGATTTTTTAATAATAATAAATAAATAATTCTTTCTTCCTGATATCAAACCTTTGAACGGTAGTGTATGTTAATGGTTAAATATGAAATCATAAATAAATTTTGACATTCTGATTTCCACACTTGGACGTCATTTCTAAAATGATTTTTTTTTTCTCAACTCAGAATAGTGAATTCTTTATTTATATAAAATGACTATTAAAGTTATTATTCTGAAATCACTGGGAATGGGAAATCATGGAAAAGTAAACAAACAAAAAAAAAGTCCAAAAACTTTTGTTCTACCCAGATACATCATTTTGAAGATACGCTTTAATTTGAAAGCAGAATAAAAGTCTTTTGTGTACGTCAGCGCTTGTTGTCCAGCTGTTGAGGAAATGGCGGCCGCAGCGATGGCAGGGGCTGTGGCGGATCATCCGCTCCTTACGGAGGCCAAAAAGCTGGAATATTTCTCCTCCATCAACTCCATGGCCCGTAAGATTATGGAGGAAAGGGAAAAGATAAAGGAGGGGTACGGTTCGGCTTGGGATCAGATGAGTCCGGTCGAACAGGACTCGGCGATAGACAACGGGATGATGGATCCGCGGATCCGGGCTCGGTACGCAATGCACCGGGTGGAACGAGACGAGGTGATCTGCTATCCGAAACTACTCATCCAGACCGGACAGAAGACTGTACACTTTGGAGAAGAGGTGCTTATGTTTGGGACTGTCATGTGTTAGATCTGTTATTGTTAGTTTTGTGTACATCTTGTTTCGATTTGCTCAAGTTAGAAAGGGTTTGCCAATCCAAAACAATTACAGTATGACATGAACAAACAAAACAAACTTTCTGTCTGCTATTATTTCATGTTTTTACATGTTTTTCTTTTACTATTCGTAACATTTAATTGATTTTTTTATATTTTATGCCTGCTTGTTTATGTGCCAAATATGTAGGTCTAAATAAAATGGTTTACTAAACAAAACCAGCGGCTAAAAAAGTGAAGGACGTGCTAACTTCAGTAATAGTCAAATTTAAGTTACAGTTTTTCACTTGTTAAACTTCTGTCAAATACATAAAGATTAAAATTGAACATTCTCAGTTTTATTTGTTAAACTGTTTACTTTCATCTATATAAACTATTTGTAATTTATACATAACAAACTTACAATTTAATAACTTAAAATGTCTGTATATTAAACTGTTTACTAAACAAATCTTTGTCAAATATATCTAAAAATTAAATTTTGCTAAAAGTCCTTTTTGAGTATCTAGTTAAACTGGTTACCAAACCACGTTGTGAACAAAATAAATGTCACATTTCTTTAAATTTACAGTTAACTAAACAAATCACTCAGAACTGAATAAACGAAACGTCTGAACCAAATATCTATAAATTAAACAGTTTACTACATATTTATTAAATAAATCTGTGCCACGTCTATAAATTCTGGTTCAGATTTTGTGATACAGTTAAACTGTTTATCAAAAAATATCATTTTTTCTTTTATGCCAAAAATCATTAGGATATTAAGTAAAGATGTTGTTCCATGAAGATATATTGTAAATATATGAAAACATATTTTTTGATATGCATTGCTAAGAACTTCCTTTTGGATTACTTTTTATTTATTTATTTATTTTTGTTTTGTTTTTTTAGCACCCTTAGATTCCAGATTTTTAAACGTATCTCGGCCAAATATTATCCTATCCTAACAAGCCATGCATCAATTTTAAATATATAAAATGTTTATGAATGAAGTCTTCACCAAATATGGATAAATTCAGTAATTTGCTAAATATCTATGAGGCAGTTATTAAAGAAATCTGTGCCACATTTGTAAATGATTTATTAGATTGTGTGATTTAATTGAATACTCCTGTATTTTTATTCCTATTCAACAGAAATGGCAGATAAAAGAAATTATGTCACATCTTATGGCCTGTTAACATCTCTGTCTCTTTTATTTCAAGGACTTAACTTGGCAAGATGAGCACTCAGCTCCCTTCTCTTGGGAGACCAAGGTAAGTAGGGCACCTCTGCTAAAAATACACGTTCAATTTGCTATCAAAGTGCAAACAAATGTAATTCAGCCCGTCCCTTACTAACAGAGCCAGATGGAATTCAGCATCATCTCCGGTGCTCCAGAACCAGCCGTTCCTTCCACAGTAAACGAATCCAAACCCAAGTCCTCTCAGAACACCAAGCTGCCCAGCAATGACGAATCGTCCTTCTGGAAGATCAGCGCAGAACGCTCTCGACTCGAGGGTGAGAAGGCTGAATTTCAGTCTCTGACGCCCAGCCAGATCAAGTCTCTGGAGAAAGGAGAGAAGCCTTTGCCGTCGTACCTGAGGTCCGAGTCAGGGCAGAGAGAGTCAGAGGAAGCGCCGCCCCCACGGCCGGTTCAACAGAGAATCACCAAACCTCATGCCCCTCCTCCCCCCATTCCCATCAGCGTGACTCCTGTGGCGATTAGCGTGACCCCAACACCTCCTGCTCCCGTGTCCACCTCAGAGGAAGGCTGGGAGAGGGCTCAGAGCACACTTCCTTCTGTAAGCACTATGGATGATGTGTTCAGTCCTGGTCTGGTCACCAGGTCTTCCTCTCAGAACAACAGCACAGTCAAAGATGCCGACAAGGCAGAAAGCTCACCCGCTTCCAGTCCTACCTTCTCACAGGTTAGGGGGAATTTCATCTTCATTTCATATAGTTATATAGACAGATGGCTGTACGTGAGTAAATGTTTTGATGTTCTTTATATTTGTCTTTCCGTTAATTAATGCAATACATTAAAATGAAATTCATGAGTATAATGACTTAAATGCGATATATCATAAATCCATAAAAAGTCAATCATTTTTAAAATAAAGGTTCTTTATTGGAATCTGTAGTTTATTTTTATTTCTTTACATTGGAAAAGGAAATGATTCTTTTGAACTGTTGACTGAAAGGTTTTTTGAGGAACCCAAAATGGTTCTTCTATGGCATCACTGTGAAATCCTCTTTTGGAATCTTTATTTTTAAGAATACACTACCAGTCAAAAGTTTTTAAAATTTGTAATATTTTTTTTTTAAACAATTCAAAGCCTGGGTTTATTTGATCCAAAATACAGCAAACGCAGTAATATTGTGAAATATTTTTACTATTTAAAACAACTGCTTTCTATTTGAATATATTTTAAAATGTAAAAATTTACATTAAAAAAGCTACATTTTCGTAATCATTACTCCAGTCACATGATCCTTCAGAAATCATTCTAATATGCTGATTATTCTGCTATTATTATAAATATTTAAAAGAGTTGAGTGCATTTTTTTTTCAGTATTCTTTGGTGAATTGAAAGATCCAAAGATCACCATTTATCTGAAATAAGCTTTTGTTATATTATACACTAAACCATTCAGAAGCTTGAAGTCAGTATCATTTATTTTTATGGAAATGGGGTTATGGAAATTAGTACTTTTATTTAGCAAGGATGCTTTAAATTGATCAAAAGTGATGATAAAGACATTTATAATGTTATAAAAGATTTCAACTTCAGATAAATTCTGTTCTTCTGAACTTTATATCCATCAAAGAAACCTGAAAAATTAAACTGAGCTGTTAATATAAATAATATAATATATGTAATAATGATGTAATAATAAACGAGTAGCAAAACAGAATATTAGAATGATTTCTAAAGGATCATGTGACTGGAGTAATGATGCTAAAACTTTAGCTTTTAAATCACAGGAATAAATTACATTTTAAAATATTTTCAAATTGAAAACAGTTATTTTAAATAGTAAAAATATGTAAAACTTTTACTGTTTTTGTTGTACTCTGGATCAAATAAATGCAGGGTTGGTGAGCAGAAGTGTCTTCAAAACACATTAAAAATCTTACTGTTCAAAAACTTTTGACTGGTAGTGTATATCAGATTAAAAAATTAGGAAAATAAAAGCTGTATAAACTGATTTTCTTGAAAAGGAAACCTTAAGTACTTTGGTGGAATATTTTATTATTGTTAAAAATATAATAAAATAATATAAAAATAATGTTTTGTTAAAACTACGATTTATTATTTTTTAACGTAATAATAGAATGAATCGAAGTCATGTGATTAAAAACATGAAATTACGGGTAGAGAGGAGACCCTTAAGACTGTATGTCTAGCTCAGCAAGACATAAAATATGAGATAATTTGAGCTTTTTATGGCAAAGTTAGTCAGGTCAGACTTTTTTGTGGTGTGGCTATAATGATATTAATTTTAATTAATTTTTGTTTTATTTTACCAGGAAAAGCACATTTAGATTAAAAATGTCTTTTACAAGAGCGTCCTGGCCAAAAATAAATACATTCATAAATTAATCAATACCTTTTTTTAAAAAAATAATCATTAAATAATAATAATTTAATTATTAATAATTTTTACTTCAGTTACACCACATTCCATTTTCCAAGTTAAATGTAAAGGTTTCTTTTATTTCATTTATTTTATTCATTTATTGACTTTTGACACTTAACCCACATTTTCTCTACATTTTTCTCCTACTAACATTTTATCGACTGACAAAACAAATTGTTGTATCTCCTTTTTTCAGTTTAACACTAGCAGCAGTATCTTGAAGACTGGATTTGACTTCTTGGACAACTGGTAACGCTCGAATATCCTGAAGAACCCATTCCAGATCACAGGACCTACAAACACCACAAACCCAACACTACAGAACACTTTCCTTTAACGCTTTAGTAGTTTATTTATAGTGCATCAATATCTCTACGATTGTATTAAAATCTTCATTTGTCTGGCTCCATCTCACTGGTTAAAAGTTACTGAATGCATGAGCTATGATACATCAGGTAGGATTTTAAACTGAGCACATGTTTTTGTTTCTACGATTGTTTTCACACTTGGTACATCTGCTGAGTCAGAACCCATTTTCTCTACGCCTTGTTGGTCTGTTTTCCCACTATTATTGTTTTTCAGAAAACGTCTTTCACCATCAACATTAGAACCACCAAAAGCTGTTTATCCTGTGTGTATCCAGGCAACAAAGTTTCTTAAAGTTGCAGAACAATGTTTTGATTTTGTTTGGTGTTACTACCAAACTGGCACAATATACTTAATCAGTACCAGCCCACTTCTGGATTGCATTCACATCTACCAGGAACCATGCTGTGGTTCACATTAAAACGAACCCCAAACCCCTCCTTTGCGTGCAGTTACAGAAGTTCATAAGATGCATTAATCAAACAAGCCAGACCTCGTGGTCAATTAAACTCAGATCCACACTAGTGTGAATGCCACATCACTGTCACTGCCATAAATTTTGATCTGTATTTATCTAGACCTCAATACTAGTGTTAAGATGCTTCACTGTACGTTTATTGATAAGGACCTAAATGAGACACCGTAGCGCTAGCATGGTTTTGAAGAGATGACTTGCGCCTGGCTTGTTTTGTAGACTTTTTATATGCGTGCTACTTTCATTGTATGCTTTCAAGTGAATCATTGACTTTTCTCCTCATTCTCCTAAATGCTTCCTTTCTTTGTCTCTTTCCTGTAGCCCAGTTCACCAGAGATGACTTAATAACTTAAAGCAATAGTTTAAATCTCCATTCGTTGTTAGCCCTGAAACATATTCCACGCAAGTACGAGAATGCGGGTGAAACATTAACCCTCTGGTAATTTTCATTTGGGAGTCACACTTGTGTTGTTCACAGTCAAAAGTGACATCTGAATTTTTTTTTTTTTTTTTTTTCTCAGTAAAATCAATGTAATATATTTTTATTCCATAATATTTTTTTTCTTTTTTCTTTTGTATTTTTAGAGAATTTCATGTTTTCATTTATGCAATAATTATGTTCAGATTTCCCCCCATTGAAAATAATACAAACACTTTTTTTTCTAACATTTTTATATTACTTTTCAATTATGTTAAAATAGAGACAATGCCTTTAAAATCCAATTTTTGAAGTCAGATTAGTGCCTGGTGGGAGCAAAAAAAAGAAAAACATTGCAATTCCATGGTTTAGCCACTAGATTCATATACAGCTCTGTATAAAAGGTTTATAAATTCTCTTGTTGTTTTTAGACATAAAGACTTATTTTATTAGGTTGTGGATTTTGGATATATATTTAGACATTCTCAAATAACGTTTTGTAAAAGTTTAGATTTTTTTTTTTGTTTGAAATGTCAGTTTTTGCATTAATTTTACTACAGTCAAACCTGAACACAGACATAGACATTTTGTTCAATCAAATTCAACAAAAATGTAACAGGAATGCTTCATCAGAGGTTAATTAATCTGATTTCAACCTCTTATTTGAGTCTTCTGGCTCAGTTTTGCCATATTGTTACAACCACACCAGTTCATTTGCGTGTGTGTAATAGTGTGTTGTGTGTGTGTGTGTGTGTGCGTGTCTGTGAGTGTGTGTGTCTGTTTTGTATTGTTGATGTAAAAACAAGCTTTGTGTTACAGTCACACTTGTTCATGTATGTATGTCTGTGTATGTCTATTTTAGAGATACTTTTAGATATTTTAGAGTGTCACCCCATTATTGCTGTGCACTCTTTTTCTGTATCATGAATGATTTGTCGATTGTACACAAAAAAAATCTCTGTATTTCTGCATATTTCCCATTCATTTCCAATGGCGGTCATTGACCTGGAACAACACAAGTGTGACTATTTTTTTGTACTACCATTTATCGTTTGCAAATCAAGTCCTTTTTTTTTTGTGGTCACATAGTGACTGCCATAAAAGTCATTGAGTTTCGCACCATTCCAATAAAGTAGCAATTTTAAAAATTGAAACTTTTTTTTTTTCCTAAAATGACCAAACAATACCAGAGGGTTAAACGGGTGTTACTGCATTACTGTGACATTAGCAAACTCTAAAACTCAAGGGGGCAATAGAGTTAACTGAAACTGAATGTATTATTGTTCAAGTAGCTAGCTCTAAACAAGTTAATAGTTAAATATTTTCTAAATGCTTGATTTTGGACGTGTGAAATCGACACTAGCGTTTACGTTCTCGTACTTGTCTGATGTACGGTTCAGGGCTAAATTGACTACACTGTAAAAAGTTTTCACCAGTTTCAACTTAAAAATTTAGTTAAGCAGTTAAGCAGCTGCCTTAAAATTTTATCAACTTAAAAGTACAAGTAATTTAAACTAATAAGTTAAATCAACTTTAAATCACTGTATGTTAGTGAGTTCAAATGACTTGTAGTTTTAATTTGATTTAACTTAATTTTAAGGCTAAACTTAAGTTAAGTTGAGACTGGTAAAAACTTTTTACACTGTCAGGTTCAAGGGTAGGAATCATTTTTGGAGCATTGTTACGAGATGTTTTTGTTGAATTCGAAATGCGTGGCCTGGAGCCAGTATTTATGCATTCATATATCTGTAATGAAAGATAAGACAATAAAAGGAGGACACTCAAATCTTGTTGTTTGTCTCATTCTTCTCTTGCCTGGTAGGGGGCAGTGTAGCACTAATTGAAACCAGAAAGATGGAGCTCTACTCATAAATCCCATGACAGTTTTCTGCTTTTGTCAGTTTCACTGCCCACAGCGTTATTTATTTTAGTAAAAAATAACCATTGGATGTGCGTTAATGTAATTGGTCACATATGTGGCATTTTCAAAATGCTCTTAATATGCTTTATTTAAAGAGTTTATTTCCCCAGGCAATCATTTTTATTTTGGGGGATTGACGTTATTGCACCACATGTTTTGAAAAAGGCCTCACTAGTTCCTGACTGGAAAGTGGCCCTGTAGTTTTTCCAAGAGGTCATTCAACATTCAGGTGTTTTACATTACATTAGTCTGATTATATCCATAACACAGCATTCTGGTTCCTGATTGTCTGCTATAATCTGAATTACTTTGAAGGAGTTCAGTTTGATAGGTGGATTAGATCAGTAACAACAACAGTAGACATCCACTGTTTTGTGGTTGAAGGTGGACATCTAAACTGTTTATCTGTTTCTTGTTCCGTATAAAGTCTAGACACAAGTCATCTGGGAGAGATTTGCTTAGTTAGACTTTCTTATGTAATGAACTGGATTCTTTTGGGCAAACCTCCATTCTTACATCTAACTCCCTTCCAAAAGTTTCCTCCAGAGGAAGCGAGAAAGAGAGAAGTGTCCTGTTTAGAGGACGAGAAGTCCAAATTCCTTCCATGTGTGGAGACAGAACTCAGCTGGTAATGAGACGTTCATCATTTTCCTGTCATTCGGCCACTATTGACTTTTACAGAACAGCATGTTCCCAAGGGACAAAGGCATAAAAAAACTTCACAGAAAGCTGAGTCTTGGGAAACAAAGTGGACATCTATTTAAATGTTTATGAAAGAGAATAAGCTGTGTCAGTAAAACTGCCATGTTTGCATGAAGAATGGAAGTGGGAGGAATAAAAAAAAAAAAATCCCGTGTTTGGGTATAAAACTCTTAGGAAGAAAACACAAAGAGGGAGAGGGAAAGAAAAAGGAATCTTTCAGACAAGGTGAAAGGAGGAGGAAAAGTGTCCGACAGCTGCAGAGAGGGAGGAGGCTAAAACAAAACAGAGCTGTATAGAGGTGAACGGTAGAGCGAGAGCTAGAGTAGGTTGAAAGCGATGTGAAAGGAGGAGAGAAGGCTGCTGTTGAATGAACATCAGGAGCTGTGTATATATACAGTCAAACAGAGAGCTGGCTGAAAAGAAGAAAGGGATTTATGAAGTGAAGTGACTTCAAGTGGAGATGAGTCTAACAGTGATTCTGGCGGCTGTAGTGGGCTTCAGCGCTCTGTCTTCCTGTTACTCTGGCGAGAACACCACGAGACCGGCCATCACAACAGCTGATCTGTCTCAGGTTAAGTTTCTAGATTTACTTCTTAGGAAATTAACAATTTACTGTTTAATGGTGGCATTTTCTTTAAATATAACTTTATACATAAACTCAGTTTTGTATTAAATCTTTAAAAACCTACCACGATGCTTATAAAATGGTATTCTTTGAAGTGCCTTGGAGTATTATGTAACTAATTTGAAATACTTCAAAATACCAAGGTATTACCATATGGTGTCATCACTGTACACTGTGTGCATAATTATTAGGCACATTGATATTCTGGTCATATTTTTTTACCAATCACATTTTACCAATTCCAAACCACAACAATCTTAATAACTACTATTAATTTTGTATCTAATCATTTATACATGATATATATTTGTCCATGAAGGCTGGAAGTGAAAAACTCCTTATATTCAGGTGTGCATAATTATTAGGCACGTTTTCTTTTACATATAAATAAGCCAAAAAAGAGATTTAACCCAGACTGAAAAGTCAAAAATTATTAAATGCCCAAGAGAAGGATGCAAAACTAATGCAATACTAGAATTTGCAAAGTTAAGGCATGACCATTGGACAGAGAAATGCTCGTTGGGTCAGCACGGTGAGAAAAAAAAAACGGTGAAGAAAAGACACGTTAACTGCAAAAGAATTAAGAATTAAAGTGAAGAATTAGCTGTGAAACCATCAGGAACCATTTAGTCTCCAGCGCCACCATTTTCCAGAGCTGCAACCTACCTGGAGTCTTCAGAAGTACAATGTGTCAGGTTCTCAGAGACTTTTCTTGGAAAAAATCCTAAAAAATGACCCTCACTTAATAAGAATAACATTCTGAAGTGTTAAGAAATACATGAAGACAGTTTTTTTTATAGGCTTTATAGACAGATAAGTTGAGAGTGACTATTGAAGGACCAGCATCAAATCCTCTTGTACTTCTGATTCAAGAATTTGTCTTCTAGAATCTGGCAGTACATTTTGGGAGTTCATGTTTAGTCTCCTATCCTGAAAAGTCTGACTTGCAGAGATGGACCAAAATGAACTCCCAAAACTTACTGCCAGATTTTGGAAGATAAATTCTTTAAAGAGTGGTATAAGAGGATTTGATGCTGGTCCTTCAAAAGTCACTCTCAACTTATCTGTCTATAAAGCCTATAGGAAACAGTCTTCATGTATTTCACAACACTTCAGCATGTTATTCTCTTTAAATGAGGGTCATTTTTTAGTATTTTTCACCGAAGAAAAGTCTCTGAGAACCTGACACATTGTACTTCTGAAGACTCCAGGTAGGTTGCAGTTCTGGAAAATGGTGGCGCTGGAGACTAAATGGTTCCTGATGGTTTCACAGCTAATTCTTCACTTTAATTCTTAATTCTTTTGCAGTTAACGTGTCTTTTCTTCTCCACTGTTTTTTTTTCTCACCGTGCTGACCCAACGAGCATTTCTCTGTCCAATGGTCATGCCTTAACTTTGCAATTTCTAGTATTGCATTAGTATTGCATCCTTCTCATGGGCATTTAATAATTTTTGACTTTTCAGTCTGGGTTAAATCTCTTTTTTGGCTTATTTATATGTAAAAGAAAACGTGCCTAATAATACACACGCACACCTGAATATAAGGAGTTTTTCACTTCCAGCCTTCATGGACAAATATATATCACATATAAATGATAAAATACAAAATTAATAGTAGTTATTAAGATTGATGTGGTTTGGAATTGGTAAAATGTGCTTGGAAAAAAAATATGACCAGAATATTAGCCTAATAATTATGTACACAGTGTATGGTGTTCTACTAGGGGTTACTATATTGCTTTAAAATTATGAAGCTAGTTCAATATGCGTCTGCGTTTATAAAGTGAGAGCAAATGTCATTCATTTCTAGATGCTACAAAACATCCTTAGCAATCACATTCCTTAAGTACCATTAAGTACCTGTCCATGGCATCCAGTGTGGTTGTGCATGTGTATTTGGTATTGGGCAAAGGCTGGAATAAACTATGCAACTTTTAAAATCTGAACAGATTTCAAACCACTAGGCATCATATATTTGGCTATGTTGTAAATGGTTACAGAGGAAAATTGGGCATTATACACTTTATGACTAAAGGTCACTACCTCGTTCCGAACTCAACAAACCCAACATGTGCCTAGTTGCTAGGAGATCGATGACAAATAAAAACATTATTTGATATCCTGCCACTGAATTGAAGTTTGTGGTCATCATATAAAAATCTTGGACTGCTCAAAATTTGCAGACTGGCTCTGAATTTTGGCAACTATATGGGCAAAGATATGGGCAGAGGTTGTGTAGTGTATTCCAGCCTTAAAGGAGAAGTTCACTTCCAGAATAAAAACTGAAGATAATTTACTCACCCCCTTGTCATCGAAGATGTTCATGTCTTTTTCTCTTCAGTCACAAAGAAATTGTCTTATGAGTAAAACATTTCAGGATTTCTCTCCATTTGGTGGACTTCTATGGTGCCCCTGAGTTTGAACTTCCAAAATGCAGTTTCAGTGTAGTTTCAATGTAGCTTCAAAGGGCTCGAAAAGATCCTAGCTAAGGAGGAAGGGTCTTGCCTAGCAAACAATTGGTTATTTTCTAAAAGAAAATACAATTTATATACTTTTTAACCTCAAATGCTCATCTTAGCTCTGTGTGAACTCTCCAGTTAGGATAGGTAAAAAAAAAAATACCATCTCATTTTCTTCTCCAACTTCAAATCCATCTTACATTGCATTTTTTTTTTGTAAATGGCATTTGATCTTTGCATGTTCACTTTGTAAACACTGGGTCGGTACCTCTACAGCGATGTAGGATGCTTTGAAGTCGGAGGAGAAAATGAGATGGGAGATTTTCTATATTCCCTAACTGTCTTCAACCCGGAAAACACCGGAGTTCACACAGAGCTAGACAAGATGAGCATTTGACGTTAAAAAGTATATAAATTGTCAATATGTTTTTTAGAAAATAACTGATCGTTTCTCTAGATAAGACCATTCTTTCTCGGCTGGGATTGTTTAGAGCCCTTTGAAGCCACATTTCCATTTTGGAAATTCAAACAACAACACACAGGACACCATAGAAGTCCACTATATGGAGAGAAATCCTGAAAGGCATGAACAAGGGTGGGGGCAAGGGGGTGAGTAAATTATCTGTAAATTTTTGTTCTGGAAGTGAACTTATCCTTTAGGTCTTGTTTTTGACAGCGGTTCTGTTGTCATTTAAATCTACAGGTGAGAGTGTTCAATGAGGAGATGGTTGTAGGGCGAGGGGACACTCCTGACATCATAGAACCTGAACCTACCACTGCCGTCTCTGAAATGGAGAGCACCTACAACTACATCCGTGCGTTAACCAAACTCACTTCACTTATACACTTCCATCTGAAGAGCCAGAAATGCAAGCCAAAACCAATGCAATGGAATGCATATTTGCATATACAGTAAACACACCCCATGTCTTTACTTGCACAAATGAAGGTGTTGTTTGTCCTGACATGAAGGATTGTAAATATGGTAATACTGAATACTTTGGGTATGTAAATTATACAATGCAACTTGAACTCAGTAAGATTTTATCTAAAAAAGCTGCTACTCAAGAATTCAGTCTATATCACCAGCTACCTTGTCAACCCCTTCCCCCTCCACAACACAGTTTCTTAATATTTCTATTCATTCACTGGTATGCAGCAGCATAGGTGACTAATGAAAGACTTGATTCATATTTGTCTATTTATACATTTTTGCAGTGTCTAGACTGGCAGCGATGGATCAGGCTATCCACAAACTTAATGTGGGACATTACACATTGGACATTAAAGTTACACAACTGTTGGAAAGAATGATACGACTTGAGAATAGATTAGGCGACACTGAAGATGCCATTCAACAAGTCTCGTCCTACTGCAAGGACAATCGCAAAGAGATCGGACGACTAGAGGGTTAGTGGCTTCTCTACTGTCTTTACATTTGGGCTCATAGTTGTGGGTTATAAAGGGTTTTGTAGTCAGTGGGAAATCTATCTGTGCTTAAAGAATACATGTTTTCACTACTGAGGTGACAGTTTATTTCA
The DNA here is from genome assembly GCA_012976165.1 of Labeo catla. Classification (NCBI taxonomy): domain Eukaryota; kingdom Metazoa; phylum Chordata; class Actinopteri; order Cypriniformes; family Cyprinidae; genus Labeo; species Labeo catla. The sequence goes on from VONZ01000387.1 coordinate 436,004, forward strand.
AGGGTAGTAACCCACTGTTCATGATGACCCAAGCCATAAAATATTTGGCACTAAGGACAAGTGGGGTCAACACCCTTTGTTGGACCTGGAACAACATGAAATGCAGTCACATTATAGTCATAAATCGATCCCAATCCTAATGATATTCCTTGTCTCATGTAGCCAGACCATTGCCTAACAACAGGGGTGTCCAAACTCGGTCCTGAAGGGCCTCTGTCCTGCAGAGCTTAGTTCCAACTTGGTTCAGCACACCCGCTTGGACATTTCTAGTATGCCTAGTAAGACCTTGATTAGCTGGTTCAGGTGTGTTTAATTGGTGTTGGAGCTGATGTCTGCAGGACAGTGGCCTTCCGGGAGCAGGACTGGACACCCCTACCTAATGACATAAGATCTGAGCTCTGTAGCCAATGAAATCGGCCTGCTCACTTAGTCAAGAAGAGAACATTAAAATCTGGTTTAAATCCAGCAATTAGTTGCTCCTCTGAAGCACTCATTGCTGTAGTACCGTGTAACGGAGGCCAGCTGCTAAGAGCTGTGCAGGGAAACCTCACTCCCCTGATCTCAAGAGGCACACTAGCGACTGATGCTACAGCACGGGTGCTCAAACTTGGTCCTGGAGGGCTGGTGTCCTGCAAAGTTTAACTCCATTCCCAATTAAACACACCTGAACCAGCAAATCAAGCTCTTACTAGGCATACTAGAAACTTCCCAGCAGGTGTGTAGAGGGAAGTTGGAACTAAACTCTGCAGGACACTGGCCCTCCAGGACCAAGTTTGGGCACCCCTGTACTAGAGGCTGTGGTCTTTAGCAAACTTGTTAGCGTGCCCACCTCCCATCCCGGAAACACCGGTTTGAACAGAGTAGAACCGAATGGGTTAACCTTTTATTTCCTGATAAACTATTAAAGCTTGCGGAACAGAGGCTCTTGGAAAACCTGTAGAAATTAGCCAGATTAGGCTTTAGACTTTTCAGATTTAGACTTTTGTCTTTACTCAAGTGTTTCCAGTTTAGTGTGCCATATATACTAGACATTCAACGAATGGGTGTGGGTGGTCCGCGGGACTGACGTATGAGGGTAAGACTATTCAAACCTATTCCTAACCTATCTCTAAAATCAGAGCAAAATCAGAAGCTCAACCCCTTAAAAACAGCTCTAATCGTAGTCCTAGCCCTAAACCTCCCCTGCAACCTTTCAAAATTCAAAATCTGCCCTCCATCACTTCAAGTTACACAACCAGTTCCAAACTGAAATCTGACATTCTATCTCTCACCATAATCGCAAACTCTAACCCTCCTCTAGGCCCTAATATACTTTATGCGAAACTGAAGAACAAACTGGTACAACGTCATTTCAAACAACATGATGCCAAAACGAATTTCATCTGGAGTTCATTGCAGGTGTTCGAAACAGCTTGCCAAAACATACTCTCTGGAAAAGTTTGCTCTAGCTGATAAACACCTTCAAACAACCATTGGTCCAACTACATAATAGAAAGGTGTGCTCTAGGCTCAACTTTTTGACGTCAAAATCCGATTTATTTCTTCTGTACAGTCAGTCCAGGCCAGACTCAAGTAAAAACATGAACACACAGGAGAGCTTATATACACATGATTAGATGATTTCTTAACGGCTGTTTTAGCATCCCTGATTTTCATTTTGTGTTTATTTTGGTACTGAGAGGAAAGCATGCAGAACATATTTAGGCATTCACCTAAACAGAAAAAACAGCATAGGCAGTTTCGGAGTGTTGACAGTAAACCACTGCAAAGGTATTTGAAAATTCTTTTTAACCCTACGCAAAGAACAGCAGAGAACTTTGCCACAAAAACACTGGGGCCTCAACCCTGCCATTGATTCCCACAGCCCCCACCATTTCACCTAACAAGGGGTCCAGTCCTGCTCCTGGAGGGTCACTTTACTTGTTTCATTCAAGAACGCTTGCCTAGAAGTTTCTATTGATCCTGTAGACCTTGATTGGCTGGTTCAGGTGTGTTTAGCAAGGGTTAGAGTTAAACTCTACTCGAAAGTGGTTCTCCAGGAACAGGACTGGACACTCTTGACCTAACCCAATCCTAACCCTTCAGACTTACCTCCAATCCTTCCAGCCCCAAACTTCCAGACTTAAAATTTGAACTCCAACCTTTAGTTCAAACCTTGACCCTTTCATCTCCATTTTTAATTTGTCCTTTCAACACCCTCCAACCTCCAGACCTGGGGCAGTTGTGGCCAAATGGTTACAGAGTTGGACTTGTACCCCAAAAGTTGCAGGTTTGAGTCTCAGTACCAGCAGGAATTGTAGGTGGGGAGAGTGAATGTACAGCGCTCTCTTCCACCTTCAATACCACGACTGAGGTGAGACCCTTGAGCAAGGTACCGAACTCCCAACTACTCCCTAGTTGCCACAGGAAAAAAATAGCTGCCCACTGCTCCGGGTGTGTGTTCACGGTGTTTGTGTGTGTGATTGTTCACTACTCACTGCTCCAATTTCGAATTCCAATATGGGACCCCATACTTGGCCAAATGTCCTTTCCTTTCCATTTCCTAACCCCAGTTTCCTACCCTAAACTAGGGTGACCATTTAGGTTCTACATCTTTATCCAAGACACATCCTGGCCAGGATTTCTATATTGCCTAAAATATCCAGGTTTTGGCTTTGTTTTCTTGTTTTCATACTTGCTGAAGATAATGATCGAGAAATAGTTTGACGAATAACATGCAGGCATTGTGGTTCGTGAGAAGGTGGGATCTATAGAGAATGGTCAAAGTAATGGAAATACATATACATGTTAGGTATAACCTGGATATTTTTAGCAATATAGAAATCCTGGCCAGGATGTGTCTGGGCAAAAGCGAATGTACGGTCACCCTACCTAAACATTAATACCAATGCTACTCCTAGTTGTCGAATTTTAACCCTTACCTAAACTCTATCCCTATTCCCATGTTTTCCTAAACAAAACTTTTAATGCCAATCCCTAATTGAGATCTGAAAGTTATAGAGAAAAACCACACGTACTGCATATACTGGTTCTGATCTTTTGATTAGGACCTAATGCCTACAGAAACTTAACACTAAAATTGAACTGATTAATGCTAAAGTTCAGGAGCAGAAAGGTTGCTGGTCCATGTACTACTTAGGCAAATCTTAAGATGACAGCAAAGTACTCTATTTGACACTCATTAACTGATCATTGTGTTTTGTGTATTTTATTAAAATATGATGAAAATGACTTTGTGGTTCCAGGCTGCCAGAAAGGTCGTAAAATGGGTTACAAATGCTTCCTGGCATACCGCGTGTATGAGACCTATGCAGATGCATCCAAGAAGTGTCAGGAGCGGGGAGGACGCATGGCTATGCCACGGGATCGCAAGGAACAGGAAGCTTTGGCTGAATATGTGAAATCCGTATTCCACGGAAACTGGCCTGTGTGGCTTGGGATCAATGATGAGCGATCTGAAGGCCTCTATCTATTTGAGGACACAACTCGTGTCACTTACTTCCAATGGAGGAAGCACTTCCTGTCAAGCCAGCCAGATGGTGGGAAACGAGAGAACTGTGTAGCCATGTCCTCAGATGACGGAGACTGGTGGGACACCTACTGTGAAAGACGCATGTATTATCTGTGCGAGTTTGATGTTTGATATTTGATAAATTCCTAAATGGCTTATAATTAAGATGTTTTTTTCATTTTTCTTTAAGAGCAGCTATTAACTGTTTTGAAAACAGTTGTTGCACAGGTAAAAGTAGGGATAGTGAATTTAATGATCCCATGAAATGGTTTGATAAATATAATTTCCTTTCTGTTGACATTTTTGTTGTCATATTGTAATGGGAAGTTGGAGCAGGATGTATCTAGCGCTAAACCTCCTGTCCCCTTTGAATCCCAAAGCAATTCCATTGGTTGAGACAAACTTTTACACGCTGCCTCACTCTAACTCTCTGTTCATGAAATTGTTTTAATTACATATTCCACACATATATCACATTATATTACTGAAGCTAAAAATGGTTAAATTAAAAATGTCTAAGTATTTTCAGTTAGCCTTCAACTAGCAAGCAAAGTAATTAGCCTACTAGCTCAACATAGCACATTTGAACAGGCTTTGAGGAAGGGGGATAGGATTCTGCAGAGGAATGGCATATTGAGAAGAGAAATACGGTATATTTTAAAAAGCTTATATCTGCTTAAATTTAACAAACTTTACAAAAAATACAACAGCCTGTAGTGTAGATGGCTTTATATAGCTAATAGACTAAAATGGCACAAAACTCCAATATTCATGGGATCTTAAAGCCAGTACTGGAAATATTTGTAATAGCAAAGGTTTGAAGATCATGGACAAATGACAACATACTGAAATGTAATAAATTATTTAATCTTTCTGATATTTAATGTTTGTATTATTCCAACGGTGGTCTGCATTTGCCCTGGTTCTGACATTATATCAGTGCTTTTTTAGACGTGTGTTCAAAACCATAACAGAAATTTGTTTTCTTCTTGTTCTTTATTGTTCTAAAATTCTTCAGAATTATGACTTGTTGTTTCAACCCTGTATTTGTTTTCAAAGCTTCAATCACTTGGCAACTACTGAAGTGGGTTTAAAGTGAAATAAGACTCTTGAGCTATGTTGAAAGGTGGATAACCTCTCATTCTGGCTGACATCCAGCTCTTTATTCAATGTCAATTTCAATAATCAAAGAAATTCCAACCTATATATATATATATATTAAATCAGTTAGATATTTTATGTTTTTGTAAACATGTACCCTTTACAGTAAAGTGATTAAACAGCTTAATAGGATTATTTCACATTTCATATGTTTTGTATAACTGTAAAATTCATGTAAATTAAGTTAATAATCTGATTTCATTTAATTAAGACAATAGTTATTGTGTTATATAGAGGTCAGACAGGTCTGTGCAACTGTAACTCAACAGATGAAAAGCTGTGATGACCAGAGGATGTAAATGCCCATCAGAAATGACTCTTCATAAGTGTATGAGTTTGAGTCAGATCTTCATCCATACAACCTCTGGGGGAGCTGTCCATCTGTGGAGCCAACCTACAGTATAGCAACACATTAAAGGCCTAAAATCAGTGACAGTGTCTTCACACATACTATTTATTATAGACTACTGGAAGTCCTAAATACCCTGAAATTATATTTCCATTTTTACATTTTACAGATAAGTAAAATAAGGCCAAAATTTGCATTGGAAAAGAACAGACCTCCTCCGTGCCAAACTGAGGGTCTGGAATAGCTGATTTTACCAACTTTATTTTGGCCATAGTTCTAAGTGGAAGACTAAATTCTTAGTCTGGCACGAACATGATTGAGTATAACTTTTCAGGAACTAGAACTTCTTATCAGGAAGGCAAGGAAGCAAGTCAAGCAGTTTAACATACTAGAAAGACAACACATAAAAGACCTTTTTCTCCTGGACTTCTCAAGGCACGCTATGAATGAGCAGAGACGGCAGCCAGGATCTGTGTAACTGATGGTCTGTCCACAGGGCTTTTACACCGGTAGGAAAATATCACTTTACCATCCTGGTCCAGGACAAAATTACCACCCATCTGAGAGAGAGACAGAGAGAGAGGGTTTTTAATCCATTTTCAAGAGTCCTAGACTACAGGGAGGCAAATGTTTATTCTATCACTGAGTATTATGTAATGTTTGGAATCTGTTTTATAGACTTGGCCCATTCCACAAATAGCACAAACTCTTAAACCTATTTTTTTTTCCTCATTCAACAAAATCAGTGAAAAATCTCAGGATGTCAAACAAAATGCTATATCAGCTGTTTTATTTTCTATTGATTTTATACAAGGTTTATAAGTAAATTCAGTTCTGTCATGACAACTCTCAAAGGGTTTAGCATAGTAATGTACATGCCAATGTTAATGTGTCTGGTCTTGGTGGAATAGATCTGCTATGCTGCTGCTGTGGCAGACCTAGTACTGAGACTTGCTACTTGCAATCCACAACATGATGCTGTGAGTATGTAAGAAATATGAAATAACTCCCATATATAACATACATGAATCACCCCATAGCAGATCTATACAGGTGGAGCTGGGGAAGATGGAGGGTTTCTAAAACGCGCTGCAACTGCTACAGCAAGCACTAGCCAAGTATTTGAATGTTGAGCAGCAAGCTTATTGGCTGTTGATACAAAAAATAACCAATCAGCTTCCCCATGTGAATAATGAAGATGTCATTATGTCAGATTAAGTTAGACCTATCGGACTACACCATCTAGAGTTTCATGACAGAACAAAAATAGACAAGAAACTATATGTGACCCTGGACCACAAAACCAGTCATAAGGGTCAATTTTTTGAAATCGAGATTTATACATACATCCGAAAGCTGAATAAATAAGCTTTCCACTGATGTATGGTTTGTTAGAACAGGACAATATTTGGCTGAGATACAACTATTTGAAAATCTAGAATCTGAGGGTACAAAAAAATGTAAATATTGAGAAAATCACCTTTAAAGTTGTTCAAATTAAGTGCTTAGCAATACATATTACAAATCAAAAATTAAGTTTTGATATATTTAGGGTAGGAAATTTACAAAATATCTTCATGGAACATGATCTTTACTTAATATCTTAATGAATTTTGGCATATCAGAATTATTTACCTAGTTACTTGTCTTGGCCATGCTGTAGAAAGGGTTTAAATTATGGTACTTCTCATGTACATTTTTTAACAGGGTAAAATCATAAGAAGGCAACAGGCTGCAGGGCAAACTTATGTTTTTGTTAATTAGAATTTAATAAGACACATTAATATGTCTCAATTCTTCTGCATAACTGGACCAGCTTGCAAAATACAGCCTTGTTGCGTGATCTGAGCTGAAGAACTGGAATTTATGATGCTATTGTTGTGTAACTGGCCCTATGCAGTCTGGAATTCTTATTTTTACTGCCCTTTTGCCATAAACTTTCGAAAAGAAATCCAACTCACTTCCCAAGTCAGAGTATTATTTTTTGTTCTGTGTTTACTGTATAAATGTTTGAACGTCACCTGAAAGAGATCATCGATGAACTGAGGTGGCACATCGGGTGACTGTCGGCTCATCAGAATTTCAGAGTAGTGCAGCATTAACTTAAACTTTATCACCTTGCTGATGGAGGAACCCAGACCGAACGTTCGATACACCTGTGACCCGTCATAAACAGACCAATCAGCACAAATCTACACATATGATCAATATTAAACTACAGTCAAGGTCAACTATACAGAGTTGGACATGACATGCGGGCTCAAAAATACTCACATAGCAATAATCATCAAGATAACATGGACATTAATTAAGAATTTGTTCCCACAACGTACTCATTTGTGCTCTCAATTTAGTTAAATATGGCCATGTTTTACTACTTTGTTCCCTCATTTTTATTTAACTCATTCGTAGATACTGAACAAATCGTGCAGGGCTTAATTACAATTATAATTTAACCAACAAAAAAAACAAAAAAAAAACAAAAAGGTAATTGTGACTTTTTATCTCACAATTCTGACTTTTTTCTCACAATTGTTAATTTACATCTCATAATTCAGATTTTTTTTTTTCCCTCAGAACTGCATGATATAAACTCACAATTCTGACTTTTCTCTCCTAATTGACCCTTCGTAAAAGCCACCCACCCATTAGTTACTGTTGCTATGTTTGACAAACAATGCCACTCTATCACTACACATCATGTTTTCACGCAGTGAAAAATACATCTTGGTGCAAAGATGAAACTGACAACATGCTAACAGACAAGACAGAGCAGATTACTTCTGGTAAAAAAGGTCTTATCTTTAAAATGTTGTAATTTCTTAAGAAATTCAAACAATAAATACCATTTTGTGGCTCTTTAATGTGCCGTGACAAATCACTGTATTGCCTATACACGTAAACCGATCATCATTTCTTCTTTACTTAAACCATGAAAAAACATGAATAAACATCAGAACGTATTTTACTACAACCTCAGAAAGACGTCAATATACACCTTTTTTCAAGTTTAAGTCCACCGAAGTTAATCTACTCTCCTGTCTGATTTGTCTGTTGGACAGAATGGCGGATTTGGCGTTATGAATGGTTGATCGCCTGTCAGGCTGTTTGCGAAGGGTCAATGCAAGCTATAAACTCACAATTTGAGTTATAAGGTCAGAACTACAATATGTAAACTTGCAATTGCAAAAAATAGTGTCAGAATTGAGAGATATAACCTCGCAATTGGGACCTTTTTTTCTTGCAATTGCAAGTTTACATCTCACAATTCTGACTTTTTTCAGAACTGTGTGATGTAAACTCACAACTGTGAGTAACAGAATGAAAATTGCAAGATATAAACTTGCATTTGAGAGTCATAAAGTCAGAATTGTAAGATATAAACTCGCAATTGCGAGAAATGAAGTCAGAATTGCCTCTTCACAAACAGCTTGATTGACAGGCAATCTGACCAATCATAATGCCAAATCCTCCATTTTGTCCGACAAACAAATCAGACAGGAGAGTAGATTAACTTCTGTGGACTTAAACTTGAAAAATTATGTGTATTGTCCTCTTTATTGACATGTTTGAAGTAAAATACATTCTAATGCTCATTCATGTTTATTTCATGCTTTAAGTAAATCGGTTCGGTTCATCTGTCACTGTATTAAAGAGCCACAAAACGGTATTTATTGTTTGAATTTCTTATAAAAACAACATTTTAAAGCTGAGACCTTGTTTCATGGGTCATTCCACAAAATCAGTGCCTCTTCCACTTGTAAAAATTACAAAAATAAAATAAGCATAATCATATATAATTTCATATATATATATATATATATATTTAATTATATATATAATTTTTTTCACCTTTTTTCAAATCACAAGAAATTGTATTGTATTTTATCTCAGGCTATGCAATTTATTATCTCATGACTATTTTTCTACCTCATGTTTTGGTATTTTTTGTCAATCCTGTTATCGACACAAGCGTTACTAGATACTATAGTTTAATTAGAACTCATATGCCACTGAATGATATAGGCATTAGCTCAATAATATACTGAGGGTGACCTTTAAAATGTTTGAATTTTACAGACAATTTTTAAAAACAGTCTCAAACCTAATCAATGTCATCCCTGTTACCCACGTCAAAACCTGTTACTCTAAAAAGTAACAGGTTAACGGATTTCAAACAAATTTGCTAATTGCTAGCTAATAGTCAAGTTCACCAAAGCACATATTGTACACTTTGAAATGATTTTACTTGTAGATATCGATTCTATTAAATGTAAGAAATAATTGTTTATATTTACATTTTAAAAATGGTAACAGGATTGACACTGCATGACGCCCTCCTCAGTCAAGCCTCATAAATCATCAAAAATGAGCGATAAGAGAAACACGCGTATGTTTTAAGTGTTGGAATCCTGGTTGAGAGATGATGTAACCTCCTAGAAATGATGTCACTTGAATGTACATTATTTTACAAGGGTTTTTTGATGAGGGTAACAGGGCTGAAATGAAATCATGGGACACCAAAAAATGCATACTTATGCAAAAAACATTGCTTAACAATCAGACTATATTTAGAACAATATGCAAATGTGATTTTTACACCAGTTTGCAAATTAAAAGTCCTGCTAAAAAAAAAAATCTAAGTGAGGGACAGGTCAAAACCTTACCCTTACAGCATAAATGCTATTTAAATTATTTATAAAATATTTAAATGACTTTTTTTATGTAATATTAATGAAAGAATACATATTGTTATGTTTTTATATTGCACATTTATTTGTTGTTATATTAAATCTATGTTTGATTATTTCTTAGGGATGCAAAAGGCACCGATTTCGTGGAATGACCCTCATACCAGAAGTAACCTGCTCTGTCTTGTCTGTCGGCGTGTTGTCAGTTTCTTCTTTGGTCCACAATGTATTTTTCACTGTGTGAGAACACGTGTAGTGTAAGACAGCATTTTTTGTTGGACACAGCAAAAGTAACTAAGTAGGGCGGGTTTTTGCGAAGGGTCAATTGTGAGATACTGAGGGGGAAAAACTGTCCATTTTCTTCCAATTGAGAGTATATACCACGCAATTCTGACTTTATAACATTCAATTATAAGTTTACATCATGCAAATATGAGAGAAAAAGTTAGAATTTTGAGATGTAAACTCGCAACTCCGAGAAAAAGTCAAAATTGTGAGAAAAAAATTCACAGTTAACTTTATTTTTTATTCAGTGGTGGAAACTGGCTTCCATAACCTTATGATTAAGCAAAGAAAGACTAATGTTTATACACAGTCAATAATCCTCACCACTCTCTCTGCATCCAACAGCATGTCAAATTCATAGCCTGTGTGCTCAAGCCAGAATGTTGCCCCTTCAAGAGAACCATACGAGACCATCAGCACCCGCAATGACTGAGCATCCAGAAGCTTCTGTATGAGAAAGAGCCAGAAACAGTGTTGATGATTCTAAGAACAGAATGATGCTGACACTGGAACATTCACTACTAAAAAGCAGCATAACATTTAGCCTTGCCAAGTTCACAGCTGGGTCAACAAGCTTTCGAAAGATATTTCCAAGCAACTGCCCATAATCAGAAATGGCTGAGGTCTGCTATTGACTCTACTGCAGCTGTTTTCATCTCCTTTAATGACAGGTTGTCTTACCTTGCTGTCCTTCAGCTCAGTCAGGTGGTCTCGTCATGGCTGTCATCCAAAATGCCGGAGCAACACAAGGAGGAGATTTTCTCCTTTCCCCAAATACTGATCCAGAGACACATTCCTACAAGAGTACAGGACACCCACAATGTATATTACAATTCCCCAAGAGCTGGAATTTTAAACTTTAAATTTGAATTAGAATGACATGAAGGAATTTACTGCAATTCAAAGAAATTTAACAAATGATGATAGATAGATAGATAGATAGATAAATGTGTACTTAGTCCCTGAAATACATTTTTTTCTCAACTAATTAGAAATACTTCTCTAAACTAAGTTCAATATTTCCAATAATCACTGACATTAACATCTGTGGTAAATTATTAGCATTTAGGAAGTTTAATTTATCATTGTACATAAAACTGACCATAACCACCTGACTAGTTAATTATTTTACTAAAATGGTCCATATTTTATATGTTTCCATATACAAGTGTTCAAAAGTCTGGGATCAGTAAGATTTGTTTTCATATTAAATTAATAGTTTTATTCAGCAAGAATGCATTAAACTGATTAAAAGTGACAGTAAAAAGCATTTATAATATTACAAAAGATTTATTTTTCAAATAAACAATCAAATTTTCTATTTATGAAAGTATCCTGAGAAAGTATCACAGTTTCCATTAAAACATGAAGCAGCACAATTGATATCAATGTGATGATAATGAAGACTGCAGTAATGATGCTAAAAATTCAACTTTACAGTCAAAGGAATAAATCTAATTTTAAAATATATTAAAATAGAAGGAAGTTATTTTAAACTGTAATAATATTTCACAGTATTACTGTTTTTACTAGCTGTGCTTCATACATTGCCGAACTACTGACAATGGAAAATTGACCAAACTCTTTTTTTTCCCCACTAAATTTTCTCTCAAGAGACAAAAAAAAAAAAAAATTACAAATCCTAGAAACGCCAAACTTTTGAATGGTAATGCATATATAGTTCACATGCATTATATTACTTCAACGTTTCTGGAAATATGTCATATTGCATTTAATACCCTGTAATATAATTTGTTTCTTTTAGAATTTAAACTTCAATCCTGCAAGTTTAAAAACTGAGAAAAATATAAAAAATTGCAGGGTTTAATTTCAACAAGGTAATAAAACAATCATTCCCACAAGGCATGACATGAGCTTTCTGCACAAAACTGCTAGAAATTGTTTTCAAGCTACTATCCCAAACCTGCAAAACAACTGTAAAACCTCTAACCATTTAAAAACATCTTATAGACTCTGAATATACAGTATAACCTGATAAGAGAGGCACTGATGTAATCACAGTCATAATGTAAAGTGATAAACTGTTGGAACTACAGGCCTTAATTTTGTTTTATCAGAAGCATTCTATCAGCAGTTCTGGATTGTGGCTTCCACTGAATATGGATAGTAATCATATTATGTGTTTATCTCACTCTTTAGTCTGGACGTGTATAAACCGTGTATCTGAGCTGAGTGTCTGGACTGCAGGACTCTGGGAAAGAACTGTATCGCTCATCTGCATCTGAACATCTAGACGTTTCAAAAAACTATCCCACTCCACCTGTCAATCAAACAAACATTCATTCAGCACACTTAACTACTCAAACGCCCTTAATATATTACCTACTAACATAAATACATTAAAACAAATTATGCATTTGAAAACAAGAAATCTGTAGAGGCCTTAAGCGGACATGGTGATTAATAAAATATGAGATGGGAGGAAAAATTTAAAAATCCTTCACTTGCAAAAGCACTGACACAGTTTTTCTTCCCAATTCATATTATCAAAGAAATTGCTATGATTATCAGGGGAATCCACAAGAATTAATAATGATACACTTTTCCTATTATATTATTAATGGTAATATGATTTTCATCTTATCTATCTATTTTTATCTATCATATCCTTTTATGGGCTCTGCAGCAGTCATGTTAAACATTAAAAATATAGTACTTACTTCCAGTTGCAGTAAGGCTTCAACATTATCTCGAACCTCAGTGTTTCTGTTAAATTAGGAATCAAATAATAGTACTATTATCAATTTACTATTATGACATTGGTATTCAATATGTAATGGATAATGTATGGACAACAGGGTGGGTTATTTATTTATTTATTTATTTATTATAATGACCAACTGATTCTGTTTATTACATTGCTACTTACCAAATGGAAAGTTATATTAATTTTTATTAATTAATAATTATATAATTTTAAGGATTGCCTGGTACAACGGTCAGTTAAACAGTTTATTATGCTAAATATTTGACCACAATAAAGTATTGGAGAATATTTCCATACTCACTGAAAAAACTGTTCCCATAAACTTTCTGCTTCCTTTTGGTTTTTCACACCCAGACTGAAAGAAAACATAATGTTTATCATTTTGCAGTACAAAAAAGTTTGCTTCAAATATGCACCACGACAATGTTTAAAGATAAATACACACCTGTTAAAGAACTTGGAACCTGCTGACATCAGGCCAAATAAAGGACGAATTTTCTTATCGACAATTTCTTCCAAAGAACCACCTAAACAACAGCAGTAAATGCAAAACAAACATTTTTCATAGACTCGGACTTTTGAACTCCATTGTGTATACAATTGTGCATACACGAATACATACACACATCCTGTAAAAATACATTTGCACACCAGGAAGCAGGTAAAAATCTCAAATTGTTTAGGATACCTTTGGCAACGTCCTTTTCTACATTTTCCAAAGCTGTTCTACCAAATCCGATTAGTTCTTTCAAAGCCTCTATAAGTGTGTTTTGGACCACTTCAGTAGACATGCTTAGCTTACAGTGAGTTACTCATTCTGTACTCACAACCATTCATTCAGCAGATCAGGTGATGTAGCGATGACGGAACCTCAACGGTGATTGGTTTATCCTCAAATGCGATGAGAAAAGTAACGGCTACCACGTGCCCTGACATTGCGTTCTCAGCAGCAGCACGTTCAGGCAATAAATAATCCACGTCAAAATAATGACATTGACAAACTTGAATAGAAATTGAATTTAAAATACACAGTGAACAGATTAAATAATGAAAAGGCTACCTTGACTCCAGTGTTGGGGAGTAACTAGTTACATGTAACGGAATTACGTAATTTAATTACAAAATAAATGTAATTGTAATTAGTTACAGTTACTGAGAAAAAATATGTACTTAAATTACAGTTACTTTTGAAAAATGCCAGTGATTACAAAGGGATTACCCACACCCACCCCCACCCCCACACCCACCCCCACTTACAGATTTAATTGATTGCTTTTAAATTGCATTGACTGCTCTAAAATGAGACACCAATGTTTCAGAAGTTTAGGACACAGAACAGGACACATGCTTATTCGATAACTGTTTTATTTCCTATTTGGGTTTATGCACAAACTTTATTTTTTAAGATTGTTTTTTCCAAAGCATTGTTAGATGCTAGTGTTTTCTGTCGTAACTATGCAAATATTTGATTTCAAACCCAGTATCATAGCTATTAAACTCTTTCTTGTTATGATGTTATTTATGTTATGATCTTGTTATGACATAGCGCAACTGCGCTCATGGTGACCCGAGTTTGATTCCCGTCTCGACGTCCTTTGCCGATCCTGCTTCCCTCTCTCCTCCCAGCTCTTTCCTGTCATCTCTCTACTGTCCTATCACAATAAAAGGCATACAAAGCCCAAAAATATAAGCTTTGCGTTTGGTTAGCTAATAAAATATTAAAGCTTAATTCATTATTATGTGTACAATTTCTTAATTCTGTCATCCTGGTATCGTGAACTTGCTCTGCTGTTTCATACAAACGCAGCTGCTGCCATTTTTTTTTTTTTGGTACATTGTAATGGATTATAAGATAACTAACAAACTAGTACTACTACTTAATTACTTATGTGGTGAAATGTTGTGTAAGAAAAGTGGTATGACTGCACTGTGTCCCTAAAATGTCCCTAAAAACTTGCCGTTTGCTAGCAACTGATTTCTTCATGGAAGCTTTGCATTCAAATATTTAAACTCAGATCAATGTTTCGTGTCTAATAATTTTGACACGAAACAACTAAATAATCTATCAAGCAGCTGTGTAATAAGTGAGATAATGTACATTCAGCCAGTTGTTATCGCAAAATAAAGATGTATATTATCCCTTACTTATTATAATCTTAATTCAAGTGATGAAGGATTTTGAAAGTCTGACAGTAATCAGTGTTGAACACTACTTTAAGGCTAACTCTGCCTGGTTTAAATGTTTCAAAATGATTAACAGTTGAAAATATTAGAAATTTAACAAAGTAATCAAAAAGTAATTAAAAGTAATAAGTTACATTACTTTAATAAAGTAATTGAAAAGTTACACTACTTATTACATTTTAAATCAAGTAACTTGTAATCTGTAACCTATTACATTTCCAAAGTAACCTTCCCAACACTGCTTGACTCACTGCATCTGCAGGACGCGTGGACAGTAGAACATGTAGCATCTAGTGGCTGACTGAAATACTGCATACTACAATCCTATCCTGTTATATCGTAAAATATCGTAAAAAATAATAAATAGTTATAATAAAAATACATTTATTTCTATATTTTTATTTTGGTCAACAAAAAGCAGATCAAAAAGGGATTAAACACAACAACAGTAGTTTCATTCATCAGATTTTATTGACTGTGGCTGTTTCAGCTAATTAAGTCACAGATTTTCCACTTTCAAGTTTTTTTGTGCGTTAAAGAACCCACCTTTATTTCCCCTCATGGAAAACCCACTGTTCTCTTAATTCACAGGAAAATAAAGGAAATACGTCTTTGCCAAAAGCACCAACCATGACATGAATAGGAAAACAGAAAACCTACTTAAAATGGTCCCTCAAGAAGAAGCTAAAATAAAATTAAAGATTTATAAGATTAACGAAATAAGACTTTGTTTAGCCTTAAGTCAACTATAGATTGAGTCGCAACTGTTCCCAGTGTTTAAGGTCACATCAACATCTTCCAGAGTCAGATCGCACATTATTCAGTTGTGCCATTAAATAGAGACAACAAAGAATTATAAAGAAGCCAGTGTGGACAGTGAACATGGCAATGTTACCAACTTATGTCTTTCAAACAAACAAATTAATCTGCAAACATATTTTCCCACTGCGTTCAAGTATTCAGAAAGGAACTCAGAGCTGAAGAATATTGCTTAATAAACTCTTCAAAGGACATCTCTGCAACAAGCCAATGATCAAAAATTAATAAAAAGCAACTGATCATTAATAATTTAATAAAGATCTTCTGCTACATTATCTTCTGCTGTTTTTCCAACTTCTATTATGCTTGCATTTGCTGAACTTCAATGACATCATAAACGATAACACAAATTTATATTTAATTTAAAATTTGAGAAGATCTCTCTTGTCCATTTTTGTGGAAATATAAAATCTAAAATCAAAAAGAGAATTTACTGATATGTAAAAACCATGTCAAAGTGAGGACTGTGAGCAAAGATGCCCTGAGTAGAGACGGCCCTTTGTGTTTTCAGTATATAGATGGTATCTCAAGTTCAGGATTTCTTGGGACAGTGCGAAGACGAGTCTGTGTTTAGAACTTCAATCATGGTCCTCGTTAATTGGAACGTCTCAGAAACCGAAGGAAGGTTCTGGTACCAACTTGGCAAACTAGTTACAGAGAAAGAGGAAAGTGTTAGTGGCTTCCTACAATTTTTAGTAGTAAGCATATGTGCATTCATAACAGTGATTGTGATGCTTGGCTAGGAATTAAAACAAGCACTCAAAACATTCAAAGTTATACCTCTTTAAGTTCATCCAATTCTTGACGGTCTTACTGAAGCGATCAGGACTGGCTGTAGTCATGGCCTCAAAGTCAAACAGCTGGGAGACAAACCAGAAAGAGTAAAGTACAATAGATACTTCAGACCATGTGTCATGTTACATTATTGAATTCTTTACCTTTCCAGATGGGATTCGGCCCAGCACCTCTTTCCCGCTGGCCATCAGAGCTCCCATAACCACAGAATACGCCACAACACTGAAACAATAACGGCGGTTTTAAACACACACGTTTAACAAACACACATGAAATTCAATCTGCCTGTACTGAAAACTTGC
This sequence comes from Labeo catla, assembly GCA_012976165.1. Lineage (NCBI taxonomy): Eukaryota > Metazoa > Chordata > Actinopteri > Cypriniformes > Cyprinidae > Labeo > Labeo catla. The sequence goes on from VONZ01000387.1 coordinate 452,829, forward strand.
TCATGTTGCTTAATCTGTACAATGGAGAAGCTGACTGTAAAAAAAAAAAATGCAATTAAATATCAATTAATAATCTGTAAAAAAATTTTTTTTAAACTGTACAAATAAAAAAATCAGCAAATGTATAATTGTTTAATTCACTTTTTAATATACAGCTAAAAATAAATGATTAATTCTTCTTTTTTTAAATGCATATTTTAAATTTTAAATTTTAAATTAAACTGCATGTCAGAAAATAGCTGATTTTGCTGGTAAATAAAGTGGGAAAGCCACTTACAATTTTGAAACTTTTTTTTACTTGAAAGTAAAATAGTGCTTTTAAAGTGTATTTTATTTTAAAACATTTATTTTAATTAAAATTTTTTATTTTTTTTAGAACCTGTGGTACTTTTTTCAGGATTTTTTGAAGAATAAAATGTTAAAAAAAAAGAAGACAGCATTTATTTTAAATTGGTATCTTTTTTCTAACAATATACACTACCGTTTAAAGTTTGGGGTCAGTAAATTTTTTCTTTCTTCCTTTTTAAAAGAAATTAATACTTTTATTCAGCAAGGATGAGTTAAAATGACTTACATTGTTAAAAAAAGACTTATATTGTTAGAAAAAAATATCTATTTTGAATAAATGGTGTTCTTTTTAACTTTTTATTAATCAAAGAACCCTGTAAAAAGTATCACAGGTTCCAAAAAATATTTAGCAGCAAAACGGTTTCCAACATTGATAATAAATCAGCATATTAGAATGATTTCTGAAGGATCATGTGACACTGAAGACTGGAGTAATGATGCTGAAAATTCAGCGTTACATCACAGAAATAAATTATATTTTAAAGTACATTAAAAAAACTGTTATTTTAAATTGGAATAATATTTCATAATATTACTTTTTTGCATTTTTGATCAAATAAATGGAAATTTGATGAGCATAATAGACTTCTTTAAAAACATTAAATATCTTACAAATAAATCCGTGTCCCGGATAAAAGCAATTATCCTTTCAAATAATAATTCGTACTGATTATGTACAAGTATAGAATAAAGTCCAAGTATAAAGTATTAATTCAACTTTGTAAAACCCCAGCAACCACATATTTGACATTTATTTTTTATATTTTCATATATTTATCTTAACACAAAGCACAACTTTTAAACCATCAAAAAGCCTTTTTTTTTTTTTTTTAAGGCAACATTAAAGTTTATTGTTTTTACCTGAACATGAATTAAAAGAAAAACAAGTTTCAATTCCTGATTCTCATGTAGGCATTAATATTTTCTAAATGAGGTAATTAAATGGTTTTCTTACCTGGAGCCTCTGGACAGTGGCATGAGGTTACAGAAGTAATACACCAGAGAAAGAATTAAATTACACACAGCATCTGCGTCCTACAAAGACAGAGAGAGAGAAAGGCCAAAATATTAATAACATAATGGTAAACCTGTTACGTATGCATGTTTATTCATTTATTTTTCTTCTTGCTTTGTCATTCTCTGACTGTGTTCTGTATTCTGTAGTTATTTAATTGGAGGATCGATGGTTCCAACTATTTATAAGAATCTGATGGTGGTAATAATCGCAAAAAATCAGCAGGTTGACTTCATATTTGTCATTTATGCATTTGGGAGATGCTTTTATCCACAGCAACTTGCAGTGCAATTAGTGAAAAAAGATTTAGAAAATGCATTTATTAAAATCATTTAAATTAATAATAAATGATTTTGCAGACACTGATAACTAAGATGAGAATTGTTCTATTTTTATAAAATATTCCTGTGATGGTAAAGCTCATCATCACACTAGTTTTCAGTGTCACATGATCCTTCAGAAATCGTTCTAATATTATATTTACATTAAAAATGTATGTACATGGTAATTAACCACACTAAATTATTACGCTAAGCCTTAGTTTATGTTCATGAAATTCAAATGCTGTGCAGTGATATAAAGATACACACAAAAATATCTGGGTGCAAGGGTGTATGTGGGTCTCTCTGTGTCTGCATGTGTGCGTGTGAGAAAGACGAGACACCCAGCTCACAGAACTCCCATGATTCTCTGTGTAACAGGTCAGACAGGTGCAGATTCCAGAGCCGTGGGCATCGCCGTGAGACTGCGCTTACGTGACACTAGATTTACTTGCTTTGAGAGACGTGACTAATAAACACACGCCAGCAGTCACACTACAGGTTCAGCAGGAGACAGAGGAGATTGTGAAACCGATGTTCAGAGAAGAGCAGATACAGACAGCAGACAGATGTTAATCTTACCCCGAGTTCAGTGGAGAGCATCAGGGTTTTGCCTTTGGCGGTGAGATCTTTATATAGCGCTTCAATTTCTGACTGATACTGCTGCGTCCTCTCATCTGTGGTCTGAGTCTCTACTGAAAACAGCATGTTCCCCACCCTAACAAACAAAAAACACAAAATCATTAGCAAATAAGGCCTGAAACTCTAATCAAGTACAAGCAGCCTTTACACATTGTTTGCGTTATGAAACATGTAGTCAAACCCAAAATTATATACACCACATAATTTTTGATATATATTTATTCATTTATGTAAGTGAGGATAACCTAATTCATCACATACCTTTCTATCAAAGTTATCTGACATAATCAAGATGAATTTGTTCTGACACAGTTTACCTTAGAGTTCTTGTCATATTTTATTACTAATTTCTAAACTATAGTGAATAAACTGTGATAATGTGAGAAATGTTGAAGGTGTCTGAATAAATTTTGCTTTGACTGTATGAACTAAAATGGTACGACTACTGTCACATTTTAGTTTGGGGACCAATTCATACTATTAACTACGACTTTTTCCTCAATAAACTCCCAATTTCCTGCTTATTATTAGTTAGTAAGGTGGTTGTTAAGTTTAGGTATGGGTATAGGATTAAGGGATCTAAAATATGGTCATCCAGAATAAGGCACAGTCCTTTTTTTTAACTGTAAAAATAAATAAATAAATAAATAAATAAATAAAGGTTGCTGCAGTTATTTACAAATTAAATCAACTTAAAGTGCTCATACTTAGCTTATATGTTTAGTTAAAATTATACGTTTATTTAAAGGAGAAGTCCACTTCCAGAACAATAATTTACAGATAATGTACTCACCCCCTTGTCACCCTAGATGTTCATGTCTTTCTTTCTTCAGTCGTAAAGAAACTTTGTTTTTTGAGCAAAACATTTCAGGATTTTTCTCCATATAATGGACTGATATGGTGCCCTGAGTTTGAACTTACAAAATTCAGTTTAAATGCAGCTTTAAACGATCCCAAATACAGTTGTAAACGATCCCAGCCGAGGAAGAACTGTCTCATCTAGTGAAACGATCTGTTATGTTATTAAAAAAACAAAAACAATTTAAATACTTTTTAATCTCAAACACTTGTCTTGCCTTTCTCTCCCTAAACTCTGTGTATTCTGGTTCAAGACAGTTAGGGTATGTCGAAAAACTCCAATCGTATTTTCTCCCTCAACTTCAAAAATCATTTCAAAATCATCCTACATCACTGCAGAAGTACCGACCCAGTCTTTGCAAAGTGAACGTGCAAAGAAGATCAAACACCCTTAACAAAAAAGGTAAAACAGCGATATAAGATGATTTTGAAGTTGAGGGAGAACATGAGATGGGAGTTTTTCAACATCCCCTAATTGTCATGAACCAGAACAAAATCAGTCCAGGCAGAGTAAGACAAGACGAGCGTTTGACATTAAAATGTATATAAATTGTATTATTTTTATGAAAATAACCAACCATTTCATTAGTTAAGACCTTTATTCCTCGGCTGAATTAATTTACAACTGCACAATTAAACTGCCTTTTGGTAGTTCACCATAGAAGTCCACTATATGGGAAAAAATGCAGAAATGTTTTCCTCAAAAAACACAATTTCTTTAAGATTGAAGAAAGAAAGACATGAACATCCTGCATGACAAGGGGGTGAGTAAATTATATGTGAATTTTTGTTCTGGAAGTGGACTTCTTTAATAGCTTATTTTAGTTAAGTTATATTATATTTTATGGAAGCCCGTTTCCACCAGACAAATAAAAAAAAAAATAATAATAATAAAACGTTTTAATGTTACAACTCTGACTTCTTGAAATTCTGACAGATTTTCGCAAAAAAAAAAAAAATCTGAATTGTGAGACTTAAACTTGCAATTCTGAGAAACAAAGTCAAAATTGCAAGATTCTGACTTTATAACACACAATATAGAGTATAACGATATAAACTCATTACAAGCTTTTATATTTTCCCCCTCAGAATTGGAGTTTAAAACTTGCAATTGCGCGTTTATACTTCACAATTCTGAGAAAAATCAGAACTGCAAGAAAGAAATTAGAATTGCAAGTTTATATCTCTCAAATCTGACTTTGCAACTTTTTCTTACAATTCTAACTGTTTTTTTTCAATTGCAAGTTATAATTACCTTTTGTATTTTTACTCAATGGCAGGAATGGGGTTCCTTAATATGTTTAAAGTTATCTCAGTCAGGTATTTAGAACTAATTGAAGTAACTTTAACTACAGTGTTGTTCTGTGAATTTACAAAATCCAGTCATTTCGTATTAGATTCAAGTGGGTGATGTAAATTTGTCGCATTGACAAACTGAAAACTGCTTGTCAAATGAAAACAGACCTTTTGCTGACATTTCTTTAAATGTGACCACATCTTTACCATGGTAAAGTTCTCTCCTAGGAAATCATCTCCTTTAAAAGATCATGAAACCCTAGCATTTTTTGTGTGCACATATGTATTTAGAAACATAGACGTATATGTAGATGCCTTATTCGACCACTCCAGACACGTAGACGTGTCCACCATCTCGGAACGGTCAACATGTCGTCACACAGTAAAAATCAATAGTTTTCCTAGATGCCACAACATTGCACAGCCTCAGGTTGTAAAAACCGCCAAGATATAACTTTCTCAAAGAAATGAGATAACCTTTCACAGGTGAGAATGTGCTGGTTTATGTATTAACTGAATATTACAGGTTTTTAGACTATGGTAACTTTTTAATGCTAGCAAACGGCTTTGTGTTGTTGTATTTTGTTCCCAGATAGGACACGTACATCTGCAAGATGTCTGTTCAAAATCACTTGATCTGGAAAGCATCTGCTATGTACAAACATCTGCAGGCGTCAAATAGACATCTCCAAGACGTACCTGTACTATCAGGGTTAGTTTAGGAAAATCATCTGCTGACGTCTATTGCAGACATATATGTGACCCTGGACCACAAAACCAGTCATAAGTGGCATGGGTATATTTGTAGCAAATAGCCAAAAATACATTGTGTGTGTCAAAATTATTGATTTTTCTTTTGTTACAAAAATCTTTAGGAAATTTAGTAAAGATCATATCCCATTAAGATATTTTGTAAGTTCCTACTGTAAATATATGAAAACTTAGTAATATACATTATTAAGAACTTTATTTGGACAACTTTAAAGGCAATTTTATCAATATTTTGATTTTTTTTGCACCCTCAGATTTTAGATTTTCAAAGAGTTGTATATTGACCAAATATTGTCCAATCCGAACAAACCATACATCAATGGAAAGCTTTCAGATGGTGTATAATTTCGAAAAATTGACCCTTATGACTTTGTGATCCAAGGTCACACATATATATATATATATAAAGAGTTCAGATGCAAAACCAGCTAAATCCATCTGACGTATTTCTTTAAAATGAGCATTTCTTTCTGGCTACTTTGTATAGGTTTCTATGTAAGTACTGGTACTTCTGATTGGGCTGAGGCTGAAATTTAGCGAGTTTGAAGTAAAAGTATTTGATGGACGTATACTATATATCAGGAGCATTCACTCAGTATCATTATATCATTTTTATATATATATATATATATATATATATATATATATATTCATACATGTGTATAACAAGTTGAAGTCTGGCAGATGGTGTATATATAGCACAGCTCCTAATGAGGCTGTTTATATATTGATGTACCCAGTTCCTCATTGAAAAGAAAAAAAAACAAAAACGTAAGCATGGTTTTAAAAATGTTTCATTTCACCACCACTACACTGCCTGCCATCAAAACACTGCCTGTGTAATAAAATCAACAAGGCATTTCATTTTACTGTTATTTTTATATCATTAAGCAGCTGGTTAGTTTGACTTATTTCCATGAAGATATCACGAAACTCATACAGCTAAATAGATTATAACCAGGTCTCTCATAATTGTGTGATTAAGTGTGTCTGAAAGACAGAATCTTCTGTTTTTTAAAGCACCAAATGAATCATCATATTAATCATCTCCGCCTGCAGAAGCTGCATATGAAAGTCGTGAGAATAAAAATCATGGCTTGCTTCATCCCATAAACTGAAAATACATCAAACAACATAAACTGTGACACATAACATTTCAGAATAGTTTAATTCTCACCGATCTCCGGTGATGGTGATGGTGAAACCGTCATATTCTTTCCCAGGATCCTTCATACTGGGCACTTTAGAATTTACTGTGAAGCCGTCTCTGGTTTTACTGTTGAACTGCTTTAGATAGATAAACACACACAGAGAAGCATATCAGAGAAACATTCTGTCTTTCTCCATGCAGTTTGTGACAACATATCTGTTATATTTTTAAATAAATAAATATGTCTACTAAGTTTCAAATGCCAAGCATAATCATAAGCAGGCAAATAAAATGATTATCAATCATTGCAAATGCGTTTATCAAAGGCTTTCTCAACAGCTGTTCATATCATTACTCACAGATCTGACCTAATCCTAGATTACACACACTTATAACTGTCATGTGCTCAAGCTGTTACACGTGAAGCTGTTTCTCTGACTAACACTCATTACTGTTCTCTGAGAACAAAGATCATTTTTATTATCATACGACATTGTGTATAAGAAAGGCTATGGCCACTGAATAAAAAAATTAATAAAAAAGGTTATTGCGACTTGTTATCTCACAATTCTGACTTTTTTTCTCAGAACTGCGTGATACAAACTCGCAATCCTGCCTTTTTTTTCCTCAGAATTGTGAGATATAAACACACAATTGCGAATTATAAAGTCAGGATTCCGAGATACAAAGTCACAATTCTAAAAATGAAGTCAGAATTGTGCGACATAAACTTGCAATTCTGTGAACATAGTCTTTTTTTCTCCTCATAACTGGACTTTATAACTCGGAATTGTGAGTTTGTATCTCACAATTCTGAGCAAAAAAGTCAGAATTGCAACATACAAAATCGCAATTGCAAGAAAAAAAAGTCAGAATTGTAAGTTTATATCTCGCAATTCTGACTTCATTTCTCACAGTTGTGAGTTTATGTCCCACAGTTCTGACTTTATATCTAGCAATTCTGACTGTATAACTCGCAATTGTTCGTTTATATCTCAAAATTCTGAGAAAAAAAAATCAGAATTGTGAGATAAAAAGTCGCAATTACCATTTTTATTTTTTATTCAGTTGCAGAAACGGGCTTCCATAAAAGGCTGTGCAAAAAAATAAATAAATTAAAAAATTTAAAAAAAAAAATCAACACAAGATTCCAAAATGTTTAATGGCACTATTTTAGAGTATGGAGTATATACACTATGGGTAAAAAGGATTTCTTATTAGTATTATTATTTATTTTTTCTTATCCTTACACCAAGGCTGCAATTATCTGATTCATTTATTGCAATTGAAAATAACCACTTTATTTTTAAATATATTATAAATTGTAATTTATTCCTACTCAAATCTTCAGTGTCACCGATCCTTCAGAAATTATAATATGCTGACCTGCTACCCAAGAAACATTTATCATCATTATTATTATTATTATTCTTATTATTATGTTGAAACAATGTTGATATAACAATGTTGAAAACAATTTTAGCTGCATAGCTGTTTTGTAAAACTGTGGTGGGATACCAAAATAACAGTAAAGTAGGGCTGGCAAACGATTAATCCTGATTAATCACATACAAAATAAAAGGGTTTGCTTAATATATGTGTGTGTGTGTGTGTGTGTGTGTGTGTGTGTGTGTGTGTACTGTGTGCAATTATTATGTATATATAAATACAAGCACATTCATGTATATATTTAAAAGAAATATGTCATATAATTTAAATTCTATAAAAAATTATAATAAATACATATACTTGTAAATATTTCTTAAATATATACAAGAATGTGTTTGTATTTATATATGCTTAATAATTACACACAGTACACACATATATATTAGGCAAACTTTTATTTTGTATGCGATTAATCGTGATTAATCATTTGCCAGCCCTACAGTAAAGACATTTATAGTACTAAAGGTTTGTATTTCAAATTCTTTTCAGTTTTTAACATTGATAACAACAGTAAATATTTATTGAGCGCTAATAATACTACTAATAATATAGCTTCTTATAGTCAAAAAAAAAAAACTGAATATATGTCAGACATTAATCGCTGGTAAACTTCTAGGGTGCGAAATATGCATCTAGACCTAGAAAACAGTCACTGAGCTTGTCTAACCAGAAAGCTTACTTCATTGCATTCAACACAAATTATCTAGTTAATGATTAATAAACATATTAATGAAATGATTAAAAAAACTGATAATCGACTCTACTGTTTGTCATGTTTAATGCTCTTGTTACCTTCATAATGGGCAGCAGATCTTCCACTTTATTCACATTTTCCAGAGCCTGCTTTACTTCCTGAAGCCCTCGCGGGTTATACGCTCTGACGGAGACAAAACACAAGTATGAATAATTTAAGTGTATTAATAAATAGACAATGAATAAAAGATAAACAGGATGTGAGTGAATGCATGCATGAATGAGGCAAACAAATAAAAATAATAATAAGGTGTTTGAATAAAATAATGAATAAATTAATGAATTAATAAACAAACTAGGTTTATAACTGAATGGTGAAGCGTTTGAATAAATGTACAAAAAACGTACACTAGTGTTGAAAAGTTTAGGAACAGTAAGATTTTTTTATTATTTTTGAATGCAGTTCTTATGCGCACCAAGACATCAAAAATACAGTAAAAACAGTTATATTGTGAAATATTATTACAATGTAGATTAATTATTTTCTATTTTAATATATTGTAAAATGTAATTTATTTCTGTGATGAAAAAACTGAATTTTCAGCATCACTACTCCAGTCTTCAGTGTCATGTGGTCCTTCAGAAATTATTCTGATTTGCTGCTCAAGAAACGTTTCTTTTTATTATCAATGTTGAAAATGTGGTTTAATGATTTAAATGAGATTTGAATGAGATAAATGAAGAGAGCTGTGAATAATGAGGTGTGTGTAATTGAATAAATGAGGAAAAAAAAAAAAAAAAGTGTGAAGCGTTTGACAGAACAGACTATATACACTTACCCATGATAAACCAGTATCCTTTCCTTAACAAAGCTGAGAATACTACTGAAATACTCCAGATATCTGATATTAATGATCTGCCCTCTGTGAAACAACAGAAAAACAATTAAACACTTTATAAACAACCATAGCAATAGAGTTTCAGGTCTGTTTCACACCACAAGCAGGCACTTGTGTTGACAGATTAGACTAGGGGTCTCAAACTCAGTTCCTGGAACCTAAAATAAACATTATGTGATGAAAACCCTAAACAACTGTGATATATGACTAGCCGGGGCGATTTTGAAGTTGGAGGAAAAAAAAAAAAAGAAGGAACCTAACCTAACTGTAATGACCTGGATTACACAGACCACGCATGTGCATCGCAGCGACGAGACAAGATGAGCATTTGAGGTTAAAAAGTATATAGATTGTCAATTTGTTTAGAAAATGACCAATCATTTTGCTAGATAAGACCCTTCTTCCTTGGCTGGGATCGTTTAGATCCCATTTTAACTGCATTTAAACTGCATTTTGGATGTTCAAATTTGGGGGCACCACTGAAGTGCACTATATGGAGAAAAATCCTGAAATGTTTTCCTTAAGGAACATAATTTGTTTACGACTGAAGAAAGACACACATGAACGTCTTGGATGACAAAGGAGTAAGTAAATTATCTGTAAATTTTTGTTCTAGAAGTGAACTACTCCTTTAATGTTTACCAAAAAAAAGCACTAAATGAGACATTTCACTTGTATGTTTCAAAAATTAGCTCGTAGGCCACATGAAATGAGGTCCAGAATTGAGTTTGCCACCTGTGTCTTCACAACAAAAGCAGAAGCAGCAGTTATAACAAGACATGTTATAACTGCTTTTCACAAGACATGGTTTCAAAGCAGCTTTACTGAAAATGCCTGCTTCAGTGTTTCAATTAGAAAGTATTCTGATAGGAAGTAAAACTATTCACACTCCGCTCACGCTTGAGGTGTGAAATTGGCTGTGCTGTCTCTGTACAGAATGGTCAATAATGATACCAATATTGGTATTTACAATATGTGACCCTGGACTACAAAACTAGTCATAAGGGTCAATTCTTTGTAACTGAGATTTATACATCATACAAGATAAATAAATAAGCTTTCCATTGAGGTATGGTTTGTTAGGACAATATCTGGACAATATTTGGTCGAGCTATTTGAAAATCTGGAATCTGAGGGTGCAAAAAAAAATCTAAATATTAAGACAATCACCTTTAAGGTTGTCCAAATAAAGTTCGTAGCAATGCATATAACTAATCAAAAATTAAGTTTTGATATATTTACGGTAGGAAATTTACAAAATATCTTCATGGAACATGATCTCTACTTAATATCCTAATGATTTTTAGCATAAATTAAAAATCGATAACTTTGACCCATACAATGTATTGTTGGTTACTGCTACAAATTATACTGTGCGACTTATGACTTATTTTTTGTGGTCCAGGGTCACATATTAGTAATATCTAATATTCGTATGATATCAAGGCTTCTTTGTACCAAGCAGCATGAAGTATTTTCATGGACGGCATACTGTAGGGCTGGACGATTTGGAGAAAAATGTATATTTTCGGATACAAAATGTTAGTATAGCTGCAGAAGTTGGTCAACATTTTATTATTATTATTATTATTATTATTATTATATAATATTAATATAATAATAATAATAATAATAATATATTTTATTTATATATATATATTAATTATTTTATATACTATTATTGTACTTTATTATATATTATTATATTATAATTATTATTATTACTACTACTACTACTAAATAAAAAAATACAAATAAAAGAAAATAGGAAACTACTATTGTGATATTTCACTGGAATAAAAAAAAAATATGCTAGGACCGGCAAACAATTAATTGCGGTTAATCGCATACAAAATAAAAGTTTGAGTTTGCCTAAAATGTGTGTGTACTGTGTGTAAGTATTATGTATATATAAATAAAAAAATATTTAGAAGTATATGTATTTATTATTTTTTATAGAATTTATATTATATATAAATAAAAATATTTTGTACATAACATATTTATTTTAAATATATACATTAATTTGTGTGTATTTATATATACATAATAATTACACACGATACACACACATACACTACCGTTCAAAAGTTTGGGGTCAGTACATTTTTATTGTTTCTTTTTTTTTTTTTTTTAAGAAATTAATACTTTTATTCACCAAGGATGTATTAAGTTAATAATTAAAAGTTTATTAAAAGTTAATAATAAATAATTTACATTGTTATAAAATATTTATATTTTGAATAAACACTGTACTTTTTAAACTTGTTATTCATGAAAGAATCCTGAAAAAAAAAATCACAGGTTCCAAAAAATATTTGGCAGCACAACTGTTGATATTATCCAACATTGATCATTCTAATAATAAATCCGCATATTAGAATGATTTCTGAAGGATCATGTGACACTTAAGACTGGAGTAACAGCTGATAAAAATTCAGCTTTTCATCACAGGAATAAATTCTATTTTAAAGTGTGTTAAAATAAAAAACATTATTTTATATTGTAAAAACATTTTGCAATATTACTGTTTTTTTCTATATTTTTAATCAAATAAATGCAGCCTTGATGAGCATAAGAGACTTCTTTAAAGACTATTACAAGTCTTACTGACCCCAAACTTTTGAACGGTAGTGTATATTAGGCAAACTCAAACTTTTATTTTGTATGCAATTAATCATGATTAATTTTTGCCAGCACTAAAATATACACTCTAATATAATAAAATATAATTATTTAATTTTATTTATTTATTTATTTTTTACCTTATGAACCTTTTTTTGCCTTTTTAACGGACAGGACAGCAGAGATTGACAGGAAACATGGGATGGAGAGTTGGGAACGGGATTGGCCACAAGTCGGGATTCGAAGACGCCGAAGGCGCTACACAATTATTTCATTTTATATTACAACTGTAAAATTACAGTAATAATATTAATGGTCATCTAAATTTAATGGTTTTCAAATGTTAAACCATCTATTTTTTTCCCAAATGCAAATAAAACAAAACCAAACTTAGAGTTCGGGTGATTCAGCATTTACTGTGAACTGAGCAAATTCGTGCATATATTAATTTAATTAAATTATTTGTGATTCGATAATAACACTAAGCCAAACTGTAATTGTGGTTTTACTTAACAGACTGTACTATAGATAAAACTCAAAATCTACTGTAAGTTCTTTAAAGTTGGGTGGATTCTGATTGGCTGTCAATGTTTTCATCAGCTTAAAAAAAAAAAGTGTTTCCAACAATATTGCTGTTTATGTTGTTTTCAGCATAGCTGTGGTGTGGAGCATTAAAATAATCATTAAAACTTAATGGTTCTACTTATTGTTGGTGTGAACAGACCTTAAAAGTCAAAAAGTTCTTATGCGATTAGGGCTGGCAGCTTTACAGAGCAAATGGCAGGTTGAGGGCAGATACAGCACCTGATGAGGTTAATGTGGTTGTTAAATCCTCTGCTAAGACTCCTGGCAGGCATCTGATCCAACCATAGCACAGGCTGGTCTGGATCTGCAATCCTGCTCACACCCGTGAAAACACACACGCACACACAAAACAGCAAAGATCAATCAGCAAGGCTTGGTAACACCCTCCACAGAACCGTGAGAAGAGCTCAGGCACGTTGGCTGGAATCTGACCTTCTCCATTTCACTGCAATGTCAAACATGTCTCTCCACTGCAGCTGTCTGGTCTTCCCATTGACTCGAACCTTCGAGTTACTCCAGGTGCGCTGCATGGCCTGCATCACCTCTATGGTGGCCAAACCCATCGCTACACCAAACACAAAATAAAAACAGACTACATTAAAATTGTAGTTCATAAATATGATGACTCTTCTATGATAAACCTTTTTTTTTCTTAATTAATTAATTAATTTAATTAATTACAATTAATTTTAATAATTTTTTTGAAAAAAAAAAAAGTAAAAAAATGGAACTGTTTTGAAATCATAATAGAGAAAAAAAATCTCATAAAAATAAATTAAAACAATATTATGACGTTTGGCACTGGATTTTATTATTTCTAAAAATATAACTAAAATAATAATAATAAAAAAAAAAAGTAAAAATAGAGTTTAAATCACCGCTTATCACTTTTAAAAAAAAATGTTTGCCGAAAAAAAAAAAAAAACGGCATATAACGGGAGATTATATCACACTTTAAGATGCCTCATTCAGACCCTCATGGCTGTGTGTCATTTTTAATATATTTTTAATTAGATCATTTGACCTTTTAATGACATTACCAAAAATGTAATGTGGCGCAACTCCTAAAAAAATTTTCAAAACATTTTTTTTTTAAATAAAATAAAAATAATAATATTTAAACCAGAAAATTATATTTATATGATTGTTTATGCATTCAAGGTGCAAAGAAATTATGTTCTCATTTTTTATTTGAAAGCTGCACCACATGATCTAATATTTTTCTTTATTTATTCATTTGAACTTTTCTTTCAATATTTGTATCACTATTATTTAATGATTTTAAAGACCTCTGACCTTGAATTAAAAAAAATAATATATTTACGAATGCACAATCATTAAGTTACTTTTACATATAAATTTCGGTTTAAAAATTATTTTTTTTACAAATATACTGTGTATATATATATTTATTTATTTATTTTTATTATTTTCTTTTTGTAAAAAATAATAATTGTTAAACTAAAACTAACTTAATGATTGTGTACATTAATGTCGGCTTAATTAATGTATTAACATGCCTGCGTTCTTTTTTTTTTTTTGCACCACATGATATTTGATATTATTTAGTCATTTGACCTACAAAAAATATATATATATATATATATATATGCTTTTAAAGAGCTCTGACCTCTGTGTATTCTGAGGTTTGGTAAGAAGCCTAATGTGTCGTACTGCATCAGTGCACCGAGGTGATCTGCTGTACAGATGAGCTTCTGAACTTCAGCAGAGTAACTGTCAAAGTTCTGAGGTAGAACATCTCTACAATCACAAAGACAGACAAGGAGGGAAAAACTGAAAGTTACAACAACCAAAAGTATATACTGATATATGGTTATTCATACATATAAATTGGATTCAAATGTGCCTATGATGCCAAAAACAGAATAATTTTGATTTTAAACTCACTTAATATGAGGCTGAAGTCCAGGCTGTTCTTCATAGTCCTCAATGAGAAAGGGAAGATTTTTGGCCCAGTGGTTCTTGAAGTTTCCAGGCAAATCTTGATCAACATTATACTCCGCAACAGGTACATCCAGATGAGAGTGTAAATAACGGGAGTATTCTATCACATTAAAAGAGAAAAACAGAGGCATCTATCAACTGCAAACCATTTATTATTTAAAAACTTCATTATAACCTTTAAATTAAGGGGTGAAATCAAATTTATAATTATATTTTCCATGTAATATAATTACCATATTATGAATATACACACGCACTACTGTTCAAATGTTTAGGGTCAGTAAAAATGATTTTTTTCAGTTTTTCAAAAAAATCTTTCATGTAAAAGCTGTGCTTTTGAACATCCAGAATGGACAAAATCACCAAAGAATCCTGGAAAAAATACCATGGTTTCCAAAAAAATTTGAAGCAGCACATCTGTTTTCAATACAGATAATAATAAAAGAAATGTTTGAACACTGAATCAGCATATTAGAATGATTTCTCAAGGATCATGTTACACTCAAGTGATTTATAGATTTAAATAAAATGTATTTGAAGTAAAATTATGATTTAAAAAAAATAAAAAATCTAGTTACATTTGTGTGACAACAATATATATGAATATATATGAAGTTTATTTGCAAAAACTGCATTACAAGTAATATCAATCAATACACTGCAGTGAGTTGTTTTGATTAAGTAATAATAACTTAAACAAATACAGGTAACTTACAAAATTAAAGTTCATTGAAAGTATGTTTTATATACATACATACATATATATATAAGATTGTTTTATAGCAAAAGCAGATAACTCCAACAGTATATTTTTTGGCAAAAGCAGATAACTCCACATTTCATGTTTCAGTTTTAAAAAAAACACGTTTTCTTTTTGTAATCTCATCAGCTGTCAATTTAGACGACTGTCAAACGTTGTTGTTGTGATCACAGATATATATACATATCTATGGTTGTGATCATAGACTGTATGGTTGTGATATCAGGGGTTCATCAAGTTCGTCGAAATTATCCATGCTCGATCACTTTTAGTCACCTTTGACAAAATTCCTCTCATTTACCGTTTTTTTTTTTTTTTTAAGTGACTGGCAGGCTTTTCACCTGACTTGAATATAACGCACTGATTCGCTAAAATTGACTTATCTGCTTCTGTTCACAAAAAACAAGGGCGCTTGTCGGCTTCTGCAGTAAAAGGTGCAGTCACGATGCCTTGAAAGTGGACAATACCAGCTTTTTTGACAAAATGTGTTTAGATCGCACTCTGTGTGGAGAACAATGCATGGCACTCAGTTCATTTTTTATAAAAATGGCATTTATTGTTTTTTTGCAAATAAACTTTTTTTTTTTTTGGCAAATAAACCTTTTTTCCATATAAACTTCATATAACACTGATGCATCACATGTGACCCTGGATCACAAAAGCAGTCATAAGTAGCATGGGTATATTTGTAGCATTTTTTCTTTTATGCCAAAAATCATTAGAATGTTAAGTAAAGATCACATTCCATAAAGATATTTTGTTAATTCGCTACCGTAAACATATCAAAACTTAATATCTTTAGTAATATGCATTGCTATGAACTTCCTCTGGACGACTTTAAAGGCGATTTTCTCAATATTTAGATTTTTGCACCCTCAGATTCCTGATTTTCAAATAGTTGCATCGCGGCCAAATATTGTCCGATCCTAACAAACCATACACCAATAGAAAGCTCATTTATTCAGCTTTCAGGTGACGTTTAAATCTAAGTTTCAAAAAATTGACCCTTACGACTGGTTTTGTGATCCAAAGTCACATTTAGGAAAGATCTGAAATCAAAAAAAGATGGAGTGGAACCAGTATTCATTTACATTCATGGACCAATTTCTTCTTCTAAGATGTATGAAACTGCGGTTGCAAGTGTTGCTGATTTATGTAACCAAGATAACACTATCTATCTGGCGGATGCAGATACTGAAGCTACTGAGAACTAATGATTCGTCAAGAATCGTTTAATGTTTGTTAATGACTTAATGAAAATTATTATATTGCTCTAATTTCTCACCTCTGAGATATTTAACTTTGAGATACTCGGAGCTCGCTTTCTGTCCCAAGAGAGGGTCGTTGAGCATGACTTTAGTCTGAGCTTTAATGCCCTCGTAGAACTGGCCCATTGCCACGTGACTGAGACCCTTCATGTACTGACACACCTCATTGTAGGGCTCCAGCTGCAGACATCTCTGAAAGACAACGTGACAAAACAGTGCTGAAACAAACAACCATGGGACTCTGAGCTCACAGCAGCAGACAACACAAATCCAAAAGTGCACTCCAAGCCAGAACTGTCAACATCTGACCAGAATAGCTCAAAAACAAGTTAGTTTTGAGAATCAATACTTGAAGTGAATAAAATGATAATAGGAAACAAATAAAAAAATACTGTGTTGAAAAAAAAAAATATATATATATGCATAAGTGACATAATGACAATGAACTGAAAAAGAAAAAAAATCTATGTTACTGATATTGTAATGAAGGACTTTGGAGTTGCACTACTCTACACAGGTCATCCTGACTGAAAAAAAAGTCTACTTGATCTTAAATAAAGAGTCAGCAAAGATATTTCCACATAACTGATGCAAGTGAATCCATTTAAACAAACAATCAGAGTTTGTAAAAAGAACTTAAAGGAGAAGTTCATCCTAAAACACTACTGAGTGTTGGGAAAAGTTACTTTTAAAGTAATGCATTACAATATTGCGTTACTCCCTAAAGAAAGTAACTAATTACATAACTTTGTTACTTTTTATGGAAAGTAATGTGTTACATTACTTTTGCATTACTTTTTAAATCTGGGCATGGCTTGCTTGTTTGTTTCTAATATAAAAACTTATTTTTTTTGTGCATGAATAAAATCATATTTGCAATGCAGAAAGACACTTCTTAATGTGTTAGAAGTTTTATGCACATCCCTTTACGTTATACATTCAGTGCACAGAGCCCTTTCACACCAAAAACCTCAGGCTGAAGGAAAAGTAAATTCACGTCTGTACAGTAGAACTCACAAAAAGAAAGTTCAACACTCTTCAGCAATAAAAAAAAAAATAACAAACAACAAATGTTACTTTATCTTGACTAATTGTTGCTTACTAGTAGAACTGGATAATTGAAGGTCAACAGCAAAGACACTGGTTAATAAAATAGGATTAAATACATAACTTTGGAAATGTATTTGTATTAACATATTTAATTATTGCAGGTTTGCATCATTTTCTAAATTTCATGTCACTGTTTTTATTAATTTTGAGAAACACTGGATCTGTTATTCTGTGAGTGAGATTAATTAATGCATGTTCACATTTATTCTAGAACTAATGTTATATCTTACTCCTAATTTCTCTCAACATCGGGACAGAAGAGCTTTCAATAAATGAGAATGTTACTGGCGTTACTTATTTGTAACTCAAATATTTTCTTGTAAAATAAAAAGTAATGTGTTACTTTACTAGTTACTTCAAAAATGTAATTGATTACAAAACTTGTGTTACTTGTAATGCATTACCCCCAACACTTTTTAAAGGAGAAGTCCACTTCCAAAACAAAGATTCACATATAATGTACTCACCCCCTTGTCATCCAAGATGTTCATGTCTTTCTTTCTTCAGTTGTAAAGAAATTATGTTTATTGATGAAAACATTTCAGCATTTTCTTCATATAATGGACTGATATGGTGCCCCGACTTTGAACTTTCAAAATGCAGTTTAAATGCGGCTTCAAATTGTCCCAAATGCGGTTGTAAACGATCCCAGCCGAGGAAGAAGGGTCTTATCTAGTGAAGCATTTGGGATCGTTTGAAGCCGTATTTAAACTGCATTTTGGAAGTTCAAATTCGGGGCACCATAGAAGTTCATTACATGGAGAAAAATGCAGAAATGTTTTCCTCAAAAAACATAATTATCTTTTTATGACTTAAGAAAGAAAGACATGAACATCTTGGACGACAAGGGGGTGAGTACATTATATGTGAATCTTTGTTTTGAAAGTGGACTTCCAGAGTAAATACAACACCATTTGGGACACACACACTCAATTTACCTTAAAGTTGCCGATGGCCTCCTGCAGGCTGCCGTGGTGGTACAGCATCATTCCTCTGAGCTGGAGAGACTGAATGTGGTTCTGATCCAGTAACAGAGCTTTCTGAAAGCTCTCCATAGCATTCTCAAAATCACCCAACTCCCTGAACACACAAACACACAACTGTCTCCAGAGGAACATTTGGTAAAACTGACTATTAAAATCATCATGAGTCAGTAGCAACCTACCTGTAAGCCTGACCCAAGCTTTTATATGCATCTATGAAGTCTGACTTCAATTTGAGAGCTTCTTTAAACACCTCTATAGCCTCCTGCATGCAGAAAACAACATTTAAGTAGTAGTATAAACTGTGAAGCTCGTCAGCAATACAGTCTACTGTCCAGTGTAATATGATAAATCGCTTTAAACTTAAAACTTTCTGCTGGTTTCAGGCCAGTTCTTGAATCAGTGCATTCTGGATTTTCTCACTTATAGAAAAGTAATGCATTTGTGATAGAACTTTTTTTTACATTTTTTACCTTAAGGAGACCCCTGTGAAAGTAGGTCAGGCCTTTATACAGCATAGCGATGGGTTGGTTCTTCTTCAGCTCTAAAGACTGCTGGAAATCCTCCATGGCTGCCATATAATCCTGAATGACAATGAGAGAAAGGAAGAAATTTTTTTTAAGAATTTTACAAAAGTACAAACAAACCCTTATCTCAAAAGATAAAACTGGTTACTCATGAACCCTACAATTACAATTCCCTTATCTCCTTTTATACCACGCTGTAGTATTTTTTTATGATTTACGCTTTTTATTTTCTTGAATGGGCAAACAATATATTCAATTTACAATAAACACAAATAAATTAAAGAAAAGCTTAAAGTGGGGGGAAAAAAAGGAAAGGACAGAATAAATGATTTACATTTATACAATGTGTCTAAGGACCCGCTGTAGTATTTATTGGATAATAAGAAACATCTTTGCTGTGCTAAAGCTTAAAAATGTTAAGTGTCTGCACTCTGTACCCAAACAGATCCAGTGCTATCTGTCCACTTGGGACATTATATAAAGTGATCTATATGTACACTTATACAATCTATTCAAGCCAAAGTAAAAGTGTATTCAGTCAGATAAGACGGCTGTGTGGTGTGTGTACCTCTGATATGAAGAGCAGTGTTCCTCTGTGTCTGTAGAGTCGGGCTGAAGGCTGCAGTTGTATGGCTTTAGTCAGATCAGACAGAGCTTCACTGATGCGGCCCAGAGGAGACAGAATCTGAAATCAAATGCTTCATTAATACTTCATTAATACATACTTTATTAAGTTGGCTTGAGAAAGCCAACTTACTGATATGCTATTTAAACCTTCTTATTATTCTTCTTCTGAGACTAAAATTATCAACTCTAACTCCTCCTAGAGCTTTAACTCTACAAACTCCAAACTCAGCCCAGATCTTCAAACTGATCTGAAGTTAGTTGCTGTATCTTTTCTAACTGATCGGACTTACGATTTTCCTAAAAATAACGATTAAAACTGGGAAAAATCCCATAGACTTACATTGACGGAATGTTCAAATGAGCCAACACTATTCAAATTCCAACTGTCAAAATTCCCAGAATCCTTTGAGACTCAATCAAACTTCCCTTCTGTGTACTGTATTTCTAATCCATTTAAACTCATTCAAACTCATCTATCTATCTATCTATCTATCTGTCTATGCCTAGCAACGAGAATAATGCTAGTAACTTGCTAATCATGTTAGAAACATCCTAGAAACATGCTAGTAATTTGCTAATCATGCTAGTAACATGGTAATCATGGTAGTAACATGCTAGTAACTTGCTAATCATGCTAATAACATGCTAGTAACTTGCTAATAACATGCTAACAACTTTATAATCACGCTAGTAACATGCTAATAACTTGCTAATCATGCTAACAACACGCTAGTATTAACTTGCTAATCATGTTAGAAACATGCTAGCAACATGCTAATCATGCTAGTAACATGCTATCAACTTGCTAATCATGCTAGTAATATGCTAATCATGCTAATAACATGCTAACGACATGCTAATCATGCTACAATCATGCTAGTAACTTGCTAATCGTGCTAGTAACTTACTAATCATGTTAATAAAGTGGTAAACATGTTAGCAACATGCTAGTAAAATGCTAATGCTAATCTATCTATCTCTGACAGACTGTATTGCCTTCAAAACATTCAAACTTTAACTTTTTAAAAGTACTTTAGACTTCAAACTGTTTCAGACTGAAAACCATCAAACATAAAACTTTATAAAACTTCTTAAACTTCTTAAACTTTATAAACTTTTCAAACTTTTTAAAACTTTCTGTTCCGGCTTTCTCAAGCCAAATTAAAGTTTATCTCGACAAACTTTTTCATCTAGTTAATACTAATACACTTTCTGTGAAGGATGTCAATCCCTCGTTCCTCACCTCCGCCCTCTGCTCGTACACTTCAGGTCTGTTGGGTTCCAGTGCGATCACTCTGCTCAACTCATACAGAGCCAAGTCTGCGTTCTTTATGTCCTTCAGAGAGAGAGAGATTCCTTCATTTATATGTGTAGTTATGACTAGAACTTATTTAGTAGTATTTAATAAAGCAACATACATACACAACTGTGTATTAATTATTCCAAAGTTTGGAATAATTAAGACATTTAAATTTTTCCTAAGTCAAATAGGGAAGGGAAAAAATAAAAAATAAAAAAAAAATCAAAGAGGCTAGAGACGAACAAATCAAAGATGAAAATATTGCTGAGAACGAACTAGTCTAAGAGGAAGAAGTCGAAATAGAAGAAGTCAAAGTGGAAGTAGTCGAATAATAAAATGAAGAAGACAATATTAAGATTTAAGTAGTCTAAGAAGAAGAAGAAGTTGAAATCGAAGAAGTTAAAAAGGGAAGAACCATAATAGAAGTTAAAGTGGAAAAAGAACTTTGAAAAAGTCAAAGAAGAAAAATAAATACGTCAAAATAGTCTACGAAGAAGAAGCCGATAAAAAATTGAAGTAGTCAAAGAAGTTGGCGAGAAAGTAGTCGAAAATGAAAAAAAAAAAAATCTAAGAAATCGGAGAAGACAATACTGAAAAGGGTTGAAGCAATCTAAGAAGAAGTTAAAAAAATTAGACGAATTGAAATAGTAATCAAAGAAATCTAAGTGGAAAAGGCAACTAAGACTAAATCGAAGACGCAAGAGACGAAGAAATCGAATACAAAATTAAAATATATCTCTTATGCTCACCATGGATGTGTTTATTTAATTTAAATACAGTAAAGACAGTAATATTGTGAAATAGTATTACAATTAATTGTTCTAGAATAACACTTTTCAATTTGGATACATTTTAAAGTGTAAATTATTCCTGTGAGACAAAGCACAAAGCAGCATGAAAACTGTAGTCTTCAGACTTATTATTATCATTATTATTATTATTATTATTATTATTATTATTATTATTATCTATTTTGAAAACAGTTCTTGCTTAATATTTTTTGTGGAAACGGTGATACTTTTTTCAAGATTTTCTTGATCAATACAAAGTTCGAAGGACAGTATTTATTTGAAACCGAAATCTTTTGTAACATTATAAATGTATTTTACTGTGACGTTTGATCAATTTAATGTGTCCTTTGTGAAATGCTACATTTTCTATCATGCTTTGACATTAAAGGAAAAAATGTATTTAAAAAAAAAAAAAAAACATTAAAATATTGAACAGTTCTTATAAATTGCAACACTATTTTAATAATATTACTGTGTCACTGTATTTTTGATCAAAAATGCAGTCTTAGGAGAAAAAAAATAAATAAATAAAAAAAAACAAAAAAAAAAACTTTTAATTATTCCAAACTTTTGACTGGCAGTATAAAACAAATGACTGACCTGCAGACTCTTTTTACCATAAGCTATTCCCCGTCCATAGATGGCACTGACCAGCTCAGGATCTCCCTGGTGAAAGAGGACAGTTCTTCTGTGAAAGTGCTTATAACAAGTTCACTATTACCAAACAATCAACTTCTTGGCAAATACTGCTACTCGACCTTAGTTTGAGTGTTTGATACTCTTTATACTCATTTAATTGTATACAACTGAGTGTCCTGTGAAATGTCCTTACAACTTTCACTTCTGGAATCCGGATATATGATATTCAATGTAACCAATCCAACTGATCATAACAGTCATAAACAGTGTCCATTAACAAGGAAACTACAAGATAACCAAATGATTCAGCTTGTCATGTGACCTCAAAATGTGGCTCCTATGAGCTGACCTGCTCCATGTGAAACAGCCTATGTTGTGTTCACACCATGTCAGAAATTCTTTCAATACATATTTACTGTAGACAAAACCACAATACAAGAAGTAATAGTTGCTGGGAAAATGGTTTTTAATCACTTATTTATTTTTTTTAATAGCTACGTTAACTACATCATACTACATTTTATATCATCTAATTAATTTTCAATTAATCTTGCATTTTTAACAAATTAACAGCGAGTAATACGAAAAATTAACTAGAAATGTTACAAGAGCAGAGCTGAGTTTACAAGTAATTATGAGTTCTGTCAGGATGTGAATGCTTTTAACAAGTCAGAACCTTGAAATGACAGATTCTTTATTTTTTTTTAATTTGGAACAATGAGAACTAAAAAAAACATGCACAATAAGGCCAGAAATTTTAACTGTGAAGCTAAATGGAGACAATGTTAATTTCATGTTGGTTTTAACACCAAATAAACATTGTTTCATTATGTTTACTTGGTAACACTTTACAAAAAGATTCCATTATTTTATGTTAGTTAATGTATTAACTAACATGAACAATGAACAATACATTTATTACAGTATTTATTAATCTTTGTTAATGGTAGTTAATGAGAATACAGTTGTTCATTGTTAGTTCACGTTAATTCACAGAGCATTAACTAATGTTAACAAACGCAACTTCTGATTTTAATAATGCTTTAGTAGATACTGAAATTAACATTAACTAAGAATAAATGCTGTAGAAGTTCTGTTTATTCTTAGAACATGTTAACTAATTTTAATGAATAAACCTTATTGTAAAGTGTTATCGTTTACTTCAGTCCCAACAAAACTGACCTGTAGCAGTAAGGAGAAGTGTTTGATAGCTTCATCATAGAGGCCATTTCCAATGAGAACATAGCCAATGGCTGAAATAACAGCAAAACAGTGTCAGCGGATCACATCAACCAAAGACAAGTGCAAAACACACACTTGCCAAAGTCAAAAACAATGAAAAACACAGTTGACACACACCAAGTTCTTCATTGGTATTTTGGTTTTCCACAGCGAAAGGAAACCGACGCTGTTCGACAAACAACTTTGCCTGATTCTGTGGTGACAGAAAGTGAGAAAGAAAGAAACACATGTCAGGAAGTTTGTCAACCTCTAGCAATCAATCCAACCCACCAGTGGTTACAAACACAATGTGAAAAGACCCATAATTACAGAGGATGAGAAAAACACCTTTTTTTGTGCTGGATAGGAAGCGTTTTGGTTTTGGCTCAACACTCTTCTTGTGTCATTTTAGTGTTTCAAGATTTAAAAAGCAGGTGTTGATCATTTACAGACCCTTACACACTTTATGACTTTCTATCTTAAGTAAAAACTCAAAAACACTGTCTTTTAAAGGTACTTTTGTGTTTTAAAGAAAGTAAGTCAAAATGAAAGTAAATGAATAAAGACAGAATTTTCATTTTGGCCTGAACTATTTCTTTAACACTGTGCATAATAATACAAATACAACATACAAGTATTTTCTCTGCGTTGAGTGAAAAGATTGACTCGCAGGGTGGATTGCTCCCCTCTTCACAGTCTGGATCCTCCAACTGCAGGATAGATGACTCTGATGGACCAAAACAAACAAACAAAAAACATTTACCGGATGTGACAGATAAAATGACTAACCAAATGACTTTGGCTTGAACTAAACATAATGAGTGTTGTTTTCAAAACAATAGACTATCTGGATCATTGGTTTCTGACTGGTTTTGTTGTAAGTGGTGACCAGATACATTAAAAAAAAAAATAAAAAAACTGTACAATGCTTATAAAATAAGTTAAAACATGCTGTCCTTGCTGGCTGCAATTGTATCTGTAGTGAATGTAGTCTGGATTGTTTTTACAGTGCATAGTTTTGTTCATGGATTCTAAAGGGATAGTTTGGGATAAATTACAATTTTGTTATCATTTACTAAACTTAAAGTTGTTCCAGACCTTTATGAGTTTCTTTCTTCTGCTTAGCATAAAAGTAGCTATAAAGAAGAATGCTGGTAACCAAACAGCTGATGGTAGCCATTGGTTTCCATAGTATGGAAGAAAATACTATGGAAGACAATGGCTACTGCCAACTGTTTGGTTACAATTTCTCAATACATTTTCTTTTGTGCTCAATAGAAGAAACAAACTCATTTATGCATTATTAAACAATTCACCAGTAAAAGGTTACCCAACATACACTACCAGTCAAAAGTTTTTGAACAGTAAGATTTTTTTTTTTTTTTAAAGAAGCATTCATTTGATCCAAAGCACAGCAAAAACAGTAAGATTTTGAAAAATTTGTACTATTTAAAATAAGTATTTGACTATATTTTAAAACGTAATTTTTTTAGCATCATTACTCCAGTCACATGATCCTTCAGAAATCATTATAATATTCTGATTTACTGCTCAAAAAATATTTATTATTATTCTTATTATTATTATTATGTTGAAAACAGCTGAGTATATATATATATATATATATACACATACATATTTTTTAATGGTATTGTGCATAATGTTACAAAAGTTTTTATTTCAGATAAATTCTGATCTTTGGATCTTTCTATTCATTAAAGAATCCTGAAAAAGATTACTCAACTGTTTTAAAAATTGACAATAACAACAACAATAATAATAAATGTTTATTGAACAGCAAATCAGAATATTAGAATGATTCTGAAGGATCATATGACACTGAAGACTGGAGTAATGATGCTGAAAATTTAGCTTTGAATACACATGAATAAATTACATTTTAAAATATATTAAAATAGAAAACAGTTACTTTAACTAGTAAAAAAATATTTCAAAATTCGACTGCTTTTGCTGTATTTTGTATCAAATAAATGCAGGCTTGGTGAGCAGAAGAGACTTCTTTAAAAACATTAAAAACCTTACTGTCCAAAAACTGGCTGGTAGCCTAACTTGACTGCTCATACTACAAGGATCATAGTGCCAACATAAACAAACTAAAATGAATACATTAGATTCACTCATTATGGGTTACTAGTATTGTATTTCAAGGCTCCTTTGGATCAAAACACAATCTGAAACAGAATACCAAGACGCCAGAGTAACAATAGTTTTTGACACAATACCATACTTGCTTCCTACAGTTACTGTTACTAGTGAAAACAATGGACTCATGCTATTTGTTTTCATGGCACTCATAGAAGTTACTTCAAAGAATACCAAGACCAAGACCAAACCACCATTGTAATGCCAAGCTACATCTGCTGAAGGCATTATTGAACTTAGTGACACTCCATAAAAATGTTCTTGCTGCATGTTTATATAGCAATAAGAAGGACATGCACGAGGCACCAGAGTTTTGCATGCATGAGTTTCTACAAGCATTTTTAAGAGTTTCTGCATGTATGACATGAGTTTCTGCATGTATGACATGAGTTTCTGCATGTATGACATGAGTTTCTGCATGCACGATGCGAGTTTCTGCTGTATGATCAGAGTTTCTGCATGCACGATGTGAGTTTCTGCTGTATGATCAGAGTTTCTGCATGTAAGATGCGAGTTTCTCCTGTATGATCAGAGTTTCTAAATGTATGATCCCGTCAAGCTCATATCACTGTAGGCGGAAGAGAGTGAATCAGATACACATATAGATCAGGACGTGGCAGAAGCTCACCGCAGTCCGCCGCATACTCCTCCCACTCGGCCGGAGAGCTGCAGCCGTGCTTGTGAAGGTCGCTGTTGAAAAAAGTCAAGGTGGAGAAATACTCGCTGGATAAAATAGCTCCGCATAAGTACAGCAGCGACAGAGCCGCCAGCACAACACCCCCGCCAGCAGGTGCCATGTTATGAGTAATGTTATGAGCAGGTGAGGAACGGTGCAGTCTGGATAATGTAGTTGCGTGGAACTGAATCCTTACTTGCGGGAGTGGCGACGGAGGACAAAAGAACTACATTTCCCGTCAGCAGCCTGATAAAGCCCCGCCTCTTATGGAGGTTCAGGAAGGAGTAGGCGTGTTTTCATGCTGTCATATGGAGAATGGCATCGGGATTGTTTAAATGCGTCGAGTGCAACGAAGATGCAAACGAATTGCATCGAGATTACAGCAACGGAATACTGAAGATCACGATATGTGTGAGTGCATTATAGAGTTCAGAATTTAAAGTTTAGTTTGTTTCCTTTGTTCTGTTGAGGTTAGCATGCTCACAACTTAGGCCTAATGTAATGCACACTGTGAAAAGCACGACTGTTTGTCACTCTTTTACTCCAGTTAAATTTATTTCTTAAATGTTCTTTTGCAATAAATACGGGCCCGTTGCAAATTACTGTTACTGACAACGAGTACCTTTAAAAAAAATAAAAATGAAATGTATGTCGCTGTAATGCCATCTTCCACGAAATATCTGCATTTGAAATAGGCTTTGTAATGACTTTCAATAAAATAGTATATTATAAAACTCAAAACAAATATTTCATGAAAAAAATATGCATATACAAAATTATAAAATCAGTGTTTTGGCTAACATAACTTGCCCTTCATACATTGAATTTATAAATTGGCATTTAAAATTTAAACTAACTTTTATTTTTTTCCTCTGCAGGGTTCATGCAAGAAGCCAGTTGACAAATACATTGAATATGATCCAGTTATTATTTTGATAGATGCCACTTTATGCAAAATCCAGGCCTTTAGACATATCCTCTTCAACACTGAGATCAATGTGAGTAAAACTTTTATACAATTTTTTTAAAGCTTTGGAAAAAAAAATATTCATACATAAAGTTTGTATACTGTCTGCAGAATACAGGCAGCATAAATAGTGTACAAAGTACTGTTTTCTGAACACTGCTTGTGTCACACTTTCTCTGTAGATCCACTGGAAACTGTGTGTGTTTTGTCTGCTGTGTGAGGCATATCTGCGCTGGTCCCTCCTGCAGGGGTCCCAGTCCAGCGATGCCCCCGCTGATATCATCCGTTACACTAAAGAATGGGAGTTTTATTGCATGTTTGCACTGGCTGCACTGGGTAAATAATTGTTTGTTATGAAGTCAGCCACTGGCTAATTAGATGAAATTATTAAAATGGACCAGTTGAGTTTTTGGATAACAATGTAGTGTAGAGGTTATGCATTATTATGAAAGTATCTTGAAAGATTTAGGGGTTTGAAGTCTATTTTTTGTAGTTCGGGTTTAAGTATGATCTGAGATCTTTTTTTTTTTTTTTTTGCTTGTTTTTTAAGAAGTCTCTTGTGCTCATCAAGCATCATTACTCCAGTCTTCAGTGTCACATGATCTTTAAGAAATCATTCTAATATGCTGATTTTGTGCGTATAAACATAAAAATGATTGTAATGTATATGTATAAGCATTTATGAAATTGCTTGTAATTCATTCTTTTCACTTAAAATCTGAAATAATATACTATTAATATGCATTGTACTATATATATAGATATATATATATACATAAAGTGTACCAGTCAAAGGTTTTTAATTTTTAATGTTTTTTAAGAATTATTTTCTGCTCACCAAGCCTGAATTTATTTGATCCAAAGTACAGCAAAAACAGTAATGTTGTGAAATATTTTTACTATTTAAAATAACTGCTTTCTATTTAAATATATTTCAAAATGTAATTTGTTCCTGTGATCAAAGCGAAATTTTCAGCATAATTACTCCAGTCTTCAGTGTCACATGATTCTTCAGAAATCATACTAATATGCTGATTTGCTGTTCAAGAAACATTTTTGTTATTATTATTATTATTAATGCTTAAAACAGTACTTTTTTTCAGGATTCTTTGATGAATAGAAAGATCCAAAGATCAGCATTTATCTGTTATACATTACATTATACACTATACTATTCAAAAGCTTGGAGTCAGTATAATGTTGTTGTTGTTGTTGTTGTTTTATTTCTAGAGTTGGCCGTGTTTTGCATAGGTGTGTTATTCATTCTCTGGACGGTGCAGCGCTTCCGTGGTTCCTCTTTAGAATTCACTCCGCTGTTGAAGGCGCTTCTGCTGTCCAGCTACGGCAAAGTGCTGTTAATTCCGGCTGTCATCTGGGAGCACGATTTCTCCCCGCTCTGCTTCAGCCTCATACGACTCTTTGTTCTGACCTCCAATTCACAAGCCATTAGAGGTGAATATCAACAAACACCTACTTTTACTCACAGACAGCCCAAAATAACAGTACACTCTCTTTCATTCACATAAACACCCAGATACAAAGTGAAATGTCCACATCACACTCACAGAACCAAAGTAAACACTTTCTCTCCCTCTCACATGCTCTGTTTTCCACACACGTGTTCACACAGAGGATTGTATTGTTTAGAGTGGGTCATTGTTTGCGTAAGGTCTTCATGGGTGTGCTAACTGCCCACAGCTGATCCTATAGTGTGTGCAGATGGTTTACCAACACTGTTTTTGGGAGTTATTTAAAGTGATAGTTCAACCAAAATTGAAAGTTTTCTGAAAAAACTCACCCTCAGAAGATCCAAGATGTAAAAGAGTTTGTTGCTTCATCAAAACAGATTTGGAGAAATGTAGCATTACAGTAAATGAGTGCCGTCAGAATAAGAGTCTAAACAACTGATTAAAAACAACGCAATAATCCACAAGTAATGTAAAAAATCCACAAGCTGCATGTTTGTTTTAAACAAACCCATTGTTAAGATGTTTTTGTTTTAGTTTTTAGTGATTAAGTCATCTCACACAATCAGGAGAGAAATATGCATGTATTAAGCACTGTTTACAAGCAAAAACAGCCCAAAGCGGTTATAACTACTATGTGGGTGGATTTTGTTGTGGGAGAACAACAGGGGATGGACTTCTTTTTTACTGGAGAAAGTGTTATTATGGATTATGGGCTCGTATTTTGGACGGAAGCAACGGTTCAATGTTAAAATGCCTTGATGGATTGATTACAAACATGCAGCTTTTCACTTTACAAAATGTTGATTGATGGACTGGAGTCGTGTGGATTACATGTGGTTCATTGTGATGTTTTTATCAGCTGTTTGAAGTCAAGTTCTGACGGCACCCATTCACTGCAACTGATTTTGGATGACCTGAGGGTGAGCAAATTTTGATCTGGACAAAGCTAAAAGGTTTTCTGCTTGTTGAATATGTTGTGTTGTATTGTTATTTCAGTGACTTCCTATTCATGTCATGTGGTGCAACCAACATGCAGTGGGGAGAAAAAAAAAACATAAAATAGGAAATTATATTATGGAAAGAACTCCTGCAAACCCTCATAATTCTTTGTCAAGGCCAATAAGTGTATGAAAATAACATATAATTTGACCTTTTCATGAAGGGACAAGATTTGACCAGGTTGTAAACTGTGCTGTGTGTAGATTTTGTTAATTTAAAGAAATCCAAACTCATAAAACAACAAAAGCACATCAAATTACTAAAACGTAAACTAAAATTAAAGTGAAATGTAATCATTTGAAATAAAAGTTAAAAACAATATTAAATACTATAATGGTACACTAAAATTATTTTTCGAAGTTATACATAAAAAAAAATATTGTATTACATTTTACAACCAAATACTCTACCAGTCTTTCTACTTCAACGTTTCATGTTTAATTCAGTGTGGTACTTGCCAATTCATAATAATTATTTGTCAAACTTACTAGCAATTTCTGAGTAAAAAATTGATTCAAAGTAAATCGTACTACCCTACTTTTTCAGTATAATGCTAAATTAATTTCATTTTGTGTAACTTTTGTAACTTAATGATATTACCTTTTTTTGTACACAAATATCATGAATTAATAATTCATGACATTTGTGTAAAAAAAAAAAATGGTTGCACCAACTGACGTTTCAAAAGTCAAAGTCAAACTTTTCATGAAATTTGTTCTTCAAACCAGCTTACTAAGAATGCATTATGAACTTGGCGCATGTGTTTTCAACTAGATTTTTAAAATACGTTTCCTTCTACATGGACACTCGAATTGTGTTTTTTATGTTTCAGTGATTCTGAACTGCAGTCGGCGACTGTCTCTCCTGGCAGTGTGTGGTGGCTTGCTGTTAGAGACCTGGGTTGCCCAGGCTTTAAAAACACTGCAAGTCTGTTCACAAGACTATCTGTCAATGCTCTAGACTAGAAGAACATGAGGACTTCACTCCAGGACTGAAATGCTCTATAAATTAATGCAAACCCTCCTCAAGACTGCCGCCAGCGAAGAAAGTTTGCATTACGAAACTGTTTACCTTGTAAAATCTCAGATGTAAAAGTACAGACATGCTTGTCATTACTTCGAAGATGTTGTTTGATCAGGATGTTCTGTACAAAGGAATTCATTGGCAAGGCCAAGTGAAACTAAATGAGGTCATAAAGAGCAAATTGTTTTTCTTTACTATGGTTACCATATGATTATGAGGTTTTTTCATGCAAATATGGCTGGTTTTACTAAGCTAACACCATTTAAGACCAGTATTTTGTCTTCACTTGTGAATTTTCCTCACACAGAAGGGCTAGTTTGGGTCTATGTGGACAAAAAGCGAGCCTGTGCATTTTGACTAAATCCTGTATGTTTATAAAGACTTTGAAGCACAGCTTCACATTCCTGAGGTCATTTGTCAAATTCCTCAATTAGCTCTGCTGAGAGAAGATGTTGACTCAAATGTACTGCAGATGCCTGTGGACTAGTGTCGACACGATATGTTCACTTACTGTAATGGCCTGAACGCCGTCTGGTTTGTATTGGAAGGTTTATGTATGGACTTTCATGCTGATGTAATTTATCCTTGTTACGTAAATGTGAAGTGTGGGCCTTCAGTATGAACTTGTGCAACTTGTTCTGATAGAAACTCAGGGAGTAAATCGCACACTTCATTGTGAAACTGGATGTTTTGTAACGGTTTAGCTGAGGGGGATTGTGGTTATTAAAGGCTATGTGTTGATTCAGTGTGGTATTGGTTCAGATTTGTGCCTTACATAGTTCATTATCAATCCTCACTTTTCATTGGAAATTCAGTTTCCTAATTCAGTTTGTGTAAACTGAAGCTTTTTAGTATTTCATAACTTTTTATCTACTGTTTAAAAGTTGTACAAAGCAGTGCAACAGAGAAGAATAGTATACAGCATTTGGTCAAGTGTGAACTTTGATCACTTCCGTATAAGTAGCAAATATATACTGCTGAGGTCAAACGTTTACATACGCCTTGCAGAATCTGCAAAATGTTAATTATTTTAGAAAAATAAGAGGGACTATACAAAATGCAAGATGTTCACGAGTCCCTTGTTTGTCCTGTACAATTAAATTCTCCCACAAATTATTTGTTTTTTTCATGTTTTTGTGTATTTGAACCCTTTTTAACAATGACTGTATGATTTTGAGATCCATCTTTTCACGCTGAGGACAATTGAGAGACTCATATGCAACTATTACAGAAGGTTCAAACGCTCACTGATGCTTCAGAAGGAAAAATTATGCATTAAGAGCTGGGGGGGTGAAAACTTTTGAACAGAATGAAGAGATGTGTAGATTTTTCTTGTTTTGCCTAAATGTCTTTTTTTTTTTCACTTAGTACTGCCCTTCAAAAGCTACAGAAGATACTTACATGTTTCCCAGTACACAAAATAAGTTTAATTTACCCTGATCTTCAAATTCAAAAAGTTTTCACCCCCCGGCTCATAATGCATTGTGTTTCCTTCTGGAGCATCAGTGAGCGTTTGAATCTTCTGTAGTAGTTGCATATGAGTCCCTCAGTTGTCCTTAATGTGAAAAGATGGATCCTAAAATCATACAGTCATTGTTGGACAGGGTTCAAATACACAATAATGCTGAAAAACCAAAGATTCATGAACGACAATTGAACGAATTAACAATCAAGTGCATGTAAACTTTTGAACAGGGTCATTTTTATTTTATTTATTAGGGTCATATTATTTTCTCTCTTGGACTGTATGTCTTTTATGTGAAATATCTTATTCAGGTCAGTACTAAATAAAAAATAACATGCATTTTGTATGATCCCTCTTATTTTGGTAAAATAATTAACATTTTGCAGATTCTGCAAGGTGAATGAAAACTTATGACCTCAACTATGTATGTTATATACACCATACTGTAACTATATATATATATATATATATATATACACACACACACATGCCTAGTTTAAATGAATAACTTGAATATTGATTTAATTTAATAAAAAATATTGTACATCAGTGTTGATTTCCAGTGTACAGAGTGGAAATATACAATCCACGCTGCATATTTTGTCATCTGAACATTGTTATGACTAAACACAGGTCAGTGTGGAACGTCCACAAGTCAGAACAGGTTTTAAATATCTTTGGTACAGGATCACACTCTGGTATTTGTTGTCGTTCCTGATGTAGGGTTTGGTTCAGGTCTGAAGAGTCTCTGTGTGTCTGTTTTACAGGTCAGTATTGTTTAAGAGTAAAATGGCATGCTAAATAAGTCCTGAAATGAAATTATCCAATAAGGAGAGAATGTAGGGTTGGGCTCTGCTCAAAATTAAGGTAAATTAGTTTAAGGCGTTCTTTGAATACTGTATTGTTTTTCAGAATCTCGGGACATTTAGCACAAATTCCACATCATTCAGAGAGAAGTTTAAAAAGTTTCAGTCGAGAATACAAGTTTTAAAAAAGGAGTAGCAGCAAAGCAACCCCAAAACATCTTTGAACCTCCACCATGTTTGACTGTAGGGACTGTGTTCTTTTCTTTGAAGACCTCATTTCTTTTTCTGTAAACAGTCTATTGATGTCCTTTACAAAAAGCTCTACTTTTGTCTCATCTGTCCACAGTATGTTCTCCCAGAAGGATTGTGGTTTTGTCACATATGTCTTGGCAAACTCCAGTCTTTTTTTATGCCTTTGTGTCAGCAGTGGTGTCCTCCTGGCTCTCCTACCACAGCGTCCCTTTTATTCAGATGTGTGTGCTGACACTGTTGTACCCTGTGTCTGCAGATCAGCTTGTATTTGTTTGGAAGTTAATCAGGGATCTTTATCCACCATTTGAACAATCTTTTGTTGTAATTTTGAATTAATCACATTACAGCCTTGACATCACTGAATTAAAACTGAATTAAAATTGCAATTCTGTCAGAAAATGCAACCCTTCTCTTAGAAAATTGTTGCAGTTGCAAATGTTTTGGTTTGCATTGAAACAACACAAAAAAAAACTGAGAAGAAAAGTAAAATCTGACTCAATTCCACACAGAACCCAAAAAATGCACTGACAAAATTATTGGCACCCTTACCTTAATATATGGTAGCACCTCCTTTGAAAAAAATAACTGAAATCAATCCCTTCCTGTAACCATGAATGATTTTCTTCTACCTCACTACTGGAATTTTGGACCACTCTTTTTTTACAAACTGTTCCAGGTCATTCAGATTTGAAGGATGCCTTCTCCCAACTGCTGTTTTGAGTGTGTTTCAGGTCATTGTCCTGCTGGAAGACCCATGACATCTGGTGGAGACACTGCTTTCTGACACTGGCCACAATGTTGCGCCCCAAAATTCTGTGGTAATCATCAGATTTCATGATATCGTTCACACAATCAAGGCATCCAGTGCCAGAAGCAGCAAAGCAACCCCAAAATATCTTTGAACCTCCACCATGTTTGACTGTAGGGACTGTGTTCTTTTCCTTAAAGGCCTCATTTCTTTTTCTGTAAACAGTCTAATGATGTCCTTTACCAAAAAGCTCTAATTTTGTCTCATCTGTCCACAGAATGTTCTCCCAGAAGGACTGATTTTGTCACATAAGTTTTGGCAAACTCCACTCTTTTTTGTATGCCTTTGTGCAGGAGTGGTGTCCTCCTGGCTCTTCTACCATAGCGTAACTTTTCATTCAGATGTGCGAGCTGACACTGTTGTACCCTGTGTCTGCAGATCAGTTTGAATTTGTTTGGAAGTTAATCGGGGGTTCTTTATCCACCATTTGAACAATGCTTCGCTGTAATTTTTAATTTATTTTGCTCTTCCGTCCACGTCCAGGGAGGTTAGCTACAGTAAACCTCTTGATGATATTGCACACAGTGAACACAGGAACATAAAGATCTCAGGAGATGGACTTGTAGCCTTGAGATTGTCCATGTTTTTCCACAATTTTTTTCTCTCAAATCAACAGACAACTCTTCACACTTCTTTCTTTTCTCTATGCTCAGTGTGACACACAACCCAAAGGCTGAGTCAACTTTTCTCCATTTTAACTGGCTGCAAATGTGATTACTATATTGCCCACACCTGTTACTTGCCACAGGTGTGTCTAAATTACAGGAGCATCACATGCTTGAAAAGTAATTATTTCTTACAATTTTGACAAGGTGCCAATAATTTTGTCCAGTCCATTTTTGAGGTCTGTGTGAAATTTTATCAAGTTTGACTTTTCTTCTCTGTTTTTTTTGTGTTGTTGCAGTGCAAACAAAAACAATAAGCATGTGAATACCAAAACATTTGCAACTGGAACAATTTTCTGAGAAAAGTGTTGCATTTTCTGACAGAATTGCCGGGGTGCCGATATTTTTGGCCATTGCTGTATATAAAAATAAAAAACAACAGAAAATACAATAAATAAAAAACTATAATATTATTAAAACTATAATACTATCTTATTGATACTGAAGTATCAATAGTATGCCATTACAATATGTTGTCAAATAAACCTAGTAAAGTGCTGCACTGCGTTATAAACAGCTCTGAACCCTAATATTGCTTTAAGAGGGGGATGGGCTGAGGACAAAGGTCAGCTCAAACAATTCTATGTATGTCAAGAGACACCCATACCCTCATGCTTCAGAAACAATATAAAGAAGGATTATTTATTTTACTTCAAGTCACAGAAATGTTTTATTTATTGTTTCAGTTAACTTTTAACCACTGACTGTGTCTGAGAAGCCTGTAATTAAATAGCTTGACTCATATGGATTACTTTTATTAATTGTTTGAAACTTGATAGTTTTAGTAATAAAGGAATAGAAATCTCTTTTTTTTATTAAAAACTTGTTAACAATAACGGAATTGAAATCCTTTAAAGGGGTCATCGGATGCATCGGAAGTTCACTTTTACATGTTGTTTGAACGTTAATGTGTGTTGGCAGTGTATGTACAAATCTATCCTATAATGATAAAAATCCATACATTTTTAATTAATCTGTAAAAAT
Source organism: Labeo catla (assembly GCA_012976165.1). Classification (NCBI taxonomy): domain Eukaryota; kingdom Metazoa; phylum Chordata; class Actinopteri; order Cypriniformes; family Cyprinidae; genus Labeo; species Labeo catla. Next base: position 488,948 of record VONZ01000387.1, read on the forward strand.
AATATCCCCTTTTTCAAATCGATCCATTTGTCAGATGCCCGTCGTTGTGGCGTCACACCCACAGAGGCTGCTCCTACAATAGTTGATTGACATGAGCGTTTTACCTCAGATCAGTTGTAACAGTCCAACCTCCATGTTTTGATGCCAGAGCAGGGATGTAAGTTAGACAAGAACTGAGTGATTGAGGTGTTGTGTTGCTGGATGTAATAATGAACGTAGTGGTCGTCATTTACTCCCGACATCTGAGCCGCTGAAGATGCAGTGGATTAAGTTTGTTTGTGAAGGGAATGCACCTCCCGATCTACTTATATCTGTCTATGTTCGTGCGAATCATTTGTGATCCAGCTGCACTTACAGCAGAAGTGAATCTTTGCGATCGGCTTTCCTAATAACATGCTAGTTAGCAAGTTTAGCGGCTAAATGCGGCTAAAGTAGGCAGGCTTGTCACTCCACAGAGAGAAGAGAGGGGCAGGGCGAACAGAGCTCATTAACATTTAAAGCAGCCTCGTCCAGAATGGGATGATTCGACTTTTCATTAAGACCCTAAAGAATCATATCAACTTGTGGAAAATGGGCATACGATGACCCCTTTAAGTTTCTTCATAGAACTGTGTACAGTAAAATAGTGTACATTTTTCCCCCCTGCTGTCAAGAGATGTAGTGGCTCCTTTACCATGGTCTCTGTTACACGGGTCTTTCACTTGTTGGATTTTGAACAGGACAATCCCTGGTCAACGTGACGCAGACACATTCAATAAAGATTACAGTAATCCAGCTCAATCTTCTGAACAGGTGCTTAGGCCCAAACTCAGAGGTGTGGATTTAGATTTAGAGATCTACCACACAGCAATAAAACCCCCTCATATGGAAACAATGAAGATGAACACCTAACCTCCCGTTTGCTAAAGGACACTGTATAACTGCATCAGTATTGATGCAATCTCCTATTAAATGTACTGTGATATCGAGTTATAGATATCACAGCATCAATTTGTGACTTTTAATCCCATTGTCAGTTTGCTCTTAGCAGATCAGGGCAAGGACTTAGTGTTCCGTCCATTAGTTATGCGCCAATTTCAAACAGAAATTACACATGTGACCAGTGCCACCATAGCATATAAAACAGAGAATCTCTGGCTCTGTTCAGATTAGTATGATATCATATAATATCTGCAGCAAACAGGCTGAACGTACAGGGTTTGGACAAAATAATGTGAACACCCAAGTATAGTATAAGCTGTGTTGAGCAGAGGTTAGTACAAGTGCTCTGTGAAATAAGGTGACTTGTCAGACTTCCAAAAAGGAAAAATGGGAGCCTGTTTAGCAGTAGCATCTGTAGCGATAACATCAAACAACCCAGTTGTTTGGTGTTTTGAGGAAAACAGTCTTTATGATTATGAGTATGTACACAAAGCATGGCAAGACTTCATTGATGAAGAAGATGAGTGGGTGAAAACTGAAAGTGAAAAATAGGGACCGCCAAACAATACAAAGGATTGTATCCAAACAAAGTGACAGCAAACTTCAATATTCACCTTGAAGAACCTGTTTCTACAAAAACCAAGCAACATCCAATAAAGAGCTGTAATTAATTGAAATTTAATCACAGATACTGATGCTAAAATGTGAAAAAGTTAGAGTCATGATCATGAAACCTGAACAGTTGGAGCACCAAGATCAGAGGTGTCCAATCCGGTTCCTGTAGAGGCCAATGTCCTGCTGAGTTTGGCTCCAACCTGCTCCAACACACTTGCCTGGAGGTTTCTAATGAGGCCCTGTCCCAAATCTCACCCTAAACCCTTGCGGTCTTCCTCTGTGGTCAGAGTTTGCGCCAGGGCACCTACATCATGTTGAGCGGGTGGGAAGCATGCAATCTGCAATCACAGGCATATGTGTGCTATTTTTTCTACTTTCACTGTTTCTTTCAAAATCGATCATGTAAGACCTGAAGTCCTTTATTATTTGGTTCAGGTGTTTTTTTTTGGTTTTGGTTATTATTTGGTTCAGTTGGTTCAGGTTAATTAAGGTTGGAGCTAAACTCTGCAGGACAGTGCAGTTCCCTCAGGAACAGGTTTTGACACCTGACCAAGATGAACTTCAACCTCTACCCCGACCTACCCTGACCTTCAACCCCTACCCTGATTCTCAACCGCTGTGGACAGTCTGGAGAGAAGAGAGAGAAGCAGATTTTCACCTTTGACATCTCTGAAACAATTGGCAGATGTTCTAATAGATCTTCTGAATATTGTCTATTTCCCAGGTATTCACATTATTTTGTCCAGCCCATATAACTATTTTACGACGTGGCAATTTTAAATTAACTCGTACAATGTAAAATATACAAACACATACAATTTTTGGAAAAAGTAAGCATCAAGGTTCACCCCTGTACATCACCATTAGCACTGATAAAAATGATTTTGTGGTGAATTATTTCTACATTAAATAATTTAGCTCAGAAAAGAATAAAAAAAGAGTCAATTATTAGTACTCAATTTAAACATAGAAATGAAAGTTTGAAGTAAATTTTACTTGGAATTGTTTGTTCTGTTTGCAAAGATTCTTTAAGTAAATCTCAAAGTTATCATCCCAGTGTTCCCATCATGCACTGGGGCATGAATAATTTATAAGGTTACATTTTTCACTGTTTTCAAGAATTTACTCTGTTTTATGGTTGCTTTTGTTGTTAGGTTTAGTAACTTGCTGTTGTGACATCTGGGGTTCATTTTCAATTTAATTCATACTCAAACATGCTCAAAACGATTGTTACTGTCATTGTGTTTTGTGTACCGAGTATTGAGGCCTCTGTCTTTAGTTGGGTAATAACTCAATTGTACATAATTGTGAATTATACAGTCAGAATGGCTAGATATAAAGTCATAATTGTGAGATATAAACTCGCAATTCTGAAAGTCAGAATTGTGAGATAACAAATGGATAACCTTTTTTTTTTATTGAGTGGCGGAAACGGGCTTCCACAAGTTTACAAACCATGACTGAGTGAAATGTACTTAAGTATTGCAGAGAAAATGTAAATAGTTAAATAGAAAATACTCATCGAACTCTAACTGGCCATGTTAAATTTACTTACTTCTTTTGCTAATTTTTAGTTAAGTAGATTTTACTTAATTCCATACTTAAATTTTACTTTAAAAATTTGTCTGCGAAAACTTGCAAAACAAAATTAGTTTTTTTCAGTAAGTGAGGCACACAAAATGCTGGGCTAAAAACAACCCAGTGTTGGGTAAAATATGGATAAACCCAGCAATTTTTAAACAATAGTTGAGTTAACTACTTACAAGGTTGGGGTAAACAGCTGCTGGGTCAAAAGAACCCAGTTGCTGGTTTTGTTCATATTTTACCCAGCGCTGGGTTGTATTCAATTGCATTTTTTCAGAGTGCATAAGCAGATTAAAAAAGTACAAATGAGATTGTGTGAATTCATAGCCAACAATTGTGAGTTAGCCAACAATTTGCCAAAATGTAAAGTAGTTACGAAATGCCATGTGATTGTGTTGAAATACAGACCTAAGCTTGGTCTCTTTTTAAAGAAGACACATAGCAGTTCATTGCTGAACTGCGAAAGCATTTTAAAAAAAAAGTAAAAAAAAAAAAAAAGTCTAGTAGTTTAAGTTTACAGTAACGATAATGTAGTATACTATTTTTTATTTTTTTATAAAATAAATATTTTATAAAATATGTTGCACTCTAAAATCAAAGCCATATGTCTAGCCAAGTTATGTTTCAAATTTAAAGTTGATATCACAAAAATTAAGATTCCTGTAAGATTTTGTTTGGGTACTTTACCAAAAATAACCACTGGGTTGCACCCAACCTCTACTGAATTTTTTTGATGCAGTTTTCTGTCATAAATCAGTCATTTTTTTTGTCACAATATCACTTCTATTACAAAACAGTTACCAAATATGGAACCTTGACTATCAAATGATATGTGTTTTGTATCGTATACCCTATACAACAAACATTTAGAGACAAATTACAAAAAAAAAGTAAGCATAAAATTTCAAGGGGGTGAATACATTATCTGTAAATTGTTGTTCTGGAAGTGGACTTCTCCTTTAAGGGAACAAACTAATTAAACGTGACCATAGGTCATGGCCATGAGTCACTGTCATGTTGTAAAGTTCTTATTTTTTGGCTACGATATCTATTTTCTCCCAATGGAGAAAGCTCAGTAATAATAATAACTAATAGTCAGGCTCTGTAATAATTGCCATTATTCCGTGACAAACATTTCAAACAGTAGTATAGTGCATTAGCTGTTTCCCAATTCAGAAGCTGGATATGTGAAAGGCTACATTCAAAGATCGAATAAGTCACAGTGGTGGGATAAAGCTTTCCCAATTTGAAAACTTCTTCAAATGCAGCCTCAAAATGCACTCTTTGTTTCCTGGGCCATAAAGGACACAACAAATGGATCCTTTGCAGCCCAGAATATAGCAGGGTGCATTGCACAATAATGATTACGGGATTTCTTTCTCTCTTTTTTAAAGGAAATTTCAAACCTTTTTATATTTAAAAGGTTAATTTGACAGTACAGCCAACATGGTATCGGGTTTTGAATAGCTAATGATACAAAAAAATGTTACAAAAAATCTTACTGTGATTTTATAGCTAGTTTATACTTTTTGTTATGCACATAAATGGACCTAGAACATATTTACACAGGTTGTGAACCCTGTTTTGTTTTTATGTTGTTTGTAACTTTCTAAAAAGTCCAGTGCAAACATTACTGCCAGTTGTCCCATTTAACAATTCAGTTAGACCTTTGTAGCCCTCCAAGGTGTGGACTTTGAAGTCTGTGTTCTTCAAAGGACAGTCTCTGAATTAGGACACAGTCATTGTCAACACCTGACCTCGTTTAATTTAGCAAAAAGAATCAAGGCAGGATTGTCAAATAATACATCAAAAGGGGGATGCATGGTTAAATTGAGTGCATTGCATTATTAGATACAGTATTCCACACAGTAAGCTCTTGTGTGCTGCTAAGTGTGGCATATGTAGGTCAGGCTGATATTCTGTGCACAACATTTGCATACTGTGCACAGTATACATACTAAATACTGCAGCAACAGTAAGAGTAGCATATGACGGTGTGCTATTCCAACTTCAGTACGAATATCATGCAAACTGTGCATATTTTCAGAATGGATTCAGTGGATGCCCTACTACATTTGTCAAAATGAGCAGTATAAAAGAGCTTAATGTGTGAAATATTGCATCCCACAATGCAGTGCACTCAACTTGACTGTCTATTTTCAGTGTAATGGATGAAACTTTGATACAAAATTATTTGATACAAAATAAAATTGTAAAATAAACAACTGTAATTAAGTGAAATTAAGATCATGCGACTCTAATGCATACTACGGTCTGAAACATGTATTTAATTAATGTTATTTATATATTAAATAAAGAGTATGAACGCTTTTCCCTATCTTCCGTACTGTGTAAGAAATTCTAAAGTGACAAAAAAAGCATAAAAAACAGACATACATTATTATTTTTATTTTGTATTGCTAACACTCACAATAAACATACAAAAGAATCATAACTGTATCAATCAAACATTCAAAAACAGACTGACCAGAAACAAGTCAAACACACAAACACCGTCTAACCACATAATTGAGCATCTTTGTATACAAAACAACTGCAGAAATCATTGCACAACCAACCACGGAGATCAAACGGGCCAAAAATCACTTTTACCGACTTCTATGCAAATTACGAAAACCGAGTGGGAATTTCCGAGCAGGATCACAGCAATAAATCACCACAGGGTAGAAGATAATGAGATGGGTGGTGAGGAGATATTTTATGGGTGGAACTTTCTTCTGTTAATGAAAGGGACTGAAATGCTGATGCTTGAAGTATGAAGATGCTGAATGTAGATATGAAATAGTATGATGACAGAGATGGAAAAAACACCTGGATTCAAAGCCGAGGTGCGTCAAGGCACGACGTGTGAAGTTCAGTGCTGATTTTGGTCAAAGCACCTAAAGCCTTGCTGGCTGCATAACAAGATCTGTATAGTTTTTGCAGATTTTCTCTCAGAATTGAAGGTAATTGGAAGAGTGTGTTAAAATTGAATCAGGACTTGCGTAAGTGCTAGGAATTAAAAAAGAGACATGTGTCTGCTGGTGTGAGAAAAAAAGACTTTAGAGCTCAAACACACACGAGGTAGAAGAGATTCTCTCTCAGCTGATATTAATGTTCTCATAGTAGAAACACTCTTTAACGATTATCAGTTATCAATCACAGAATTAGATGATCCATAACCATCCAAATTTAGAATTCCAGGCAATTCACCAACACATCAAAAAATGTGTTATACTGTATAAAATGCTTACATTATAACATGCTGTGATATGCATACACTGAATCTTTTTGGTGTATCTGATGCATTTGTATTTGCCAAAACAAATTTTATTATCTCACATTATAAATACAGATGACCTTATGTGAGTCACTTGAGCAAAGAGACAAAATGATACTCCCATGATATGCATTGAGAGGAAGCACAATGGAAGACTGAATCCAAGCAGCAATTATAAGCAAATAAATAAAACATCTACAATACATGATCTAGGATAGGTTTACACAAGATGGGATGGAAATGTTATGGAGCTGGTTATCGATTTACTTACTTATAGATATGTTCATAATGAGTTACACAATACATAATACAATACGCTTTTGTTTTGGTGATGCTGTCACAAGCTCTTTGTGCTGGTTATACCCTGGATTACATTTCAGCAAAGAATAGGTAGTATTTCCAGCATGTTCAGAATTCATATTTTCAATAAAAACAAAACCCTGTCTTCTGCAAGCACCCAGCGAGCGACTGCTCAACGAGAAATAAAACTGAATTCCGAGGGGTGAAGCATCAAGCAAATGTCTATAAATTTAACATGATTGACTGTAAACATCATTATGAAATGATATGCTTCGCCCCTTATAAAAAAGATCTTATAAAATTTCCAATATTGATTAAATCAGGAAAAAAAAAAAAATACTATGTAGTATATTATACAATAAATAATAATCCTCAATTATATTTCCTATAGAAAGAGTCTGCTGTAAAACTAAACAATGCCAGCAAACTAAATTATGGCACAGCTTGTTTTCATTAAAGAAAAAGTCAAGTGTTTTATATTGTGATATGGAACGAGTCGTGTATCCAGCTGTCTTTGGATGTCCCGTTTTTAGGAGACGTATCGTTTCCATCTGGCGTTTCGGTTGGCGTCATACCGGACTCGGTATAATATTCCTCATCTTCGTCAAAGTAACCGTTCTCCATCCCGTAGGGTCCATCCGCACTGGACACAGCGGAGAGGTCCTGGCAGCTGCCCTTGTACTCCTGGATGGACTCGTGAAGGGACCAGAGCTGACAGAGCAGGGACATGTCCTGCTGCCGCAAACCCACCTGAGCAAACAAACTCTAATTAGTGTTTATGAAAACATCAAAGGGACGACACATACTAGAATCTGCGTGTGGTATTTACTCAAACAATGTATATTTTGTGTTTGCATTTCAAACCTTATGTTCCTTAAGTTTAGCTTTTTGTGACATTGTAATGTAATTGTAATTGTAATTTGATTCTTTCCCAGTGATGGTTCAAGTGTTACAGCAAAAGATGAAACAATATACTCAAAAACAAACAGAAACTATTGTTTTTAAATAACAGGTTTAAATCCTGAAATTTCTTAGCATCATAAAAGTTAAGAATGTAGGAACTAAGCATTTTTGTTCATTATTCGAAGTGACTTTTGGGCGTCACAGAGTAGTTCTGAATGTACGAACTGAACACTTAAAGCAAACATTTTTGTGGATCACGTTCAAAACATCCGAAGTGATCATTTATAGTTTTGAATGTACGAACTGAACATTTTTGGCAATCACAGAAGTATTCAAAATATTAAAATAAAAACAAAAAAACATTCCAAAGGTTTACATTCAAAAAACTCAAATCAAATATTTTTGGGCATCAACTACAAACTGATTATTTTTGTTCATCAATCTGAAAAAAAAAAACAAAAAAAAACAAAAAAAAACATTCAAATTAAATACTTAGGATTACAGTCCGGTTCAAAAAAAAAAAAAAAATCTGTTTTTTTTTTTCTTTTTTTGAGTGTTTGCTTATCTGTCTATTGTACGTTTCATAGCAGATGTCAAATAGACGTCTATTAGTCTATTAGATGTCTTTAAGATGTTTATCATTTAGAAAGTATGTAAAACTGACATCTTGCAGACCTCTGTCAGATGTGTGTACACAGCAGATGCTTTCCAGATCAGACGACCATACGTGTGCTATCTGGGAAGTGCATTCAAAACATCTGAATTGGGCATTTCAGGCACCACAAACATTTTTGTCCATCACATAAAAAAATACGTTCAAAAAGTATACATTCAAACAAAGGCAAAACAGAGATTTTTGAGCGTGAACGGTAGGTTACAAAGGTATACAAACTGAACACTTTTTTAATCAAAACTGACAACAAAAATGACCAATCGAACAGTGTTCGATTGAACACAGGCTTGTTCTAAACGGTCTAATCTAGCATTTTTGGCATCACAAGTGCATTCAAAACATCTGAACTGGTCATTTCAGGCATCACAAAACAGTTTTGTTCATCACTGGCGCAATCGGAATATGAGTGTTCAAAACATCGAGATCAAACCAGGATCAAAATTTTCCAGGATCACGGTCATGTTCAAATCATTCGAAGCGAACATTTTTGGGCATTACAAACTAGTTGCGAACATTCGAATCGATTAATCAGCGCATCATAGTGCGTTTAAATCTTTTGCCATGACCCTTGAGTTCCTTCCGAACTTTCAGAGGCGATTCCCGTCCCAAAAATGTTCAATTCAATATGGATACGCTGTCCAAACATGTTGACTATGTAGTAAGGTCACTAGCCTTTAAAACGCAGGCACTGACAAGTTAAACGAACGCCTGGAGTCGGGAGAACAGCTGTTGCTTACTATTCTGTACTCTTACCATCTCTTTTCTGAGCAAAGCAAGGGCGGCATCCAGGTTTGCTGGTTTATTCGCCAGCAGATTATCCGTGTTATTCCTTCCTCGGCTCAAGTCGTCCTGAATCATGGTCTTCTTCACATACATCCTCTCCATCTCTCTCCACGACCCGCCGCTGGAGTTGAGCAGTCCGCTGAGGCTCTTGGGCAGCGGCGGCAGACCCTCAATACAGGCCAGCATACCGCCCGCTGCTCCATTCCCTACCTTACCATTCATACTAACATTCACAAATAACACGTTCTGCTTACAGACGAGTGGAGAGTAACGGCATGTGATAATTTTCTTAAAGACCTTTACACCCTGACGTCGAAAAATCCATGTAACAACCACCGCTCCGAACAACACCTATAATCTGTAAGGCTGGAACTCGCACTTCCTGTCGCTTTAAAGAGACCCAGAGCAGACTGGGCGTGGCCGCCAATGACGGACAGCCAGGTCGTTGAATATTCATGAGAATTAAGTTGTGAATTAATCTTTTCTTCTGATCAAAGCGCAGCCGGAGCTATTGTGTGGTAACCTACATTTTCATCACATGTGATGACATTATTTGGGTTTGCTACTGACTTGTTTGAAAACAACAATTTTAAAGGAAATCAAGATAATAATAAAATAAAAAACAATCAAAGTAATATAAATAAATAAAATAAATAACACACAAATAAAATAAATAACATGAATGAATGAACAAACAAATAAATAAATAAATAAGCAAGAGACCAAAGATTTTGCAATCTGTTCTATATATAGATTTTTTTTTTTTTTTTTTTTTGATTTGCTACCGACCTGTTTGGAAAAAAGAAAACAGCAATAATTTTAAGAAAAACAACAAAATATTTTCATAAAAATGTAATCTGATCAAATAAATAAATAAATAAGCGACCAAAGATTTTGCAGTCTGCTCTCTCTCTCTCTATATATTTTAATTTGCTACTGACCTGTTTGAAAAAAAGAAAACAACAATAATCTTAAGAAAAACAACACATACTTAAAATATTTTCATCAAAATATAATCTGATCAAATAAATAAATAAATAAATAAGCAACCAAAGATTTTGCAATCTGTTCTAATTTAAAACACACACACACACACACACACACACACATATATATATATATATATATATATTTGGATTTGCTACTGACCTGTTTGAAAAAAGATTAAATATTTATAATTAAATAATTAATTAAATATTTTCATCAAATCGCAGATAAATAAATAATTTTAATAATTTTCATCAAATTTAATTTTTGTTTTCTATATTTTTTATTTATTTATTTATTTTTTTGTATAGTTTCATCAAATTTAATTTGATCAAAGCGCAGATAAATAAATAAGTGACCTAGGATTTTGCAATGTTTTTTTTTTTTTTTAAATTTGATACTGACCTGTTTGAAAAAAGAAAACAACGATAATTTTAAGAAAAACAACACAAAGTATTTTAATCAAAATTTAATCTGATCAAAGCGCAGACAAAGCTATTGTGTGGTAACGTACATTTTCATGTATAACGTATAATATTTGCATTTGCTACTGATGTATTTGGGGGAAAAATAATCTAATAATTTTAGAAATATAAAATAAAATCTAAAATAACATGAATAAATAAATGTTTAAATAAATGTTTAAATAAATAAATTTTGCAGTCTTACCTCAAAAACTGAAAAAAGCATATATACTTATTATATTCACTTATTATAATGTACCGACCTGTTTAAAAAAAGAAAGAAAAAAGCAATAATTTTAAGAAAAACTAAATTATTGAAAAAAAAGTAAAATAAATACATAACATAAAAGATAAATAAATAAATGATTTTGTAATCTGTTCTCAAAATGTATTAAAAAATATATACTTATATGTAAACATATACATAAATTCACTTTAAAAAGTGTTAAAAAACAAACAAACATGCTTTTATATACACAAATGTGTTGCATCTGTGCTGTTACATTGTAATTTAGCATTGGTATTTTGATTACTGGGTTAAATCCAGATCACAGTCCTCTAATGGCAGCTCAGACCTTGGCTTGAGGAGCACATGGGCAGGAAATGGCCAGATGAATTGACTCAGGGTGAGGTCAGGGCCGGAATCCCGACACAAAACAAAGGTGTCAGCAGCAGGCAGATGGTGAGCACGAGCAGCCACGGATCCGCCCCTCTGACACACACACCCAGCTGCAGCTGGACACAAAGCACTGACATGAGGCCATTACAAAGACAGCATGTGCTCACAGACACACAAACACATACACAAAGACAAAGCTGCTAAACTTCACGGCCTCCTTTGCCAACAAAAGAACTACACATACACAATGAACACAAAAAATAAAATCCACAATATGGTTGAAATCGTTATCTGTGTTGGAGACTCTGGAGAACGGTGCGGTAGAATAAGATCTGACTATGAGGGCATTGTTAAAAAACACCATAGACCAAAGCAGTTCACCTTTTACTGGCTCTTGTGTCATTTTTCTGTTCTGGACTGTCAACACAAGACACGTATTATGATGCATGATATGACTACGATATTTTTCTTGGGTAAATTTGACTCAAATCCATTTAGAGTATGTTTTCATGCCATCAACATATGTATAATATAATGGGTCAAATATTAAATCAAGTTTTCACAGTTTTCAATTTCAAAATTTAATCTGTTCAAAGCGCAGACAAGGCTTATTGTGTGGTAACCTATTTTTTAATCATATGTATAACATTTCCATTTGCTACTAACCTGCTTGAAAAAAAAACAAAAAACAAACAATAATTTTAGAAAGAAAATAATAAAAAGTAAAATAACAAATGTTTTTAAAATGAATGAACGAAAGAATAAATAAATAAATAAATAAATAAATAAAAGCCCAAATTTTTGGATTTGTGTACTCAAAAACTGTTAATATATACTTATTATATTAATTTTGTAAATGCATTATTTGGTTTTGGTACTGATCTTTTTAAAACAAACAAACGAACAAACTATAACTGTAAGAAAAACAAAAGTAGAACAGAAAGTAAAGGAAGACTTTACTGCTCACCAAGCCTGCATTTATTTGATCCAAAATACAGCAAAAGCAGTAATATTGTGAAATATTTTTACTATTAAAAATAACTGCCTTTTATTTGAATATATTTTCAAATGTAATTTATTCCCGTGACCAAAGCTAAAATTTCAGCATCATTACTCCAGTCTTCAGTGTCACATTATCCTTCAGAAATAATTCTAATATGATGATTTGCTGTTTAATAAACATTTATTTTTATTATTATTATTAATATTATCATTAGTAGTAGTAATAATAATAATATTTAAAACAGTTGAGTAAATTTTTTTCACAATTTCAGGATCATTCAAAAGCCTTGAGTCAATATAATTTTTTTTTGGAAATTAAAAGAAATTAATACTTTTATTTAGCTGTGATGCTTTAAATTGATCAGAAGTGATGATAAAGACATTTCTAATGTTATAAAAGATTTTTATTTCAGATAAATGTTGTTCTTCTGAACTTTCTCTTCATCAAAGAAACCTTAAAAAAAAATTCTACTCAGCTGTTATAATATAACAATAATAATGTTACAACATAATAATAATAATGACATTTTTTGAGCAGCAAATCAGAATATTAAAATGATACTAAAAATTCAGCTTTGAAATCAAAGGAATAAATTACATTTCAAAATATATTCAAATAGAAGTAGAACATTAGAATGGAAAAACACATGCTGTGTGAACGGCCCCTAACAGTGTTCAAAAAACACAGTGCTCAAGGTAAAAGAACTTCAGCTTCAACAAAAACTCACGTCTTTCTGCTGCATCTCAAGCATGACACTTTTTAAAATAACGGTACTCAAGTTAAATTATAGAGATAGTTCACCCAAAAATGCAAATTCTGTCATTAATCACTCACCCTCATGTTGTTCCAAACCCGTAAGACCTTCGTTCATCTTTGGAACGCTAATTAAGATATTTTTGATGAAATCTGAGAGCTTTCTAACTCTCCACAGACAGTAAGGACACTGATAAACTAGTCCATGTGATATCAGTGCTTCAACCGCAATTTTATGAAGCTACGAGAATACTTGTGTGCAAAGAAAACAAAATAACTTTATTCGACGATTTCTTCTCGTTTCCTCTCAGATTTCATATTTGTGTTCTGAGGATGAACGAAGGTCTTGCAGGTTTGGAACGACATGATGGTGAGTAATTAATGACAGAATTACCATTTTTGGGTGAACTATCCTTTTAACTCAACATTTTGAAAATTGCTTGGGCATTACAGACTAGTTGCAAACATTCAAATCAAACAATTTGGGCATCATAGGCATGTTCCAATCCTTTATAAACATTAAGCTCCTTCTGAACTTTCTACCAATTGTTTCCCAACACATTTTATGTGAACGGCCCCTAAGTCCATTTAATTCAAACAAGCATATGCATTTTTATAAAGTGAATAGTTTCAGTCCTTGATTCTGATTGGTTGAGCCGCATTCGAAGCTGTTGTAAATTACTCTACAAACATACACCTTTGTTTACGTCTGCGTGTTGCTCGGCAACCACTTTATTGCAACCACAAACGTTTCTGAGAAACTACATTGTTTGGCAGAAGAATGTTTTTATTAAAGGAGAAGCCCATTTCTAAAACAAAGATTCACATATAATGTACTCACCCCCTTGTCATCCAAGATGTTCATGCCTTTCTTTCTTCAGTCGTAAAGAAATTATGTTTTTTGAGGAAAATATTTCTGCATTTTTCTCCATATAATGGACTTCTTTGGTGCCCCGAGTTTGAACTTACCAAAATGCAGCTTCAAACGATCCTAAATGCGGTTGTAGACGATCCCAGCTGAGGAAGAAGGGACAATTTAATTACTTTTTAATCTCAAACGCTCGTCCTGTCTTGCTCTCCCTGAACTATGTGTATTCTGGCTCAAGACAGTTAGGGTATGTCGAAAAACTCTGATTGTATTTTCTCCCTCAACTTCAAAAATCATTTCAAAATCATCCTACATCGCTGCAGAAGTACCGACCCAGTCTTTGAAAAGTGAACATGCAAAGAAGATCAAATACCCTTAACAAAAAAAAAAGAAAAACAGCGACATGGGGCAATTTAGAAGTTGAGAAAGAACATGAGATGGGAGTTTTTCGACATACCCTAACTGTCATGAACCGGAACAAAAACAGTTCTGGCAGAGAAAGACAAGATGAGCATTTGACATTACAAAGTATATAAATTGTATTATTTTTATGAAAATAACCGATTGTTTCGCTAGATAAGACCCTTCTTTCTCGGCTGGAATTGTTTACAACCGTGATCGTTTGAAGCTGCATTTAAACTGCATTTTGGAAGTTCAAAATTGGGGCACCATATCAGTCCATTATATGGAGAAAAATGCTGAAATGTTTTCCTCAAAAAACTAGGGCTGTTCGATTCCGAAAATTTTGGAATCGAGTCCGATTCCGATTCCTGGTTCTGGAATCGATGGGATTCGATTCCAAGAATCGATTCCTCACTGTTGTTTTTGATTCTTCTTCGATTCTTGTTTTTTTAGATTGGAGGAACTTAATTTCGCCATCACTGTAGGATATAAAAGTCTTAGAAAGTAACCTTTTCATAATATGAAGCTTTGTTTTTATAAATTATGATACATTTCTGTATTTAAATTATTTTTATCTGCATTGCCCATGAAATTAGTCATAGCCCACAGCAGTGTACATGCGTTTATTGCATGAATGAAACAAGACGTGTACGGTTTAGCTGAATGATGTTACTTCAATCGTATGCGTTGCACAAAATTAACAAACTGTACACTGAAACAAAATAACCAGAACATTAACAACAACATTGCTATAAGAGCTTGTGGTTTATCTGTCTGTCAGACGCTCACTCTCTGCCACTTATCTGTGCTCTCGGTGCTTTCAAAATGATCACAGGCTGATAGAAAGGTTAAAAATAGCATTTTATTTAAGATGGAAATAGGATCAAGACCCTCTAACACGTCATGATCTATTCTTTTGTGCAGCGCTCATGTGGACAACATAAGCCAGTTCCACCGTAAAATAACTTCTGAATCATTTTTGAACTGGTTCATTAAAACGATCTATCCAAAAGAACCTTTTTGTGGAAACGAATCAGACTTCTAATCACTATTAGCGAGCAAAGCTGCATCTTCAAACTCAGATATGCTCAGTACCGACTCTTTTCATTCAGTTTATTTTCGTGAATCGACGTTCAGCGACGTTTGATGACAGCAGCCAAGATATGCAGCCTTCGTATGATGCAGCCGTTCGTTTGAGAGGCGCCCATATAAGCTTTGTTTGAACTGAAAACGGCTCTGAATGGGGAGTCGATTCCCCCGACAGAATCGATTCCAACCTTTGGAATCGACTCTCGATTCCCAACGCCTCGGAATCGAGGAATCGATTCTTTTTGGAATCGATTCCCAGGCCTACAAAAAACAGAATTTCTTTACGACTGAAGAAAGAAAGACATGAACAACTTGGATGACAAGGGGGTGAGTACATTATATGTGAATCTTTGTTTTGGAAATGGACTTCTCCTTTAATACCATTACAGTTTATTTGCTCTGTTTTATTTTGTGAAACCTTACTACATATATGGAATAACCATTTTATAAAAGCAATAAGCTACATGAAGCTGTGGTTTAAACCATGGCTTCTTGGGGCTTATTGCTTTTATAAAATACTACCAGAATTACCCATATGTAAAATAAATGCATACAATTTTCACAATTTTTCCCCACCTAGAGTGTTTCAAAAAGACCAAAGGCTACTGAAATACATAACTGAACATTTATTTCAACAACAGTTCACAGGCAACATGAGTCAAAAATAAATCAGGCACAAATTTGAATTTTAAAAACACGGTAGAAAAACACAACAAAATCAACATACAAACATTTATACCCACTTTATAAACTTCTTAATTTAATTTTATTTTGTTAAAACAGAGTAGCAATATAAAACCATTTTAAAACAAAAAGTCCGGTGCTCAATTAGCCAAAAATAAACGGTGCAAAAGTTTCACTCCCAACAGAGAATGATGCATTGCCAGACAGCGCGGTTTGCCTCGAAAACCTGTAGTGCATGTTAAAACGGCATGCATACATTACGAATGACATCACTGATGCCTGCAGCATGTTAAACACTAAACAAATCAATGTGTCCTTCCTCTTTTTACGAAGGTAAATCAATGTTATGCGCCTTGGCCTACAAGTGAACCACGCCAAAAAGTAACATCTGCGTAAGCTGAGCAGCGTGAACTCGTCATCAGGCATTGTTGCATTCTAAGGTGGGTCACAACAACACTTGTGACTTAACAATATATCATGACTATTATTACATCAGGAGGTTTCAACCTGCACGCCCAATATTCACTTCTGGGTAGGGTTAATTTTCAAATGTGCACATTCCTCTAGGGCACAAAGTAGATGTGAAATTATTATGCAGAAAGTGGCAGAAGCTCCGCCCCCACTTATGGGCGAACCTGACAGAGCTGTTATTGATGACACCGAGATGAAAGCGACCTTGCAAAGCCTGATCCGGCAGAAAGCTAAGCACATCTAAATCCCACAGCGGGCAGCCAACGTGTGTGAAATTCAGTACTGCTGAATCGACATGAACCGCGGACATCAACCCACACAAGGACAGTGAGTGATGCCTCTTTAAAACACTCACTCAATTTCAACTAGGCTGTCAATCACGCCCGACATTCTTCCCATGATGCAAATGTTTACAAAAATGAGGTAGAATGAGTAAGTAATTGTACAAAAGTGCACAATGAAATGGCGCGTTTTGTAGGGTAGTGTCCTACAAATGACTTCAGAATTATTTTATGAATTTACTTATTGCATTGGAATTATAATATCTCACTTCTATGACATAAAATAATTTCATTTTTCTATCTAAAGCTATACCTGAGATAAGATCATAGAAATACCACAGTGAACACCTCTCCTAGTTCTACTAAAGCCCCATGGCCTGTACTACTTTTCAGTGATTATGACAGACAGGAATCCAGATGTTCATTAATCGTGGATTCGGGTACTTTGATGTGGCACACGGGGCAGTGGACGGTGATCTGGATTGGAGCATTATTTGCTTGCTGAACGGCGTCTTCCACCTCCTCTCTCTGCTGCACTGTGGACGTGGAGGGATTGCCGTTCGTCCGCTGGAAGTAATCAGAGATATGTTCTGATTTATGCTCACCCCATGATCTCTTCTTGGCTCCTGAAGGCGTTGTCCCTAAAGTCCGGAGGCTGTCAATGCTTCTAGGACTTGGAAAGTTGGATTCAGGCTTTTCGGAGGCTCCAAAATGCTTGGAACTGGACCCTGAAGTATGTGAACTTTGGGGACCGCCAGTGTTTTGGAATCCAGAGCTTGTAGCATCTGACCCTTGTTTTTGGTTACTTCCAAAGAGCTTAGAAAAGTAACCCGGTGTGTCAGTTGAAGACTTTTGGGGGCTTCCAAATGACTTTGAGTCTTGGAATTTCGAACTTTGAATACTACTACCGAAATATTTGGAGTCAGGCTTTGGCCCTTTGGCACTGTATGAATGATGGTTGTTCATCAGGCTTGTTTGCCTGTCTAAGGCACTAGATGAAGATGGTCCATTACTTTTAGCAGGGTTTGCGGTTGAGGCATCTGTAGCAGGCTTGGAGGAACCAGCAGCACTGGCTGTTCTCTCCGGAGATTTGAGGACTATGGCCTGGAAGAGATCTCGTACCGACCTCTGCTTGCCTTTTAAGTCATTGCCTTTGGAAACCCTCACAGGCGAGCCGTTGACGTTGATGAAGGCATTAGTGTTGCCAACAGACTTTTTGCGGGGAACATTCAATGTACCTGAGCTCTCTCTTCTGAATGACTTTGAATCACTGGGCTGTATTCTTGGAAGGAGCGGTGAGTCAGGAGGAGAGGCGAGAGGTTCAGGTTGTGCTTTAGGAGGACTCTGACTCTTGTTTGTGAAAATCTGCGTATTCCCTCCAAGAACAAACCCTCTCCCACTGAATGGAATGATGTTTCTGATGTCTTGTGAGCCAGAGCCTGCAACACAATACATATCATTCACATCATACATATTTTCAATGTTAAAAGTACAATGTGGGGCTATCAAAACATTACTATCTGTGACCCTGGACCACAAAACCAGTCATAAGGGTCAATTTTTTGAAATTGAGATTCATACATCATTTGGAAACTAAATAAATAAGCTTTCCATTGATCTATGTAGTTGTTAGGATATTGAGAAAATCACCTTTAAAGTTGTCCAAATGAAGATCTTAGCAATGCATATCACAAATCAAAAATTAAGTTTTGATATATTTATGGTAGTAAATTTACAAAATATCTTCATGGAACATAATCTTTACTTAATATCCTAATGACTTTTGGCATTAAAAAAAAAATCTATAATTTTGACCCATACAATGTATTTTTGGCTATTGCTACAAGTATACCTGTCCTACTTAAGACTGGGTTTGTGGTCTAGGGTCACATTTGTTTGTTTGAGCAGCTCAATAAACTGCCTCAACCAATGGTATTAGTTTGGGGTAGGACGATCTATTTTTTGACCAATGGCGGACAGGTGTTCGAGCATTTATGGCTTTGCACTGCCTGTAATTACTGCTCTGAGAGCTCCAACTTGCACTACTTGACGTTGGAAACGCCAAGTTTTGTTTACAGCAAAGTCTCCTCTTGGCTTGTATCTAAATTCTGTCATTTTTCTTTACAAATCCTCGTTTTGTACTTCTAATTCATGACAAATGTTTCGGTTGCCCCTTCCAGCGCGCTTTCGCATTTGTTACTTCCCACTGGAGCTTACGATATGCCTACGTCCTACGTCATCCGCTGGAACAACACTTTCTCATGTACACGTGTACGACAGTTAGTGGAAACTAGAGATTGAGGTTTCTAAAGTTTAGATATGGATATTTTTCTTACTTCAGAAGGCCTTTTAACCCCCAGAGCTGTGTGTAGCATTTTTAATGATGGCTGGATGTGCTTTATTGATCTTCAAAATCTCACCACCCATTCACTGCCATTATAAAGCTTAGCAGAGTCAGGACATTTTTTAATATAACTCTAACTGTATTTGTCTGAAAGAAGAAAGTCATATACACCTAAGGTGAGTAAAATCATGAGGTTTTTTTAATTTTTGGGTGAACTCTCTCTTTAATTTCCCAATTAAACTATAAATTAAGGAAGAAAAAAGGAAAGGACATGACGTGTGGCCAAGTATGATGAGCCATACTTGGAATTTGTGCTCTGCATTTCACCCATCCAAGTGCACACACAGCAGTGAGTAGTGGACAAAAATACACACACACACACACACACACACACACACATGTTGGGTTTACATGTTTTATAGGGACATTCCATAGGCGTAATGGTTTTTATACTGTACAAACCGTATTTTCTATCGCCCTACACCTACCCTACACCTAAACCTAGCCCTCACAGGAGACTGTGCACACTTTTACTTTCTCAAAAAAACTCATTCTGCATGATTTATAAGCCTGTTTCCTCATGGGGACCTCACAAATGTCCCCACAAGGTCAAAATTTACTGGTATTACTATCCTTGTGGGGACATTTGGTCCCCATAACGTGATAAATACCAGGTGCACACACACACACACACACACACATGTTGGGTTTACATGTTTTATGGGGACATTCCATAGGCGTAATGGTTTTTATACTGTACAAACCGTATTTTCTATCGCCCTACACCTACCCTACACCTAAACCTAACCCTCACAGGAGACTGTGCACACTTTTACTTTCTCAAAAAAACTAATTCTGCATGATTTATAAGCTTGTTTCCTCATGGGGACCTCACAAATGTCCCCACAAGGTCAAAATTTACTGGTATTACTATCCTTGTGGAGACATTTGGTCCCCATAGCAAGATAAATACCAGGTGCACACACACACACACACACACACACACACACACACACACAGCCTGCCAGACCTGAGACTCAAACCCACGACCTTTGGGTTACAAGTCTGACTCTCTATCCATTAGACCACTGCCACAGAAGCTCACTTCCAGAGCAAAAATTTACATATAATTTACTCATCTTGTCATCCAAGATGTTTGTGTCTTTCTTTCTTCAGTCGATAAGAAATTATGTTTCTTGAGGGAAAAAAATTCTGTAATTATTATAGTGGACTTCAATGGTGCCCCCAAGTTTGAACTTCTAAAATGCAGTTTAAGTGCAGCTTCAAATGGCTCTAAACATTCCCAGCTGAGAAAGAAGGGTCTTATCTAGCAAAACGATCATTTTCATTTCATTTCATTTTCGAGACAAACTGATAATTTATATACTTTTTAACCTCAAACGCTCGTCTTGTCTAGGTCTGCATAAACTCTGGTTCGGAACTTTGGTTTTTCTGGTTCAGTACAGTCAATACAGTCAGGGTATGCTGAAAAACTCCCATCTCGTTTTCTTTCCCAACCTCAAAATCACCCTACACCACTGGAGAAGTACCGACCCAGTGTTTACAAAGTGAACATGCAAAGATGATCAAATGCCCTTTACAAAAAAAGGTAAAACAGTGATGTAGGACGATTTTGATGAAGAAGAAAACGAGACAGGAATTTTTTTGACACACCCTAACTGTATTGACGAGAGGAAGTCTGTGGATAGACGAGCGTTTGAGGTTAAAAAGTATATAAATTTTCAATTTGTTTAGAAACTGCCAGATTGCTTTGCTTTTTTCTTCCTCAGCTGGGATCGTTCAGAGCCATTTAAACTGCATTTTGGAAGTTCAAACATGGGGGCACCACTGAAGTCCACTACATGGAGAACATTCCTACATTTTTTTCCTCAAGAAACAATTTCTTATCAACTGAAGAAACAAAGACATGAACATCTTGGATGACATGGAGGTGAGTAAATTATCTGTAAATTTTTGCTCTGGAAGTGAACTACTCCTTTAAGGTTTGTTACGGTATTTGCATAACGCTCTTGTTGTATTGTGGTTTTGTCTATTAATTACTGAAATTACACAGATTAAAGGTAGGGTATATGATTTCAGAGAGGCTAGCCTCCTCCAAAACACATGAATGCACACAGGCAGACCAGAGACTAACTTGAAACATGATGAGAGATGCAATGCTGTCAGATTACCTCATGTCTCATTCACCAGTGAGAAAACATTACAGTACAAGTGCACAATATTACAATAATATTCCATTCTCGCTTGGTCTGCAGTAGTGTAATGGAACGCGCTGATGATGTTTCATGTCTGCACGAACAGGGCGACTGCGTCATCAGGTATTTTTCCTTCTAAGATGAGTTGCTAGATTTGAAACAACAATATTTGTGACTTAACAATATATCATGACTATTATTAAATCTGGAGGTTTTAAGCTCCACACCCAATATTAAAAAAAGCTGTTATTAATGATACAGAGATGAAAGTGACCTTGCAAAGCCTGATCTGGCATAAAGCTAAGTACATCTAAATCTCACAGCGGACAGCCAATGTGTGTGAAATTTAGTACTGCTGAAGCTACTTTGCTAATGCTAGCCTCTCCGAAATTACCTACCCTACCCTAATCTGTGTAATTTCAGCAAATCAATAGACAAAACGATGATACAACAATAACAAACATTAGAGATTAGATAGTTAATCAACTCTACTGTACTCTATAGTAGCAACTCTATTGTAGCCCTTGGACTGAAGGATATGATTGAACAAACGTTTTATGGTCCTACACCTTCCACAGATGACATAAATACATATAAATACATTTAAACCACTTATCTTATTGATTGCTATTGAGATGTGAAGAGACTTTCAACCAGCATAACAAAAAATGTTTTGGAACCAAACCACTTACCCTGCCTTTAATTTTTGCAATAATAATGTTGCCATAAAGCATCACACAGCACAGAGTAGAACATCAATGTTGTCTTATAGTAATTATGGAAATATAACACTATTTGATCTTATTTTAAACCTTATTTGAAAAATCATTTTTCTAGCAAAGTGGTGTAGAAATTAAAATACCTCACCTTCAAAAATGTAAAATAAAATGTTCAGATGTTTTATGAATTTTTAATATACAGCAGTTAAAAAAGGGTCTATTCATAATAATGTAGGAATATTAAATGGATCACCTGTTGTACTGCTGGGAGGCTTTGAATTCTTGGAGGTCTCATTGGAAGGATTCTTGTTGCTGGGAGGCTTTGAATTCTTGGTGATCTCATTGGAAGGATTCTTATCTTTCTTTTTATCACCTTTGCCTGTTTTGCCATAATTCTCTGGCTCTTTGATTTTGGTGTATGTTCCACCGCAGGTCATCTGGTGCTCAGCCCACCAGGGGTCTCTTGCAGAGGGAGGTCTGTTCATTGCACGCTTTACGTATCCAAAGAACGGTTTGCGATTCTGACAGGGTCCATTACAGCGCCACCAGTGCTGCCTGTACACGTCCACCTCATCGTGAAAGGAGTGATATATCTGTGAAAAGAAGACATATTACAGATGTGTGTCATTAAACTCTACCCACTATCATGATGTAGTCATGATGTACAGAATACTGTTTTTTCTGTTACTACAGCACACTGTTAATATACATTAGCATCATTTGTTGTTTGCTTTTTAGATATGATTGAGCATTTAGACTCGATTTAGACACAGTGACATCAGCCTTATCTGGAGATTGTCTGATATTGGACATCAGAAAAGCGTCTTACAGTGATGTTGGTGCCGCTCGCTTGGTTGATTCTGTTCATGTGTTTGCAGAACTCTGGACCATGGCCATCTCGATCTCTGTTGTTTTGAGTCACAAAGAGAAGAGCGTGGATCATCTCATGAAGAAGAGTCTGTGGAAGAAACAGTATCATGATCATCAGTTTTCGGTCACACTTTTTTTTAAAAGGTCCAATTCTCACTATTAACAAACTATTAACTATGACTTTTGCCTCAATAAACTCCTAATTTGCTGCTTATTAGTAGTGTTACATCCTGAGAATGTATTTCTATTAATATTCATGATTGAGGTGTGATTTCCCGCCCCTTTTAGGTGTGGTTGTGTTTCCCTGTGTGTTCTCTCTCTCTCTCCCCCTCTCTCACTCTTGCTTGGCAGTTACAATTGGCCACAGGTGGTGCTCATCAAAGAGTGTGCTGCAGAGACTCAAATGTGACAAAAGAGCAGAAGAAACCATGTGGAGTGAGGTTCACTTCTCCCCTGCTCCAGACTTGTGTTTGTGTCACATTTTGAGTTTCTATGGTTGTTGTGGTGGAAAACTGAACTTTTTACCCATTGACTGATAACCCTTGAACACTAAGTGCATTCTTGTTGGCAAGGAGTGTTGTACTAAAACATCAAGCTAAGTGACTGCTTTAATTTACTTTTTGTTTTCTTTTGTTAAGGTATTAAAAGATATTGTAATTTTTTTTCTTTGTTTGTTTAATTGCCTGATGTTTAAGTGGGAAGCTGTAGGGTGAGGGTTCAATTTTATTTTGTACTTAACGTTTGTCTCTGTTTTTGGTTAGCGACCCTGGTGAAAAAAACAGCATTCGCTGGTAGGTATGTTTTGATAATGGTTTAAGCTGGCCCTTTGCTGGTTTATGATGGTCATGTTGCTGGTCAAGGACCAGCATAAACCAGCAAAGGACCAGCTTAAACCAGCATCAAAACATAGCTAACCAGCATATGCTGTTTTTTTCACCAGGGGAGGGAGGGAGGAAAGACTTTGTTGTTGGTTTCTTTTTATTTTACCTGGATAGGTTATGTAGTCCTCCTCTTGTTAGTTAGCTGCTGTTTTGTTTGTTGTTTTGGCCAGGCCCTCTCCTGAAGACATTTATTGCTTCCCTTATCTTTTGTTAACCTAAATAAATTAAGTTTGCCAGTTCAAGTGTTTGTCTTACATTTCTGGGGCAGAGGACTGGAGTGATTCCTCCACCTTTTTTTTTGTTTGGTTTATGTGTTCTTTAAGATTTAGTTAACCTGTTACTCCCACTCCCAACCTTAGACTGGGGAATGGGCACGTAACAGTAGTTAGTAACGTATGTGCTAGGTATAGGGATGTAGAATATGGTCACGCAGAATATGTGCTTTATAAGCACTAATAAACAGGCAGTATGTTAATAATAGGTATGGTAATAAGCAACTAGTTAATAGTGAGAATTGCTCCCTATAGTTAAGTGTTACCAAATTTTCCTTCACATAAATCAAGACTAAAGACATAAATCAAAAAAAGATGCTTAAGAGACGGAACAAGTAATTACATTCTAATCATAGATTGCGAAAGCAAAGCTTTTAGAATAAAGTACAGTGTTGAACTGTGCACAATAAGTCTAAAACAAACCTTCAGTCAAAATGTAGTCAAAAACAGTTGTGTACGTTTGATGTTTTGCATCATATTTGAAACATACACTACCTGTCAAAAGTTTTTGAACAGTAAGATTTTTAATGTTTTTTTAAAAAAAGCTCTTCTGCTCACCAAGCCTGCATTTATTTGATCCAAAATACAGCAAAAACAGTTACATGATTAAAACACAGTTAAAACAACTGTTTTCTGTTTAAATATTTAAGATTTCAAATATCATAAATATATATGATTTTGAAAGCTGAATTTTTAGCAACATTACTCCAGTCACATGATCCTTCAGAAATCATTCTAATATTCTGATTTGCTGCTCAAAAAACATGTATTATTATTATTATGTTGAAAACAGCCACGTAGATTTTTTTCAGGTTTCTTTGATGAATAGAAAGTTCACAAGAACATAATTTATCTGAAATAGAAATCTTTTGTATTATAAATGTCTTTATAATCACTTTTGATCAATTGAATCAATCAAAATGTATGGTTTAAGAATTAATGGTTTTGATTCTGTTTTGACTCTAAAAGTTAACCAACCTGCACAAGATCCTTGCGGGGTCTGAGCTTCAGGAGTGGTTCACTGAGTCGTATAGAACACAAGCCTCCTCTTCCCTCATATGAGCAAACACCAGCACATCTGAAGGGGTCAAACATTAGGCCATTAGGTCAAAGTCTGTCTATCTAATACAGGTTCTGTTGAGCATCAGATTGAATCATGTCCGTTAGACGTGTGAATCTTACAGTGTCATCCGTGGACTCCACTTGACCTCCACACCGCTTAGTTTCCCCCAGAAAAACTTGTCATTGAACTGCAGGAACATGGCTCTTACGTCCGGATTGGGGTCCAGCATCTCCCACGTTTCATCTACGATGGACAGCGGTCTCTCTGGTCTGGGCTGAGAGTAGGAAACCACATCCATAAGACCAGAGGAGTCAATCCTCCGCTTTTTACTGAACGGATAGTCTTCATTTGTCCATCCAGCAGTCGCTGTCTCCTGATCAAATTGCTCTTGTAAACGAAGAGCGAGTAAAAAGTCGTCATCCTCCATCTTCAGTCTGCTTTAGTCAGAACAGATCAACCGGATGACAACATTAACCAGCACAAAATCCCCTCAAAAAACCATTAACCATTAAAACGAAGCTCTCGCCTGATAGAAGGATTTTGGGTAAATTCCGGTTTAATCGCGGGGTTTCATGACTGTGACGATGAAGATTAACGTCTCACATTTTTGAAAGAAAACTGTCAGTGTGCTTCCACTAGAGACCTATGAAAAGAAAAACAGTTGTTGGCCAATCGTAAAGTCACACAGTGTTGGGAATGCTGAAAAATTTCTTTCTTTCTTTCTAGTTTTTATAATGTTACATTGTATGTATGAACTGCACAATATTGCTACATGTGGTTGTTACAATATCCAATATGCAAACAGATAAAAATAGTGCTACAAAATAGCCCGTTGAATACGTTTTTCTGGCATTGGAGACGTAAAATGTTGACCAATCAAAATAGTTACACGGAGTTGAAAGATCGGCACAAACAACAACTAGTAGAATTATTTGTGTACAGTAAAACAATCCTTTATATTTGGTTACTGAAAAATAAATTCAAATTTATGTTCAGACAAATTTTTATTTATAAAATAAGAAAGCTATTAAGACTGTCTTCATTTGTGAGTCCTTTAACATATTTACATAATGTTAGCGTATGTGTATTTTGTATACATAGTATCTAGATTTTTTTTTATTTAGATTTTTTGTTTGTGCTTTATGTTTACATGTGTATCATTGTAGTCCTAAATGTTCTTTGACTGTGTTTATTGAAGTTTAATAATAATAATAATAATAAAGTAGAATTATTTGTTTGCCATTTTATTTGTCATTTGTCAATTTATATATAATCATTCATTCGTTACTGGAATGAAAATTTGCAAATATTGCAAATGCAAATGCAAATATTTTTCTTTACCAACGAGGTGAAAAGGATTTCCTTTAGGGTAATTTATATATTTTACATTATACATTATACTTTACATTATACTTTTAAATTAAGTAAAACTTAATTTTGGTCATGTTGTGTTTTCCTCAAATGGGCATAATGACATATTTCAAAATATGTAACAGAAAACAGTTATTATAAATATTTTATATTTATTTAGTTAATAGTATTTAGTTAATATAAATATTGAGAAACGTACAAACAACAACGTGCTACTAGATGTATACGCAATTATTATTAAAATATTTAAACATATTATAAGTGAATGAATCTTTGTTGTTGTGAACAGTATTTTGAAATGTTTGCGTTTCACGTGATGTGACGTCACGGGGAGTTGTCGTCGAGCGTTTCCTGTTGAGGAAGCGAACAGCTCTGCAGCTAAACTGCAATGACAGCCTGATTTTCACACATTTATCTTCACATTTGTCTTTAGCTTTATCATCGAAAAAATGGCAGACACTGGAAATCGTTTGCGTAAGCTGTTGGAATCCCCTAATTTTGATCCTCAGTCGTACGTGAAGCAGCTCTCGCAGCAGTCGGACGGGGACCGGGATTTACAAGAACACCGTCAGAAAATACAAACACTCGCCGACGAAACCGCGCAAAACCTGAAGAAAAATGTTTATAAAAACTACAGACAGTTTATTGAGACAGCCAAGGAGATTTCGTATCTTGAAAGTGAGATGTATCAGCTGAGTCACATTCTTACTGAGCAGAAGAGCATAATGGAGAGCATTACACAGTCTCTCCTCTCCACTGATAAAGATGAAGCAGCCAAAGAAATGCTCGTAGCCTTCCCAAAGGAAACTGAAGAGGTTAAACAAAGAACCCTAACCACACTTTTGGAAAAAGTAGAGGGATGCAAGAACATCATGGAAACCCCAGGCAGATATCTAGTCTATAATGGAGATCTTTTGGAGTATGATGCAGACAACATGTCACAGATCCAAAAGGTTCACGCGTTTCTGATGAACGATTGCCTGCTTATCGCAACTTGGTTGGCAAACAGACGCGGAGCCGTGAAATACAAATACAATGCATTGTATGATCTAGAAAGCTTTGCTGTTGTAAACGTAAAAGACAACCCTCCAATGAAAGACATGTTCAAAATCCTCATGTTCCCTGATAGCCGTATCTTCAAAGCTGAGAACAGCAAGATCAAAAAAGAGTGGCTGGAGATTCTGGAGGAAACAAAGAAAAACAAAGTGGCGAAAGACAAACACAAAAAGGAAGAGGAAGTGCCAACGTCACCAGTCAGGCAGGAAGTGTCCACAAACCCATTTGATGAAGACGAGCCTCTGGATTCAGAGGAACTGGTGGATCTGAGTCCCGAATGGATCCAGGAGCTTCCAGAAGACCTTGACGTGTGCATCGCTCAGAGAGACTTCGAGGGTGCTGTTGATCTTCTGGATAAACTAAATGAATATCTAAAGGAGCAACCAGTGAGCCCACGAGTGAAGGAGCTGAGGGGGAAGGTGGATGAGCGCGTTCGACAGCTGACTGAGGTTTTGGTGTTCGAACTCTCGCCTGATCGCTCGCTCCGTGGAGGACCTAAAGCCACACGGCGAGCCGTGTCTCAGCTCATTCGCCTGGGCCAATCCACAAAGGCCTGTGAGCTGTTTTTGAAAAACAGAGCGGCGGCCGTCCAAACTGCTATCCGGCAGCTTCGCATTGAAGGTGCAACGCTGCTTTACATCCAAAAGCTGTGTAATATCTTCTTCACAAGCTTGCTTGAAACCGCCAGGGAGTTTGAGACTGATTTCGCAGGCAACACTGGCTGCTACTCCGCTTTTGTGGTCTGGTCTCGTTCGGTGATGAAGATGTTTGTAGATGCCTTCAGCAAGCAGGTGTTTGACAGCAAAGAAAGCTTGTCTACTGCTGCAGAATGTGTGAAGTTCGCCAGTGAGCACTGCATGCAGCTGAGCGAGATTGGCTTGGATCTAACTTTCATTTTACAATCTTTACTTGTGAAAGACATAAGAGCGGCTCTCCAAAGCCAGAAAGACATCATCATAGAAGCAACTAGGCATCGTAACTCTGAGGAAATGTGGCGTAGGATGAATCTTATGACTCCTGAAGCTCTGGCCAAACTCAAGGATGAAATGCGAAGCTGCGGGATCGGCAGTTTCGACCAGTATACGGGAGAAGACTGCTGGGTCAACCTGAGCTACACTATTGTGGCCTTCACCAAGCAGATGATGGCCTTCCTGGAGGAAGGGCTGAAGCTGTACTTCCCAGAGCTGCACATGGTGTTTCTGGAGAGCCTGCGGGAGATCATACTGGTGGCGGTGCAGCATGTGGACTACAGCCTGCGCTGCGAGCAGGAGACTGAGAAAAAGTCCTTTATTCTGCAGAATGCATCGTTCCTGCATGAGACGGTGCTTCCTGTTGTGGAGAAGAGGTTTGAGGAGGGAGTTGGGAAACCAGCCAAACAGCTCCAGGATCTGAGGAAGAGCTCTCGGGCTGTCAGGGTCAACCCTGAGAGCACCATGTCCGTTGTTTAATAGAGATGAGTTCGGATATGAACTAATGGGACTGCTAATGCACTAACTAGAGTACTTCAAATCTTAATACATTTCACTACATTGCACTCATATGACTCATTTTTGATGTTGCGATACACTCCTAACCTCTCACACTCTTTAAAGGAATAGTTCACTAAAAATAAAAAAAAATATCTTTTTACCCACCTTCATGTCAAACCTTATTGTTGTTCATAGAGCACAAAAAGAGAATTTGTAAAAATTCTAATTGCGTCCTTTAAATCAAACTATGGAAGCCTGTTTCCACCACATAATAAAACAAAAATGGTAATTGTGACTTTTTATCTCACAATTCTGACTTTTTCTGCAATTCTGAGAAAAATACTTGTGAGATATGCACAGAATTGTGAGATACAAAATGATGTAAGCTGTAAAGTGAAAAAAATGTAAATGTAAAAAGTAGCAGTTTTGCGAATAACTGTAAATTTTTATCTCACAGTTTTGACCTTTGCTCTTAATTGTGAGTTTATATCTCACAATTGTGGGTTTATTGTTCACAATTCAAAGTTGTCAGAATTGGCTTATAAAATTTAGAATCAAAATTGCAAGTTATCATCTTGTAATTCAGACTTTTTTCTTAGAATCTTGAGTATACCTTCCAACTGCAACTTACAAACTCACATCTGCAAGTTTATGGACACTTTTTCTTAGAAGTGTGAAAATTATGAAGAATTGTGAGATTTTTTTCTTCTTTGGCAGAAACAGGCTTCTATATCAAACCAAATGGTAACTGCATAATTAAATTTCATAATATTAAGTGTATTAATAGTGCTTTGTAGAGAGATCAGCTGTTGCTTCTTTAATCATATATAATGAACTGTATAAAGTAAATAGAAATTAATATTGCCCTACTAATTAAAATGTAAAGAATTACATTTCATTTGTCATTTCAATCAAACAAAAGGACAGATGTAAAGGTAAAAACACTTTTATTTATACTGATTTCTTTTAGTGTGTTTTTGTACACACACTAGTAAACACTTTTTGTTTTTTAAAAAAAGCAAGGTGCATTAAACTCACTTAGCATGAATATGCTGTATTATTTTGATCCTGTGCTCCAGATGTCAAAGCTTTTAAATGTAGTGCCCCCTGGTGTTCAGGGAATTGTTCAATAAAAGTAAGGCACTGTTAAAAAATCCCAAAGCCAGAGTCTTGACAATAACCCAGAGTTATTAAAAATATTCCCCTTTTATCTGTTTTTTCTCTTTCATACTGCTGTTTCTGTTCTCTGCCAAACTTCATATCCTTGATCAAATATTAACAAGGTCTTTTTATATTGTGTTTTTGTTGTTTTAACCCTCCCTGCATAGTATACCCAGACAAATTTAAATTGACAAATAATAATACGAGGGAAAGTTTTGAGGTGTTGGCACTATTCATTAGATTTAAATCAATTTGAAACAATTATTTTAATGCATGCAAGAAAGTCTGACTTGATTATTTGATACAGTCTGATTTGCACTGACACACAACATAGATGGTGGTTTTCCAGCATTCTAGATACGCATCACCCTCTGGGTTATGACAGGAGTTCATTTTCTCTTGGCAGACCCCCAGCCTAATCTCACGGATCAGTCTCGCGCCTCTGAACAACACGACAGGCATGTGAGAAAGAACAATAGCTTGTGCCTTTGTGCCCCTGATTGTCAAAAAAATATTTGAAACTCTGCACATTTAGATTACATTAAATGCTTTTTTGATACTTGTGTTTTCTATCCTTTTTCTTAATTCTCTCTATTAAATTATATCATTAAAAATTAAAAATTATTTGTTATTTCATATGAACTTTGTGTATTTTGAAATATATATGAATATAATGTTTTCCCCATTACCAGTCATTAGACAACATGTGGTTTGATGGAGTTATGGTGATGTATGTGTGATGAAGTGCTTATTAATTCTGTGCTGTAATTAAACTGAGTGGGCAGGATGAACTGCAAGCAACCCGATGCTCGCTGTGAAAAATTCCTTGCCCTAATTATTTACGGCCATTCACAGAAATAGGCAACTGGTCAGCTCTCTCGGATGCCAGCACAATTACAACGGCTGTCCTCCTTTGACGGGGTTGTTTACACACGGGCTTCTTTAAATTGCAAATTAGGGTTTTTTTCCAAACCTCTGACCCTTGAATACGGGACGAAAATACAAATTCTTCTCGCCGCATTTAATTAGCAGGATTACGGGATTTGTAGTTTTTAGGTGGTCAGCAGAAGCGGTGGGTATCAGCATAGGGACTGCAACGCCCACAACCGTTTCCTCACTGCGCATGCGCGGAGCGGGTACGGGAGCTGTCCGCGTCTGGTAGTGCTGCTCTGATTTCATTGAACGGCTGCGCGTGTGAGTGGGTTTATGGACGCGATGGAAGAAGAACTGAAATGCCCGGTTTGCGGTTCTCTCTTTAAGGAGCCGATTATTTTACCGTGTTCTCATAATGTCTGCCTGGCGTGTGCCCGGAATATCATCGTGCAGACCCCGGAGGGAGAGACCCCTCCGCAGAACCGATGCTCCGGCACCTCGGACTATGACTATCTGGATATGGACAAGATGAGTATGTACAGTGAGACCGACAGCGGCTACGGCTCATACACGCCGTGCCTGAAGTCTCCCAATGGAGTGCGTGTGTTCCCGCCGGCGCTGGTCCACCGCCACTGCTCCATCACCTGCCCGTTATGCCACCGCAGCGTGTCCCTGGACGAGCGGGGGCTCCGGGGATTCCAGCGGAACCGACTGCTGGAGGCGATTGTGTCCCGCTACCAGCAGAGCCGCGCCACCTCGGTCAAATGCCAGCTGTGCGACCGCAATCCGGTGGACGCCACGGTGATGTGCGAGCAGTGCGATGTGTTCTACTGCTCTCCGTGCCAGCAGCGCTGCCACCCTTCCCGCGGACCGCTGGCCAAGCACCGGCTGCTGCCGCCGACTCAAGCGCAGGCGGGGAACGCGCAGCCGGCAGGCGCCTCCGCTCGCAAACAGGCGACTTGCGTAGATCACGAAACCGAGAACTACAGCATGTACTGCGTCAGCTGCAAGACCCCCGTGTGCTACCAGTGTCTGGAGGAGGGCAAACACGGCAAACATGACGTGAAGCCCCTGGCCGCCATGTGGAAACAACACAAGGTAATTAACACTGTGACACTGTGGCTGTACCATGTAGTACAGTGATGCTATCACATGGCAAAACCATGGTACTTTCTAAAATTCATGTGACAACATGGTATGTTACTGTAAGGTACTTTCAAGAGTACCATCATGGTACTCATCTTGAATCAATCAATCAACCAATCAAACAAACGTTGGTAGGCTACTCTTGATATATGGTATCAACAAGTTCCAAAATGAAGAAATTATTTTATGTTGAACTTTTAAAGATTGTATCACTTGTGTTATATTTGGATCCCCTGCTGTGGTTCCATAAAGTTTTTTTTTAGAATTTAATCAAAAGAACCAAAATAGTTCCAAAATGTTTATATAGTGAAATAAAGTTGCAAATAGAAGAACCATTTTAGGTTCTCCAAAAAAACATCCCCCCCCCCTCATGGTTCCATGAAAGTTAAAGGTTCTTCATTGAACTATTGATTAGGGTTGCCAGGTTTTCACAACAAAACCCGGCCAATTGCTACTCAAAACTAGCACAATATAACATTATTGGGGTCGCTTCAACCCGCAGACATGAAACACCACCCGTGACGACAGTGTTAAAGTAATTCCGCACAAAACCCATGGGCTTGTCAACACTGCTATTGATACTAAAACTTTTTTTTGAAAGTTTAAGTGAAAAAAATGTATATAGCATCCTTTTCAGATTCCAAACATGAGATCTCAACAATTTATGGATTATATTCTTGTGGTATTTCATGTATGTATTAATGAAACATATAGTCTATTTATCACTAAAATAAATTAAAATAACTGTAACTCAGTCATCACAGTCATTAACAAGTCATTCAGTTAATTATTTTTTTTGTTGGCATTCAGTAAAAACTCAGAATATTGTCCAATACTTCTCAATACTTTCAATACTTTTACAGTTCCTTTTTTTTAGAACCTTGACATTCGTTTGAAAATGTTTTTTTTTTTTAATTCTCCTTTTGTGTTCCACATACATCATAAAAGTTTTATATGATGGTGAGTAAATAATGCCAGATTTCTTCAGTCCATTTTCAGAGTGGTGTTA
This sequence comes from Labeo catla, assembly GCA_012976165.1. Lineage (NCBI taxonomy): Eukaryota > Metazoa > Chordata > Actinopteri > Cypriniformes > Cyprinidae > Labeo > Labeo catla. The sequence goes on from VONZ01000387.1 coordinate 522,078, forward strand.
TTTGAATAACCTTGGAAGAGTACGCAGATATACCGAATAAGGAATAAAATCTATTCAATCTATTGAATATGATTTTCCGCTAATAAATGCATGTTCTTGTTAAAGTGCCGCAGGAGATGGTTCACATTTTTGGTTTAGACTACTGAAGTCAAAACAGTTCACACTTAAGCTGTGTCAGTACACACTCATACACACTGTCCACTCTCGGATTGTACTCGTGCTTGTCTCTGCCCCTTCAGCTTTGCTCTGTGTGTGTGTTATGTGTGTGAGTAGGTCAGTGTAAGTGCCTTATGCTGTACAGTATGTGTGTGCGCTGCTGTGGAGTGGCAGGGGGTTGTAGGAAATTGAGGAAAGCTTGTGTAGTGGATGGAGCGAGTCACGATGTGTGTGTGCTGTTTTATTGTAGGCGGGGAGGAACTGTGTGAGTGTATATGAGTCAGTCTAAATTCTACCCTCCCGCTGGGCCTCTTTTTTTTTGCTTCACGCACTTTAATGGATTCAGATGGAGCCGACAGAACAGATAATTTTGCACGTATTGCTCAAAGCTGTCAGACTGATCAATTAAATTAGAACACACCTTTAGCCCTTAATTTAGCCTCAATCTCTCTAATCCCACGTTGGGGCACTTTTGGGTCGTAATCATTAAAGTGGTGATTTTAGCAGTGTGCTAGTCATTTATGAAGCAAAAATGGGCTGTGAATTATGAAGATGGGACATATATGTTGATTTTAGTGAATAAAACATTAGGTTGGAGTTTAAAGTGCTGATGTCTAATGATTCCCATCCATTTTGATACTTAAGAAGCGAGAAATCTCATCGACTGTAAGATTTATTGCTGGATTACACATAACCTGCTGTGCTAGGAAATATACGGTATAAAGAGAGATGTACAGTATAAAGTAAAGATACAGGCTGATAAAATATTCTCTGTTAAGCCTGAATCAGCCAAGACATATCTTTTCAGATCTTTTTAAAGTCTAAAATAAGAAATAAAATCAAGGTTTGAAAAGTGATATAATGTCGCAAATATGAGTCAAAATTACAGTAAATAAAGTCACATTGTAAAATATAAAGTCGCGATTAGGCGAAAGGGACAGTTGTGAAATATAAAGTGACACTGTGAGATATAACGTTGCAATTGCAAGAAATAAACTCACAGTTGTGAGATATAGTCACACATAGTTTATATATTTAGATATAAAGTCATGTTGTGCAATATAAAGCCACAATTATGCTAAATAAAGTCGCATTTGTGAAAAATAAAATCACATTGTAAAATATAAAGTTACAATTATGCTAAATAAAGTCACAGATGTGAAAGATATAGTGACATTGTAAGATATAAAGTCGCAATTACAAGAAATAAACTCACAGTTGTGAGACACAAAGTCACAACTATTAAAAAAGTCACAATTATTTTGATATAAAGTCACGCTGTGCAATGTAAAGTCACAATTATGCTAAATAAAGTCGCATTTCTGAAAAATAAAAGCACATTGTAAAATATAAAGTTAATTATGCTAAATTTAGTCACAAAGGTGAAAGATATAGTGACATTGTAAGATATAAAGTTGCAATTACAAGAAATAAACTCATAATTGAGACAGTCACAATTATTAAAAAAGTCACAATTATTTTGATATAAAGTCACGTTGTGCAATATAAAGTCAGTTATGCTAAATAAAGTTGCATTTGTAAAAAAAACCACGTTGTAAAATATAAAGTTATAATTATGCTAAATAAAGTCACAAATGTGAAAAATATAGTGACATTGTAAGATATAAAGTTGCAGTAACAAGAAATAAACTCACAATTGTGAGACATAAAGTTACAATTATTAAAAAAGTCACAATTATTTTGATACAAAGTCACGTTGTGCAATATGAAGTCACAATTATGCTAAATAAAGTCACAACTGTGAAACGTATAGTGACATCGTGAGATATAATGTTACAGTTTCAAGACATAAAGTCACAATTTGTAGGTAAAAAGTTACATTGTATAATATTAAGTCACAACTATGCTAAATAAAGTTGGAATTGTGAAACGTAGAGTTACATTATCAGATACAAAGTCACAATTACAAGAAATAAAGTCACAATTGTGAGATATAAACTCACAATTACAGAAAAAATATTCACAATTTAATGATATAAAGTCACATCATGCAATATAAAGTCAGTTATTCTGAGTAGTCAGATTTGTGAAACATACTGTAAAATCACATTGTGCAATATAAAGTCACAATTACAAGAAATGAAGTCATTATTATGAGATATAAAGTCACAATCATAAAAAATAGTCACAATTTCAAGATATAAAGTCATATTTTGTAATACAAAATCACAATTTTGCTAAATAAACTAAAATTATAACATAATTTTACAATTGCAAGAAATAAAGTCGCAATTTTGAGAAATTATGTTGCAATAAAAAGTAGAAATAATAAAAAGTAAAGTCACAGTTCATTTTTTTGCATTTTTTTTTTTTACTTGTGTTCACCTGTCACTACTTCAATTTGTTTAGAGCGTATTGATTTTGTATTGACTTATTTATTTCCCTGCGCCGTGCATGTATTTGAGGACTTTTAGAAGATGTTGTATTGCTGTGGAACTCAGCTAAAGTCAATATACACACTCCTATAGTGGATTACTATTAGCTGACCCTTGACCTCTGAACTCTGACCCCTTCTTTAAACACTACCCATCACCCTGACCCTGACCTCCTACAGAGACATCTGTCCTCTAAATAGTGCCGAGAGTCAAGAGTACGAAGAAATGTTCATGTGGCTGTATACGTGTGCTGCAAGCAGATGGCTAGTTGTCACACTTTTTATTCCAGTGAGTACTGAAAAGCCTAGAATCCTTCAAGTCTTGGCTGAAAAGCTGCCGACACACACAAAAAGTGATTCAGGTCATCACACGACAACCTTACACTAAGAAAAATGATACTTTGGATCAACCTTAAAACTCAAATTTGTTGAAGTATTAGTCAAATAGATGTGTTTTGATTAAAACCTTACATTTGGATAAATATTGATAAATAAAATTAAATGCATGGACGTCACCAAATTAACATATAAAAAGAATAAAAATGGCTCTAGCATTAGTACACATAATATACATGTCTTCTGTCAACAGCCCTCTATGTGTGGAAATGCCAATGGACGTTACTAAAATAAAATATAAAGTGAATCAAAATGAGTCTAGTGCCTAGACACATAATGCAGGAATGCCGTCTCTTGCCACACATATTCATAAATACAGTGTGTGGGAATAGCTGTGACCTCCTCCTCCACACACATTCATAACACGCAATGATGATTTCGCCTCGCATGCACACACACGCACACACTAGCAGATCGAATGTAGGTTAGATGTTTCAGACTGAAATATGCAGTACCACTCCTCCATATGCCATCGCTGGGGACTGTGTGTGTATGTGTGTGTGTGTAAGGAGCCCTTTTCACGCTTTTTCCTGCCGGCTATCTGTGACCAAGGAAACAGCTCAGTAAACTCAGGCCACTGACTGAAGCGATCTTAATACAGACCAGACTTCAGCAAATAAGACATGGAAGCATACTGTATCTGGAACGTTTCTTGAAGAAATTGAAAAGGTTAAAAAAAGAAAAAATACGGAGATAACTAATAACTTATCAACTATAAGTTTTATTGCTGGATTACACACAATAACCTGCTACATACATATATACTGTATATACACATATACTGTATATAGAGAGGTGTGCAGTATGAAGTAAAGATACAGGCTGATAAAATATTCTCTGTCAAGTCTGAATTAGTTTGATGTCTTTTCAGATCTTTTCCCAGTGAGACTGTATGGAAACCTGTTTTAACCCTTGAGTAAAAAATAGACATCATTTTGAGATACAGTTTAAAAATAAGAAATAAAATTAGACTGTGAGATATATAGTAACATTGTGATATGAAGTCACAATTACAATAAATAATGTCACATTGTGAAATACAATTCACAATTGCGAGACTGTGAGATCCAAAATTACAGTGAATTAAATAAAGTTGCAATTATGAAAAATAAAGTCACAGTCATGAGTAATAAATTCACAATTTGGAAATATAAAGTCACATTGCAAAATATAAAGTCACAGTTAGGGTTAAAGAACAAATTGTGAAATATAAATTGATGTTTTGAGATATAAGGTTATCAGAAATAAAATCGTAGTTACAAATGCAATTAAAAAAGAAAGTCACAATTTGTAGATGTAAAATCACATTGTAAAATATTAAGTTACAGTTATGCTACAGAAAATCACAATTGTGAAATACACAGTGACATTGTGAGTTATAAAGACACAATTGTGAGATAAAGTCAGAATTATAAAAAATTGTCACAATTTGAAGATATAAAGTCCCATTGCGCAATATAAACGCACAATTATACTAAATAAAGTCACATTTGTGAAAAATAAAGTGACATTGTAAGATATAATGTTATAATTACAATAAATAAAGTCACAATATGGAGATATAAAGTCACTCTGTAAAATAATCACCACTATGCTAAATAAATTGTGAAACAAAATCACATTGTAAAATATTAAGTCACCATTAATAGATATAAAGTCACAATTATAAAAAATGGTCACAATTTGAAGATATAAAGTCACATTGTGCAATATAAAGTCACAATTATGCTAAATAAAGTCGCATTGTGAGATATAATGTTATAATTACAATAAATAAAGTCACAATATGGAGATGTAATGTCACTCTGTAAAATAGTCACCACTATGCTAAATAAAGTTGTGATTGTGAAATATACAGTGAAATTGTCACAGTTACACAGTTATAAGAAATAAAGTCACAGTTACAAAACATAGTCACAACTGTGAGGTATAAGGTCACAATGATAAAAAATAATCTCACAATTATAAAAAAAAAATTGTCACAATTTGGAGATATAAAGTCACATTGTGCAAAATAAAGTAAAAGTATAATAAGATAATTTTACAGTTACAGGAAATAAAGTCACAATTATGAGAAATAATTTAATTTTTTCTGTGTTTTTACTTTTTTTTCTGTGAGGTATAAATAGGCCTCCATAGAATGAAAAAATTGCTATGACGTACTTGTGTTCACCTGTCACCACTTCAATTTGTTTAGAGTGTATTGATTTGACTTTCAGCTAATAAGACATGAAAACATTGTAGCTAGACCATTTCTTAAAGAAAATGAAAAGATTACAAAAATAAAACTGTTTTTGTTTTTGTAAAATTCATGAAATACAGAAATAACAGATCACATTTTGTTGACTTTGTTGATGTTTGTGCAGCCGGCTGAAGTCAAAGATGGTCAGCCAGCAGGGTTTGATATGCAACTATTCATAAAGAAGACAGGAAAAGACAGAAAGAGAGAGAGAAATAAATATAGAGAGAAAGCTTTGCACACCCTCCTACAAATGTGACCTGTCCTGTTCAACGCCTAAATACAGAATCCTGTAATACAGCAGGTTTCCATGGTTACACATGAATATTACGTCAATGTTTCATTTTCCCACACAACTGAAAAGAACCATCAATGACTGTGGTTTCTTTAGACAGGCTGAATAGACAACCTCTCACCACCCTACTGTGAAAAAAAAAATGTCCAGGTCAAAATCTGTAGACTTAAATTTAAAATATTCTTCTCAATTTTTTTTTTTTTAAAAAGTAGAAAATTTATTTGATATGAAGAATATACAAAGCTTACATTTTAGACCACTGAAATTTTTCACATTGTGACATTATTTTGTATTATATAAAATTTTCAGTAGCACTTTACAATAAGGTTCTATTAGTTAATGTTAGTTAATGTGTTAACTAACATAAACAAACAATTATTTATCATTTATTACATTGTTTATTAATCTTTGATAATGTTAGTTAATAAAAATGCAAAAAAAAAAAAAAATAAATAAAAAATAATAATAATAGTCATGTTAATTCACAGTGGATTAACTAATGTTAACAAGCACAACTTGTTTAATAATGCATAAGTAAATGCTGAAATTAACATTAACCAGGATGAATAAATGGTGTAGAAGTATTGTTCATTCTTAGTTCATGTTAACTAAAGTAGTTAACTAATGTTAACTAATGAACCTTATAGTAAAGTGTTACCAAATTTTATCCAAAAATTCTTACCGTTGTAATGTTTCCACATATTTTACTTTTTTGTAATGTATTCTAAATGGTGGTTGTTAGTAATATAAGATTTCCATGATTCAGTGAGTTTTACTATTTAAGTTACAATTAGATAATATATAATTATTTTTAGTGTATTATAATAATAACTTTGGCCGTTCTGCTTTTCTTTTTTTTTTTTCTTGAAAAAAAAATCTTATTGAATTTTTTTTTCTTTTAATTCTGGGGTTAAATGTTACTGTTCCTGAAATGTTTCACGACCACATTAGTGAATATTGCCTTAAAAGAGAAGTCCACTTCCAAAACAAAGATTCACATATGATGTACTCACCCCCTTGTCATCCAAGATGTTCATGTCTTTCTTTCTTCAGTTATAAAGAAATTGTGTTTTTTGAGGAAAACATTTCAGGATTTTTCTCCATATAATGGACTGATATGGTGCCCCGATTTGAACTTCCAAAATGCAGTTTAAATGCGGCTTCAAACGATCCCAAATGCGGTTGTGAATGATCCCAGCCGAGGATGGAGGGTCATAAATAAAATAACCGATCGTTACGCTAGATAAGACCCTTCTTTCTCAGCTGGGATCGTTTACGGCCGCGTTTGGGATCGTTTGAAGCCGCATTTAAACTGCATTTTGGAAGTTCAAATCGGGGCACCATATCAGTCCATTATATGGAGAAAAATCCTGAAATGTTTTCCTCAAAAAACACAATTTCTTTATGACTGAAAAAAGAAAGACAGGAACATCTTGGATGACAAGGGGGTGAGTACATTATATGTGAATCTTTGTTTTGGAAGTGGACTTTTTTTCTTTTTTTTCAAGTGGAAATTTTATTCTGTTCTTCATGAAGACCCAATACGAAGAATATGAGTCTAAAGGGCTTTTTTTTGTAGATGTTGACAAATGTGGTCACTATAAAGCTACATAGAAATTCTGGTAACACTTTACAATAATTTGTTAACATGAATGAACAATAAGCAGTACATTTATTACACTATTTATTAATCTTTGTTAATGTTGGTTAATAAAAATACAGTCGTTCATTGTTTGTTCATGTTAGTTCACAAACACAACTTATGATTTTTATAATGCATTTGTAAATACTGAAATTAACATTAACTGAGATTATTACATGTTGTGGAAGTACTTTTCATTCTTAATTCGTGTTAACTAATGTAGTTAACTAATGTTTGAAGTAGAAGACTTATCTTTAATTTACGGCTTTGAAAAATCACGTTTTACAGTGTACTTACGGCGTTGCTATGTATATTGGAATATATTAAATATATTGGAGTGATGAGTATAAACAAACCTCAGGCTCCTTAGTGTTTTCCACTAGTAACACCCATCCTAAATCCCTCTGACTGCAATTAATCCAAATTTGTCTTGCAGCATCACAGACTGAATAAAATACTCATGAGCAAAAAGCAAAACTAATGAATGCAATCAAGGGAAACGGCTAAAGAATTGACAAATGAGCATGTAACCTTCATTTTGTTGTTTAGAGCAAGATTTGCTTCTCATTTCTTAGCACCATTCTGACGTTCTGTCAAATATTCAGTTAAAAATTGATGACGGCAGTGACTTTCTCTCTTTCCATTTCATATATCAAACCACAGAGATGTACAGCTAAATGGAGGCGAGAGACAGAGAGGGATGTTGTGATCAGTAGGAAGATTTGTGTGAGCAGGTCAGATGGGTGATTGGTTGTGCTGACCTCCAGATGTACAGCATTAATCACACAGCTGCCCACAGAGACAGAGACAAAAGCTCTGCTCCAAAACCTAATGAGCTGCTTGCAGTACAAAAATCATTTTCTTCATTAGTCATTTTGTCCTGTTTAACAATAAAAAATGTTATAGGATTCTTAAAACGAGATATATTTATTGGATAAGATATTAAGATATTAATGAGATATTGTTATTTATTACATATTGTGTATTTCCCCTGCCATCTATAAGATGTTTAAATGTTCAGCATTATTGTAACATACCTAATATTGTCCAAATGTGCAGCATCACATATATCTTTCACAGGCAAGTGATCCCATAACGTAGTGTTATAAGCATCCAAGATGGCCAGTGCAGTGAGAGAAATGTTAATTATAAATATATTTCAGTTAGTACAGAAAATTATGTTTATCACAATTTAATCAAATTAAAAATAGTAATTAAGTTTCTCACTTGGGATATTATGTATTCCTTCTCTTTATTATGGCTATGCAAAGCACTTTGGATTATGATTTTGAATGAAACATGTTTTATAAATATTAAATATTTACAGTTTTTGTATGATCTGTTTACACCCCACTGAAGGTTAGGGTACGGCCACATTTACTACAGTTTGGCAAATGTTTATGGGTGAAATCCAGTAATTTCAATAGGAATCTGTGAATTTCATAAATATTTCCCCATGCAGATTTTGCAACAGGTTCAGTTGGTCACACAAATTTTCTAGCAGAAAGCTGCTTGGTTTGAAAGTTCGGGTTGTGCATCAAACATCCCTACTATTAACAACAGACAATGGAACTATGTATTGTATGTAAATGTATTTTTCAGAATTCATTTCATAAACCTTTTTATAAGGTTTCAAAATCACAAGTTTTCATACAAATCAAGTCATACAACTCTACATTTGCTTATCAGATTAGGCTGTCCAAAGCAGTCATTTATGAATAATTTATGATGGTTATAATATGGAATCCGTATTAAATCCATACGAGACATAAGCTCCTTTCACACCGCAGTCCTGGTAAATTACCATAAAATTACCAGTATGACTTTACCGGTAAATACACAAATATGCTGTTCACACAAGCAACGGCTTTCTGACTTATACCGTAAGAGACCATTTACACATCAGCACCAAAATGCCAATAAATTCTGTGATGTCACTAGTTTGCAAAAGTAGATTTTTCAGAAAAATGCAAAATACCCACCACCAGGCTCACCATCGAATCTGAGACATGTGTTTTTGTCTGCCATGAGCTAAGAATTTCGATAGGACACTTGAGCCTGCGACTGACGGTTTAGGAGTTATAAGCGATTTCGTACTTTTGTTCGCTGTAGCACCCCCATCAGGCCGACTGAGGTGAGCCCTGAGGTGGTGTGAGTACTACCATCCCTCCAAGTTTCAAGTCTCTATGACTAACGGTTTGGTCTACACGATCAGTTCGCAGAGAGAGATTGCAGATCCGTGACCATTCTAACAATTAAAGCAGAAAGTTTACAAAGCAGCAGAGCTTTGTGAACAGCTCAAAGTAATTATGTCATCTCCATAATAATGGTATGATTGTTTGTTATTCGTCAGCATGTTCTACATGCTCACACCGGTAATTTTGTTCCGCATTCACACAGAGCACACAGAGTAAATTGCCAGAACGAATTTACTGGTATTTTTGAAAAGGTCTTCTTGCTCCTATCGGTAATTAACCAGTAATTTACCAGTTAAAGGAGAAGTCCACTTTCAAAACAAAGATTCACATAAAATGTACTCACCCCCTTGTCATCCAAGATGTTCATGTCTTTCTTTCTTCAGTCGTAAAGAAATTATGTTTTTTGAGGAAACATTTCAGCATTTTTCTTCATATAATGGACTGATATGGTGCCCCGAAAATGCAGTTTAAATGCGGCTTCAAACAATCACAAATGTGGTTGTAAAAGATCCCGGCTGAGGAAGAAGAGTCTTATGTAGTGAAATAATCGGTTATTTTCATTAAAAAAAATACAATTTAAATACTTTTTATTCTCAAACACTCGTCTTGTCTTGCTCTCATTGAACTCTGTGTATTCTGGCTCAAGACAGTTAGGGTATGTCGAAAATCTCCAATCGTATTTTCTGCCTCAACTTCAAAAATCATTTTAAAATCTTCCTACATCGCTGCAGAAGTACCGACCCAGTCTTTGCAAAGTGAACATGCAGGAAGATCAAACACCCTTAACCAAAAAGGTAAAACAGCGATATAGGACGATTTTGAAGTTGAGGGAGAACATGAGATGGGAGTTTTTCGACATACCCTGTCATGAACTGGAAAAAAACAGCCCAGGCAGAGTGAGACAAGACGAGCGTTTGACATTAAAAAGTATATAAATTGTATTATTTTTATGAAAATAACTGATCGTTTCGCTAGGTAAGACCCTTCTTTCTTGGCTGGGATTGTTTACAAACTCATTTGGGATCATTTGAAGCCGCATTTAAACTTCATTTTGGAAGTTCAAAATCAGGGCACCATATCAGTCCATTATATGGGGAAAAATGCTGAAATATTTTCCTCAAAAAACATAATTTCTTTACGATTGAAGAAAGAAAGACATGAACATCTTGGATGACAATGTGGTGAGTACATTATATGTGAATCTTTGTTTTGGAAGTGGACTTCTCCTTTAAAGTCTGTATGTGTGAAAGGGGCTATAGTTTGTCCTATATTTTAGCATAGAAAATCTAAACAGCTGAAGACTCAGTATTTTTTTGTATTTTTTGTATACAGTACAGTTTAGCATATACACTAAGTATCAATGTTAAAAATGACAGATTAGAATGGAAAACAAATTGTGAAAGATGGATGTGAAACAATTAAACCCTTTGTGTGAGTTGTATGAGAGCTTGACAAACAGAAGCTGCATTTGACAGCAGGGGAAGGATCAAGGAGGATCAAGGGAGCGTAGCTAGCATTAGCTAACTTACATTTGTTGGATTTTTACTAATTCATTTCATTGGTTCAATGAAATTCACTTTTGTTTTTCTAGATTTCTTGCTGAGCTAATTACAATGTCTGAATTAGAAAGTTACAGTTCTTTCTTGTTTATTTTTAGTGTTAATTTTTAAAACTGAGGTAATGTTGTATATCAGTGAACCAAAGTCAAAGTGATTGCATGTCAAACGCATTTAGCACTTAGTTCAGTCAAGTAGTGATTGTCCTCTTTATAGCTAGCTACACACACATAGCTGCTGGCATACACTCTGACTTCGCATTACATTTTGTTTTTGTTGTGTGGTCAGTAGTATAAACAAATGGAGAATGTCTGTCTTGTAAAACTGGTGACCCTATTTTTGGGGGTCCATTTCAGTAAGGATGCTGCCTTGAAAGGTCTCTGCCTATGAAGAGGTACTTTACTACATTTTGGAAGACAGTCAGAAAGGGCGGTAGTTTTAGATGTGTATTTAGCGCACACTCCCTGAGGACTCACTATCAAGGTCACTACTACTACTACAGATTTGTATTGTCTTCTACACACACACACACACACATAAACACACACATTAAACAAACACACAGTCTCAGTCCAGCAAACATGCTGATAAGCCAAGTGCCCAATTGCTCTGTCAAAAAAATCAACCAACAGCAGTTACTGAAATGTCATACATGTCTCTGTGATGTCCTGAACACACACACACACACACACTGCTCATCTTCCACTGTCTCTAAATTCAATTCCCGTCTCATCAGCTCTTCATCACATTGCTCTGCTGAAGTAGATAATGGGATAATAGCGCTTCGTCCTTTAGCAAGATAGAGAGCCTAAATAAAGAAGCTCCACTTGTGATTTCATATTAGCATAGTATTTTTCTCAGAGCTCCTCATTATTCCAGATTCCTTTCTTTTTATCTTTCTTTTTTTCTTTGTTGTTTTACTGTAAAATATTTTAGAAAGGATAAACCTCATTAATGTTATAAGTGAAATATATTTGACCTCATCTGTGTAAGTGAGTCTGACCACCTGACCTTTGCGCCGACTATGGTTGATAAACTACAACTACGTGACATTTTGGACTTTAAAGTCTGTTAACACCATTTTAACAAAGCAAGGGAAGACAACCGATCCTTTGTTTCTTTGTTTGATTCATTGGTTGAAATTAGCTTGAGTAGCGTGAAGGAGGGCCAGATTGTAGAGGGTCTATGGACACAAAAGAGGGGTGGGACGGTGACCCTGAAGCATCATTGACCCCAGCGGTGTCCCGGTGTCTTCTTCTCGATCACACAGGCACACATACTGGGAGAAGTGGGCCATGAGAAGGGTATCTGTCAGAGTCTTGTTAGCAGGCTGGACAGCTTGCCTGGGCAGATGGCACGTTAATAGAGCGAGGAGATATGTCTGTGTGTGTGCTTGTGTTTGTTTATGTGTGTTTCTTTCGTTGATTTAAGACTCAGAGATCGAAGAAGGCCAGGGAAGGCCCTGAGGAAGAGGAGCAGGTGGGAAGGAAATGTGTGTGTCTGTATGTGTGTGTCTCTGTGGACTCGTGCCAGGGTGTTTTCCACAGACCTGAGTGATCATTAGTCAAACCAGAGACCCTACGAAGAGACCCTCTGTTGTGTGCATTATGGGAGCCTTGTTTAAAAAAATAAAATAGATCTTATCTAAGCAATAATCATAAGGTTTGGTTCTGATTCTTTGGTTCTTTGAATTCTTTTAAAGGTTTGGAGTCAGTAAGAAGTATTAATGTTTATGAAAGTCTCTTATGCTCAACTACACTGGATTTATGTGATCAGGAATACAATAATATTGTATATATCATTACAGTTTATAAAGTCTGTTTTCTATTTTTAATATATTTTAAAATGTAATTTAATTGTGTGATGCAAAGATGATTTTTCAGCACCATTACTCCAGTCTTCAGTGTCACAGAAATCAATATGCTGATTTAGTGCTCAAGAAACATTTATTATTATCAATTTTGAAAACAGCTGTGTTGCTTAATATTTCTACGGAAACCATAATATTTTTTTTTTTCAGGATTCTTTGATGAACAAAACAAAACAAAAAAGTTAAAAAGAACATTGCAGTTGCCATTGTGCTTAGTATTGCTATACACTGCATGAATAGGCACGCTGATAGAACTAGTTAAATAGAACATATTGATCTTTTCTCACTTTTTTTCCCTTTCACTGAGAAATCTGCTGGTGAGTGCTTTTTCAGGGTTTCTACTAAATGTGAATTAATGAGTTGTGCATCTTGGTTTAGGTTCTCACTCCAGCTGCTGTCAAATGTCTGTCGGGCTCAGGCTGAGGGTTTTGTTAGAGATCAGATAAAAATTAGGTAGTTGGTGTATGTAGTACAATAGGCTAAAAGTTTTTTTTTTTAAAGTTATATTTTTGGGCTTTTTGTTACTTTAATTATTCAGACAGGACAGTGGAGAAAATGACAGGAACGTATTGGGTAGAAAGAGGGGAGCGGGATCGGCATAGGACCTTGAGACGGGAATCAAACTCGGGTCACCATGAGTGCAGTTGCGCTGTATATGTTGGTGCATCAACCACAAGGCTATTGGCACCGACAATAGGCTAAAAGTTTAACTGTAAAGAAACCATAATGCAAAGCTGTTGTTTGCTTTGAGAAGATCATATTGAAATTATCTTATTCCTGCTGCCTGTGGATTATGGAGGTCTAGTAAACCTCTGGGCAAAGCCTCTCGTGACTGGGTATTAAGTTGACAGTGACAGTGTTTCAGTAATCTAAAGCCGATTCTGTACAGACCTGATATAATGCATCAAAATCATTCAGATCCTGACAGTTGAGTTTTGTTTCGGAAAAGGTTAACAGGACAAATTTGATTAATTGATTGATTGACATATTGCAATAGTGAACGTTTTAGGACTAGTTCATATTCTAGTTGAGTTGAGCATTGTTGGCTTGGTGTTAGGTGATGGAAATGTTAGGTGGTGTTTCAGAACGTTTGGAAAGTTTTGTGGGGCTTGGGGGATATTAAGTAATGTTTAAGGGTTCTGGGAAAAGGGTAAAGTTGGATTAGCAGAACTAGTTCATTGTCTTGTATTCCAGGATGTTGGTTGGTTGTTTGAGGATGCTGGGGAATGTTGAATTGGCAGGACTGGATTATGGTGTTGTAAGGCACCTGGGTGCAGGTTTTGGAGGCCCCACAGAAATGTTGTTTGGGGTTTTAAAGATGCTGGAAATGTTGGCTAGTGTTTTAGTGGTGGTATTTGAGGATGTTGGGAATGTTGAGTAGCATTTGAGGATGCTGTGAATGTTAGGTGGTGTTTGAGGATAATGGAAATGTTAGGTGGTGTTTGAGGATTTTGGGAATGTTGAGTATCATTTGAGGATGCTGGGAATGTTAGGTGGTGTTTGAGGATTTTGGGAATGTTAGGTTGTGTTTGAGGTTTTGGGAATGTTGGGTGGTGTTTGAGGATGCTGGGAATGTTGAGTAGCATTTGGGATGCTGGAATGTTAGGTAGTGTTTGAGGATAATGGAAATGTTAGGTGATGTTTGAGGATTTTGGGAATGTTGGGTGGTGTTTGAGGATGCTGGGAATGTTGAGTAGCATTTGGGATGATGGGAATGGTGGGTGGTGTTTGAGGATTTTGAGAATGTTGGTTGGTGTTTGAGGATGCTGGGAATGTTGAGAAGCAGGGATGCTGTTTGGGATGCTGGGAATGTTGGGTGGTGTTTGAGGATAATCGAAATGTTAAGTAGCATTTGAGGATGCTGGGAATTTTGGGTGCTGTATGAGGATTTGGGGAATGTTGAGTAGCATTTGAGGATAATGGAAATGCGGAGTGGTGTTTGATGATTTGGGGAATGTTGGGTGTTGTTTGAGGATAATGGAAATGATGCGTGGTGTTTGAGGATGCTGGGAATATTGGGTGGTGTTTGAGGATGCTGGGATAGTTGGGTGGTATTTGAGGATAATGGAAATGTGGAGTGGTGTTTGAGGGTAATGAAAATATTGAGTGGTGTTTGAGGATGCTGGGAATATTGGGTGGTGTTTGAGGATGCTGGGATAGTTGGGTGGTATTTGAGGATAATGGAAATGATGAGTGGTGTTTGAGGGTAATGGAAATATTGAGTGGTGTTTGAGAATGCTGGTATTGTTGGGTGGTGTTTGAGGATGTTAGGAAATGTTGAATTGGCATGGTGCCATGAGGCCCCTGAGAGAACACCTTTGGAGGATGTTGTTTGAGGATGTTTGTTAATGTTTGATGGTCTTGGAGGGAGTCAGGCATTGTTGAGTAATGTTTCAAAATATTTTGAAGATTGTAGGTAATGCTGGGTGACATTTTAGGATGCTAAAAAAATGAAAGGTAATGTTTGAGAATGCTCATATTGTCTCTTTGAAGATTTTGAAATTGTTGGGTGTTGTTTTAGAATGCTGGGTATTGACAGGGCCATATCAGGATCCTGTGTGGTCTCTGGGTAGTCGGCCTTTATATTGCTATTAATTCATTAGAATGAATGGCTACTTTTTATTGGCTGTCAAGAGAGAAACATACTTCATGTCCACATAATATTTTGGTTATGGCATGTACCAGCAGGGGTGGCTGCCCATGCCATCCAGCCAAACCTTGACCCCCTGAGTTTGAATATGTCGGGAATCTGGGGTATGTTTAAGAATGTTGGGAATGATGGGTGGTATTTGAAGATTCCAGGTAATGTTGGGTTGTTCAGGATGCGAGATAATGCTAGATGGTATTTTAGGATGCATGGAATGTTAGGTAGAAAATAGTGGGAATGTTCAGTGGGATGTAGCTAATGAATGTGCTACATTAATTTATGCAGGTTTTTAAGTGTGTGAAGATAGTGTCTGGTGATGATGTATAAGTGATTAAAATGTGTGATGCAAGTGTGCATAATAGTTATACAGTGGAGCACAACATTTAATCTGTTTAATGCAACATTAATAGTTTTAACTGAATTGAGGTTACATAACATACACTCACAGCTCTATTAATTCATTATGTTAAGCAAATGATTTCATTGACCCATGTTTATGTGTGCAGTGTCAGCTGTCCCAGGCGTTGAATGGAGTGTCTGACAAAGCCAAGGAGGCCAAAGAGTTCCTGGTGCAACTGAAGAACTTGCTTCAGCAGATACAGGTACGTAACACAACAAAGCCATCTGATGAAGAGTTATGTATTAAAAATGTGTAAATGATGTAAACTCATCAAATATTAAATGTTCATACAGGTTGCCAGTTGAATGTGCTCCTTTCAGTTTCATACAACAAGCCTATGTTTTGAACACTTGTGAATAAAAAATTGCCTTCACATCAGAGCAGAAATAATAACATAGCCTAATCAAAACAGCCATGCTCGAATATTAGCATCTCCTCTTTGATTTATGAGTGTCTCATTAAATATGCAAATGAATGTCTCGTTAAAAATGAAGTGGGGTAATTATAACGTTCAGCATGTATCCAACAAACATGCCATATGTGAGATGTTAACATGAATTTTGTTAGCATGTTTATGCATTGCATATCAAAGGTTTTGATCATCTAAAGCAGGGGTTTCAACCAGGGTTCCATCAACCCCTGGGGTCTCGCAAGGGGGTTTGAAAACAGATAAAAAACATAAAATTCATATTGAAAGTATAAAAATCTTGAATATATGTCAAGTTTGAAGCATTAATTTTCTCTTTACTCTAGAGAAATGAAACTTATACAGCTTAACATTCATTTGTATTGAATGTTGATCAGTGCAATTTTTGCATACAGTTCATACATTGATATGAAAATCATGAGTTTTGAATTGTATTCTGACTGGAGGCCACTGGATTATGAGCTCTGAGCTATTTTTACTCAAGTGAAGAATTTAATGCCCTTTCATACTGCCCAGCAGGCAGAGGCAGAGAGGAAGAGATTGTCCTTAAAAGCTTCTATAAGCAGACTCTGCACTGAAGTGCTATAGTGATCAGTGATTTTCAATGTAATGTGACATACTTGCTCACACAGAGACCCACAAGTCCCACAAAAGGAGTATAGTCTGCATTCAAGCCTGTCCTCTTATTTTAAAATGTACGCATCATACATGCTAATATCAAACGTCGTCTCTTCATCATCGATGTGTAGTAGATGAAATGACTCAGTACCATCAGCCTCAGTGTCAATGTGTGGGTGTAGGTCTCACATCTGAGTCACAACCATGCTCAAAGTGAATGAACGATTAGTTCCGTTCAAAACTCCTACACCACAGACTCCCTCAACTGATCTTTGCCAGCTTTACAAAATGTGTTTTAAAGCTGAAGTGTGTCATTTCTGTGCCACTACGGACACCAAACAGAATAGCAAAAATAATATTTCAAGTTTTTCAAGTTATTCCCTCCATCTTGCACAAACAGGGAGTCCAGCTCCAAACTCAACTGGTTGAGGCCAAGACTGGTGTTCATGGTCCAGTTTGCCTGTTCTGGTGGTGGTGGATGCTGTAACTACACTGTTCTGATGCCTATAAAAGCTTCCAGTCTATTTGATTGACATTGTTAAGTAGCTGTGTATTCTGTAAAAAAAAAACAACAACAACAACTAAGAAAAACTATACCCATATTTTATAGTACTATTGTTGACTTCATTTGAAATGTGATGTGTGTCATTTTGTTTGTTAAATCACTTTCTTAAAGGAGAAGTCCACTTCCAAAACAAAGATTCACATATAATGTACTCACCCATTTGTCATCCAAGATGTTCATGTCTTTCTTTCTTCAGTCGTAAAGAAATTGTGTTTTTGAGGAAAACATTTCTGCATTTTTCTCCATATAATGGACTGATATGGTGCCCCGATTTTGAACTTCCAAAATGCAGTTTAAATGCAGCTGCAAATGATCCCAAATGCAGCTGTGAATGATCCCAGCCGAGGAAGAAGGGTCTTATCTAGCGAATCGATTGGTTATTTTAATTACAAAAATACAATTTAAATACTTTTTAATCTCAAACATTCGTCTTGCCTTACTCTCCTTGAACTCTGTGTATTCTGGTTCAAGACAGTTAGGGTATGCCGAAAAACTCCAACTGTATTTTCTCCTTCAACTTCACAAATCATTTCAAAATCATCCTACATTGCTGCAGAAGTACCGACCCAGTGTTTGTAAAGTGAACATGCAAAGAAGATCAAACACCCTTAACAAAAAAGGTAAAACAGCGATATAGGACGATTTTGAAGTTGAGGGAGAACATGAGATGGCAGTTTTTCAACATACCCTAACTGTCATGAACCGGAAAAAAAAGAGTCCAGGCAGAGCAAGACAAGACGAGCGTTTGGCATTAAAATGTATATACACTGTGTGCAGAATTATTAGGCATGTTGATATTCTGGTCATATTTTTTTTCCAAACACATTTTACCAATTCCAAACCACATCAGTCTTAATAACTACTGTCAATTTTGTATTTAATCATTTATATGTTATATATAATTGTCCGTGAAGGCTGAAAGTGAAAAACTCCTTATATTCAGGTGTGCATAATTATTAGGCATGTTTTCTTTTACAGATAAAATGAGCCAAAAAGATATTTAACCCAGACTGAAAAGTCCAAATTATTAAATGCCCATGAGAAGAATGCAATACTAATGCAATAAAAGAATTTGCAAAGTTAAGACTTGACCATTGGACAGCTAAATGCTTGTTGAGTCTGCATGGTCAGAAAAAACAGGTGGAGAAGAAAAGATGCATGTTAACTGCAAAAGAATTAGAAATTAAGGTGAAGAATTAGGTGTGACACCATCAGGAACCGTTTCCAGTTCTCCAGCGCCCCCATTTTCCAGAACTGCAACCTACCTGGAGTCTTCAGAAGTGCAATGTGTCAGGTTCTCAGAGACTTTGCTTGGTAAAAAATCCTAAAAAATGCCCCTGACTTAATAAGAATAACAAGCTGACGTGTTGTGAAATACATGAAGACAGTTTTTTATAGGCTTTATAGACAGATAAGTTGAGAGTGACTCTTGAAGGACAAGCATCACATCCTCTTGTACCTCTGATTCAAGAATTCATCTTCTAAAAACTGCCAGTAAGTTTTGGGAGTTCATGTTTAGTCTCCTATCCTGAAAAGTCTGACTTGCAGAGATGGGCTAAAATGAACTCCCAAAACCTACTGCCAGTTTTTAGAAGATGAATTCTTGAATCAGAGGATACAAGATGATGTGATGCTTTTCCTTCAAGAGTCACTCTCAACTTATCTGTCTATAAAGCCTATAAAAAAACTGTCTTCATGTATTTTACAACACGTCAGCTTGTTATTCTTATTAAGTCAAGGGCATTTTTTAGGATTTTTTACCAAGCAAAGTCTCTGAGAACCTGACACATTGCACTTCTGAAGACTCCAGGTAGGTTGCAGTTGTGGAAAATGGTGGCGCTGGAGAACTGGAAACGGTTCCAGATGGTGTCACACCTAATTCTTCACCTTAATTTCTAATTCTTTTGCAGTTAACATGCATCTTTTCTTCTCCACCTGTTTTTTCTGACCATGCAGACTCAACAAGCATTTCGCTGTCCAATGGTCAAGCCTTAACTTTGCAAATTCTTGTATTGCATTAGTATTGCATTCTTCTCATGGGCATTTAATAATTTGGACTTTTCGGTCTGGGTTAAATATCTTTTTTTGGCTCATTTTATCTGTAAAAGAAAACATGCCTAATAATTATGCACACCTGAATATAAGAAGTTTTTCATTTCCTGCCTTCACTGACAATTATATATCACATATAAATGATTAAATACAAAATTGACAGTAGTTATTAAGACTGATGTGGTTTGGAATTGGTAAAATGTGTTTGGAAAAAAAATATGACCAGAATATCAACATGCCTAATAATTCTGCACACAGTGTAAATTGTATTATTTTTATGAAAATAACTGATTGTTTTGCTAGATAAGACCCTTCTTCCTCAGCTGGGATCGTTTACAATCACATTTGGGATCATTTGACGCCGCATTTAAACTGCATTTTGGAAGTTCAAACTCAGGGCACCATATCAGTCCATTATATGGAGAAAAATACTGAAATGTTTTCCTCAAAAAACATAATTTCTTGACGACTGAAGAAAGAAAGACATGAACATCTTGGATGACAAGGGGGTGAGTACATTATCTGTAAATGTTTGAGGTTTCACTCTCCCCAACTCTTCACCATCCCCAGCTCCACCTGTATAGATCTGCTCTGATTTTATATTTTATTTATGGGGGTTATTTTATGTTATATGTGCAGCAGTAGTATTTCTTAAATACTCACAGCAACTTGTCTGTGGATGTATTGGGAGCAGCAAGTCTCAGTACTGCTCTGCTGCAGCAGCATAGCAGATCTATTCTGCCAAGACCAAACACATTAACATTGGCATATATTCCCATGCTAAATTCTCAGAAAGTTGTCTTGGCAGAATTAAATTATGGCAGAATTACATTATTTAGTGTTCAGCAGTTTAAAATACAGAAGTTTACAAATGCAAAAATGTTAGCCAATCACATATATAAGTCTGAAAGTTATAATAGCATTTTAAATTCTTAGGGCTCAGACAGATAATGAAACATTATAACAACTAACTTCAGACTACTGGAGAGAGGTTACAATGTTACAAAAGTTCATTGGAGATATATTGTATACACTGTTTTATGGGGTAAATTCTTGAGGCTCACTCTCAGTATCTGTATGCTGTGTGTATGTGTGTAACAGGAGAACGGCGTTGAATTTGAGGCATGTCTGGTCGCTCAGTGTGACTCTCTGATTGAAGCGCTCACTCGGCAGAAGGCCAAACTGCTCACCAAGGTCACAAAGGAGAAAGAGAGTAAGCTAAAGGTAGGTCAAACCACACAACATGCACATCTTTTGTCACTCATTCCTATTCTAAACACTTTTTAACCAGTGTCCACATCGAAAATTAGGAGTAGTATATTACATTTTGTAGTGCTTGTAGCAGTAATTTAAGTGTTAGCCTTTAAGGGTAGTGTGGGAAAAGGTATCCACCATTGGAGTATACATACATACTTCACTAAACAGATGGGCTAGCAGAAGAGAGTTTCTGTAATATAACACACTGTTAAGTGTCACCTCCCGTGAGTTTTTGTCTCATCTGCGCAACTCCATATGGTCAAAATAAAGTAATAAATTAATTAATAATAAATAAATAAATAAATAAATTAATTAATTAATTAAACTTGCAAGGAGTAAAACTTTCTTTACTTAGTACATGATCAAAAATTGGCGATAGCAGTAAATCAGAATTTTTTTTAATACTTTTTTTCCATTTAAAACATATATAAAAACATTTTTGCAAGCACTTGGCTTCCAGCATTGAATAAAAAAAGGTATTTGTGACTTTTAATGTCACAATTGGACTTTTTTCCTCAGAATAGTAAAATATACATTTGCAATTAGACTTTTTCTCTAAGAATTGTGAGAAAAGGAAAAGGGCTTTTATTCCAAAGGGGAACATTCAAAGTATCCTGGTGCTTCTAGAGCCATTTTCATCAGTTCTGGTTGAATTGAAGACCATATAATCACCCACAATCCAGTCGATATGAAGCCCATTTTTCTGTTCTCTAAGATAATTTGGGGCTAATGGTGCAAGTTCCTCCATCTTCCGGGGTCTGTGTGCTCTGCTCAGATAATCAAATAAAGTGTTCTTGTGTTTGCAGTGACAGGAGACGTCATTTTCTACTCTAATTCATTTCTTCCACGCCAGTAGTCTGACAACAGAGCTTTACGCTTGCCCTCTTTCACCACACTGAACACAGGATGAAGGGGGCAGGGGTGCAAAAGTAAACCCGCTCGGTCCAATGCGGTTGTTACAGTATGTTATGGAATCAATCCATATGGTTTTCTATAGATTACATTGATGCAAGATTATATTGTTTATTAGGGGGACAGACAATATCTACAGTTCATGCATCGGAATTTGGGGTTGTAAAATAAAACAGCAACAGAATTAATGGGAAACCATGGTATGTTTCACTCTTTGCACAATAAGATCCTTTGCTTCATTTGATACAGATTAGAGACAGAAGGCTTTGTGATAATTTTAATCATGAAAAGGCTGGCAGACAAAATATAATGAAGGTGATTTTTTTTTCATATATATTCATAAGCTGACAATATTAATGTCTTTAAGACTTGTTAGTTATTTTTTTATTTATTTTTTGATGGCACATTAAACACATTAAACAGTGTTAATCTTTCTGCTTTTGTCTGGTTTAAATGTTCATTTATTTACAACTTAAAGGGTTAATACTGGTTCTGTCAGTTATAATTATACAGTCATTCATCTCCTTCCAGAAACCACTTGACAAGTGCATCATTAAATAATTATGCATTATAATTAATGCAAGAATAAATAAAGAGTGACTGATTTGATCAGCTTGTCTTCACAATTAGATATGGATGGCAAAAAAAAACATGAATGAATGTTTGATAAATGAAATCAGTTTTTTTTGTAATTTAAAAACAATAATATAGCTGCAAGCAGCGATTACCAGGGTTCAAGCGCTTTGGCATTTAAACATTATTTAGCGAGTCTGTAACCACCTAAATCAACAATTTAAAAAAGCATTTTTGGCAAATCCAGGTTTACAATAGAAAATTATGTTTTTTACCATTTGTGACTGTTATAGCACCAGCTGTGTTCCGATCTCCTTAAAACTTTGCATGCTTGTTTAGAATCACCTGTTGTATGTGCTCACCAGGTTTCGTAAAGTTTTGAGTTTTCCTTTGGGCTTTCATTTCAACATTTTTTTTTATAATTACTGACCTAGAGAGTCCAAAGAATTGTACTGCAGTGTTTTTTTCTAGGTTGAGTAAAGAACCTATGACTAGTTTGCAAAAGTAACATCTTCTCAATCATTAAACAAACAATTTAAATTGATAGCAGTGGTTCTAGAGGCAAAGTTGTCCGGAATGAGGAGTTCTATTGTATGACATGAATATCGTGTGTATGTGTGAAATCGTTTATGCCCTTGAAAAATGCAATATCACCCCCAGTGGCTGATTTATTGTAAATTTCCCACAGACCTTTGGGGCTGTGAGTCAAACAGGCCCACCGACTGTCTAATAGGTGCTCAAATGTCACCGGCCAATGGCGGCCTTGTTTTTTGAGATACGTGAATATCCTTATAGACACTTGTGGCACTTTGGACCAAAACCGTTCACAGTGATTTTCATGTTAACATAAATGGTTGCATAGGTATAGCCATTTTTAAGTTTTTCCCTCTTATAGCACCACCAAGTGGCCAAGCTCCATGATTTTTGTCCTGTGGCTTCAGATTGAGCTCTTACATAAGTTTTCAGAGGTGGCGGAGATATCTCATTCCGTACAGTACATTTTGGTGGTCCTTTGCGGCAGTGGGTCGAAAATTCAGCTTTTTTTTTGATAATTGATATTCACTATTTAGAGAATCTTTTTGCATTGGTTTGGTTCCAATCAGGCGAAAAACCTAAGGACTAGTTTGCAAAAGTAGGTTTTTCAAAAAATCCAAAACACCCGCAATTTTGCTTACGAGCCGGCGACTGATGGAGTTATGAGCGATTTCGTTCTTTTGATTGCTGTAGCACCCCCGTCAGGCTGATTGACGTGAGCCTTGGTGACGTTGTAGACAGTATGAGTACTACCATCCCTGCGAGTTTCAACTCTCTATGACTTACGATTTGGTCTCCACGATCAGTTTTACATGGAGATTGCTGATCCTTGGCCATTCCAACGCACATTCCAAAGTTATCCATTGGACATTATCCGAGACCATATTTAGAGTACGGCCTTAAGTTATTTTTTTCTTTTTGAAATTCATTAAGTCATTTAATAATCACCCCGTCTCTGATATTATTATGCAACAAAAACTGTTATGGGATCAGGGCAGGTAAACAGGAACACACAGGATAATGGCTGAAACACTGTATTGATCAATCAACATCCAGGATTGGAATATTTGCTAACTGTGGGGAATATTTGTGACCTTGGACCACAAAACCAGTCATAAGGTCAAAACACCAGAAAGCTGAATAAATAAGCTTAGTTTGTCAGGATAGAAAAATATTTGTGCAATATTTATACAACTATATTGATAAGATATTGAGAAAATCACCTTTAAAGTTGTTCAAATGAAGTTCTTAGAAATGCATATTACTAATCAAAAATTAAGTTTTGATATATTTACGGTAGGAAATTTACAAAATATCTTCATGGAACATGATCTTTACTTACTATCCCAATGATTTTTGGCATTAAAGAAAAATCGATCATTTTGACCCATACAGTGTATTGTTGGCTATTGCTACAAATATTCTCGTGCTACTGTCCATGGTCACATTTTAGTTTGTTGCTTAGTGGAGTTTGCTTAGTTTGCAGTAATTTGTGGATATTATGTCACATCCTATTAAGTAACCTTGCATGCAACATCAAATTAACCATGTTTACTGCATTATATATTCATAACAGGAGTTAACAGATTTATTTTTTTTAAACATCTGTCTCATTGTTTCTGCATTAACTTATATTTAATGTTTATTTAGGTTGCAGTGCCTCTGTTGAAATGATTTCCTGTGGAAATTGACTGAGCTTAGCTTGTATTGAATCTGGAACATTCCCTTAATTGGCTGAGACTGACGATCATTGACAGCCATATAAATCTTTTCTTGCAACGCTCTGACAGTAGATGTGTGTGAGTGTGTGTGATGATGATATTGGTTACACGGTTTCATATCTCTTTGAGGTGTCTATCTGATGTGACATTCTCAGCGGGAGTTCATCACTGTGAGCATGACTTTGACTGAATGCCTGCTTCTCAGACTGTATGTGTGTGATGAGACTTTAACCATCTCCTCTTTGTTTCAGACTGTAAAGGATCAGATAACTCATTGCACCATGAAGCTCAG
This sequence comes from Labeo catla, assembly GCA_012976165.1. Taxonomy (NCBI): domain Eukaryota; kingdom Metazoa; phylum Chordata; class Actinopteri; order Cypriniformes; family Cyprinidae; genus Labeo; species Labeo catla. The sequence goes on from VONZ01000387.1 coordinate 546,823, forward strand.
ACAGACCACAGGAATGATGGAATTCTGTCTGGAGGTTATTAAAGAGAATGACCCTAGTGGATTCCTACAGGTACAAAACCCAGAGCGATGTAATTATATAATAATCATAATAATAATTCTACTAATTCTGCCTGTTATAATTCAGAAGTGTCGTATCAGCTGTGGTTTTCGATGGTTTCTTTTCAAAGCGTTTATCTGGTGTTCAGACTGGCCCTCAACAATTAAACTCTTTCAATAATTGATGTTTTATAGCAGCAAACGTATAAAACATACAGACGACAGCTCCAGATGAGCAACGCTGCCTCTTTACTGAATTTTTTATGAAGTATCGATTGTGATGTTTCTTTGAGTGTCTTCACAAAGCATGTAATGTGAGTCAGATTCCTGCCCAGCAGAGATTTCTGAAGAGGCAGGAAGAAAGAAGCAGTTGGCAGACAACAATGTATTTTGAGCATCAAGACGTACCGATGCACAAAGGAAAAGAGCGAATCGCTGAAACACTTTGCTGAATGTTATGGACTGAATCTTTGATATTTTACATCAGTGGCAACCTAGCAAAGTTGTACAAAAGCTAGCGAACATGTCCTTAAAAGAATAGTTCACCCAAACAATAAAATGTTGGAATTTTTTCATGCACTGTAATTCCAAACCATTTTCCAACTTCAAAGCTATTTTTTGAAAATCATTTTGATGATTGTTTAAATCAATAAAACACTTCAGTCAGGGTAGCGACATTTTTCATTTCTGAAAGAAATGAAAACAAGGCTGTGAGAGACAAAAGTACAATGTATTCAGTGGGTTGTACTGTTGTTAACAAAATACCAATTGTTCAGCCGATGAAATGTCTTTCTGAAAAAAAAAAAAACCTTTATGTAGAAGAAAGGATATAAAAAAGGCCATTTCTGAGCTGAAAAAAGTTGTAAAAAGGCCTATCCTTTTAAATTTTTATCCATGTTAAATTCAATAGAGTGTCTAACCTGACTAAGGTCTATAATAGAAAGAATTATACATGTTTGTAATAAATATAATAATACAAAATAAATTAAAATAAAAGATGTTCTTAGACATCACCTCTTCATCTCTTTCTTCTTTCAGATCTCAGATGCGTTGATAAAGCGTGTCCAGGTGTCTCAGGATCAGTGGGTAAAAGGTGCGTTGGAGCCAAAGGTCTGCCCAGAATTCGCCTTGACTGTCAACACAGACCCTCTGATGCAGTCGATTCTCCAGCTGGACTTCACCCAGAATAGAGGTAACATGTGACAACACACCTAACAAATTAGATTTAATGTTTGTTGTTAAATCGGGGGCATAATGTTACAAGCAACACATTTCATGTTACATAATCAAATTATGTTTTGGTTTTAAGACTGTTAACATGTGCATGTTTTTGCATTAAAACAGATGGAACTAAATGGAAGATGCACTTATACAATACTTAAATTTACTTAATACCAAAAATAAATACTTTTTTTGAGTAAGGATGCATTAAATTGATCAAAAGTGGCATTAAAGATATTTATAATGTTACAGAAGATTTTTATTTCAAATAAATGCTGTTCTTGTGAACTTTCTAGTCATCAGAGAATGCTGAAAAGACATTGATAATAATCATAAATGTTTCTTGAACAGCAAATCAGCATATTAGAATGATTTCTGAAGGACTAGACTGGAGTAATGATGCTGAAAATTTAGCTTTGCATCACAGGAATAAATTAGATTAAAGAAAAATATAAACAGAAATGCAATGTGTTAAAAAATTATACTGTTATTACTGTTTTTATTTTTTTTTAACATAAAAAATTAAAAAAACAAAAAGCTAGTGTTCCTTTAGAATAGATGGTTGAGAAATATTTGCAGAAATGTATGTAATTTTTTTTTATAAAAATGTGTAATTTAAACACACACACACACACACATATGTATATAAAATTCCTGTAATTAATGCAAAGTTACTTATTTGTGATTAACTAAAAAAATGTTGTTCAATTCTGGTGGTCACTGGTCACTGTAATAAAGCTAATAATGTACATTAATTTGTTGCAATAAGATTCTTGTTTTTACATTTAGAATGTGGATTTTAGAATCTAAAGGACTGTTTACACTAGTGCAGTTTTGTTTAAAAACGGCATTTTAAAATGAAAACGATCCTCGTCTACAGTGGCGTTTTCACTGTGTTTCAGAAACTCTGTCCACATTACACAAATGAAAACACATGTCACATGACCATTCATGCACAATGTTTATGTGGTCATCGAGGATATGTAAGCGAATGTGTGGGCAGCCACACCATCGTTTTCAAAAGTCTCCGTTTCGGTCCGTTTACACTGAAATGCAACCCTGCAGTTTTCAAACTAAAACGTTGTCTGCAGCATCTGTTTTTCGAGGTTTGAAAATGCCAGAGTGTGAAAGACAGGCGTAACCGTAGCAAAAGTTATGCGTTTTAAAACAAAAAAAAAACACTAGTGTAAACGTAGCCTAAGGACTAGTAAACAACAGCTTAAAAAATGGCAGTTGAACTAGTTTTGCAAAATAAAACAAATCTTGCAAATGCAAATTCACTTCTTGGAAAAGAGTAATTTGGCTACACAATCCAAACGTGAATTTCGTCGTTCTTAGTTTCAGAGGCAAATGATCCCCACAGTTTTACCTCTAGACTTACACATGCAACACCTGCTTTGTCCGATATCATCTTTCAGATTGTCAGGAGGCTGCTTTATTGACACAAATGCATGCAGGTGACCAGAAAAAGGAGGAGAGCACAGGAGGTATTTCAGAGCTGCTACAAACTGTCCCCCTAAAATACTCAACCCTTCCTAAATCCACAGCCCCTTTTCCTCCATTAGTTTTAGAGGCACCAGTGACTTTCAGGAAGTGCTTACTCCCATGCATGTCACTCCACGATTACCCCGTTTAACCTTCTGATGCCTCGGTCGATAACAGTCAATGCTTAAATGCGTACTATGTAAAATTCTGTGTTTTAGCGGAGACCCCCACAGTGCCTCCGGCACCGCTGTTGCAGTTGGAAAAATGCTGTATGCGGAATAACAGCGCCACTCTGGCCTGGAGGATAACTACGGTCCAAGCCCTACCTGTAGAGGGTTACGTGCTGGAGCTGGATGACGGGAATAGCGGGCCTTACCGGGTATGTCTTCAACACATTTACAGTCATGGCCAAAAATATCGGCACCCTTGCAATTCTGTCAGAAAAATGGAACACTTCTCTGAGAAAATTGTTTCAATTGCAAATGTTTTGGTATTCACATGCTTATTGTTTTTGTTTGCACTGCAACAACACATAAAAAACAAAGAAGAAAAGTCAAACTTGATAAAATTTCACACAGAATTCAAAAATGGACTGGACAAAATTATTGGCACCTTGTGAAAATTGTAAGAAATAATTGCTTTTAAAGCATGTGATTCTCCTGTAATTTGTATTTAGACACACCTGTGGCAAGTAACAGGTGTGGACATTATAGTAATCACACTTGCAACCAGTTAAAATGGAGAAAAGTTGACTCAACCTTTGTGTTGTGTGTCACAATGAGCATGGAGAAAAGAAAGAAGTGTAAAGAGTTGTCTGTGGAATTGAGAGAACAAATTGTGGAAGAATATTGACAGTCTCAAGGCTAAAAGTCCATCTCCAGAGATCTTAATGTTCCCGTGTCCACTGTGCGCAATATCATCACGAGGTTTACAGCCCATGGCACTGTAGCTAACCTCCCTGGACGTGGACGGAAGAGCAAAATTAATGAAAAATTACAACGAAGGATTGTTTGAATGGTGGATAAAGATTCCCAAATATCTTCCAAACAAATTCATGCTGATCTACAGACATAGGGTACAACAGTGTCAGCTCGCACTGTCCCTCGCCATCTGAATGAAAAGGGACACTATGGTAGAAGACCCAGGAGGACACCACTGCTGACACAAAGGCATAAAAAAGCAAACTGGAGTTTGCCAGAACTTCTGTGACACAACCACAATCCTTCTGGGAGAACGTACTGTGGACAGACAAAAGTAGAGCTTTTTGGTGAAGGACATCATGGCACTGTTTACAGAAAAAGGCCTTCAAAAAAAAAAAAGAACACAGTCACTACAGTCAAACATGGTGGAGGTATAAAGATGTTGTGGGGTTCATGGTTACAGGAAGCGACTGATTTCAGTTATTTTTTCCAAAGGGGGTGCTACCAAATATTAAGTTAAGGGTGCCAATAATTTTGTCCAGTGCATTTTTTGGGTTCAGTGTGGAATTGTATCAGATTTGACTTTTCTTTTTCTTTTTTTTTTTTGTTTGTTCCAATGCAAACACAAAAAATAATGTGACTACCAAAACATTTGCAACTGCAACAATTTTCTGAGAGAAAGGTTGCATTTTCTGACAGAATTGCAAGAGTGCTGATATTTTTGGCCATGACTGTACTTCCACACTGAGATCTCAAGTTGGTGCCGTGACCCGGATGGGAGTGAGGTTTAATGGAGGCCAGCTAGTAAGAGCTGTGCAGGTAAACCTCACTCCTCTGGTTTCAAGAAGATGTACACTAGCAACTAATGCTAGTGGCTGCGGTCTTTAATGTCTTTGTTAGGCCGTCCTCCTCCCTGGTTCAAATCCCATTTAGAGCGGCAAAAAGCACGCCAGTTAAGTCTGTGCCATTAAATCCTCTGAACTGCTTTTCCTTTTAGTAGGTTTACAGGAAGCCTCTTTTATGGTATCTTGTTTTAAAATGCTTGCAATTCTTTGCTTCTCTTTGAGAAATCTGCAGCTTATTTTATCATTCATGATAAACATGCAGAGTTGTTTTATGTAATCTTACGTGAAATCATGTTTTACCAGATGCTTTCTGTTTTTACCTTACACCTTGTCTCTTTTTCCTCTTTTCCTGTTCATGTTTTAGGAGGTGTATGTTGGGAAAGAGACCATCTGTACAGTGGATGGCCTTCATTTCAACAGTTCATACAACGCTCGAGTCAAAGCGTACAACTCTGCTGGAGTGGGAGCGTACAGCAAGGTTGTTGTTCTGAAGACATCTGATGGTGGGTGTTTGGTTGTCTTCTTTTTCACACAGTTTCTTTTATTCACCTTTAATAGGGTCTCTGAGAGTTCTTAAAGCTTCTTTTCTCTCTGTGACGCTCATGCACACACAGCTTCCGCATTATATATTCCCTTTCCTCTGTGGATCCCTGCTGTTGATGCGTCACTTTAATGAGGGTTTTACTGGAGAAATCCTCTCATCACTTTTTAGCTTCTTTACTGATCAAACATCCCATGTAGACTCTATGTAGGCATCTCTCATAGACTTAGACTCTCATAGGGAATTCATTAGACTGAGTGTTGTTTTAAGAGTATTGATATTTACACCAACATTACTAGGACTTTTCACTGTTTGTAGCACTCCACTTCTGCATGTTATAATGCTGAACCAATAGAGTTGACTTTATGAGTGAGTCACTGAATCTTTTACACAACTGATTTGTTCAAAAACACTGATTCTGTTGAGGTTTTCTTGGAAACTGTTTTCAATGGCTGAGGAGTAGTAAACAAATTAAAGTGCACTATTCTTTGCCGGAAACATTACATAACTTGCTCAACCAGTGAATGGGTGCCTTCAGAATGAGAGTTTAAAGTTTTGGGAGTCCCCGACAACAGGTTGACATGCATGCAAGATCAAAAAACACATTCATTGTCTTATAATATGCATCTATTTGTACATTTTTTGCTCAACGACTCCCAAACGATTCGCTCAAGGAATCCACTCCATTGCATGACGCTAATCTGCAGCGATTGGTCCGATGACCCAGTCTGTTTCGATTGGTCTACTCAGAAACAGAACGCCCATCAGCACTACCCTATGCCACAGCTCTGTGGTAAACACCCAAACAGCCATGGTATATGTGTTAGCCCAATGAAGAAACATGTTGATAAAGCACTGAGGTTGAGCACAAATGTATTGCTCTATTCTTTATCAGAACTCTAAGTAATAACAGCTACAAACATTCACTATTCATCAACACATTTCTAGACAATTGTGAGTGGACAAATATATAGTACATGAGAGCAACAACTTTTGAAGGATTACTCCATTTTCACTCCACTTTTCCTGATCATTTACTCATCCCCATGTCATCCAAGATGTTCATATCTCTCTTTCTTCAGTCGCAAAGAATTTAAGGTTTTTGAGGAAAACATTTCAGGATTTTCCCCCCATACTTCAGTGGTTCTCAATGGATTGAAGGTTAAAAATGCAGTTTCAGTGCAGCTTCAAAGGGCTCCAAACGATCCCAGCCGAGAAATAAGAGAAATCTTATCTAGTGAAACGATCTGTCATTTTCTTAAAAAACATAATATTTATACACTTTTTAACCACAAATGCTTGTCTACTCTCTGCGAAGCACTCTTGTTCAAGACAGTTCTAAAAGTTCCCAAATCTTTTTCTCCTCCAACTTCAAAATCATCCTACATCGCTGTTTTCCCATTTTTGTTTGTAAAGGGTGTTTCATCCTCCTTGCACGTTCACTTTGTAAACACTGGGTCGGTACTTCTGAAGCGATGTAGGACAATTTTGAAGTTGGAGGAGAAAATGAGTTTTTCGACATACTCTAACTCTATCCTAACTGGATTTCCCCTCACAGTGCAGAGCACAGTGTCTTCTCCACAGGAATCCGCTACGGTGTTTGAGGGAGGGGCGTTCAAGTTTTCCAGGATCTGTGTGTGCAGCAAGTGGGTGGGCAATATGCTAATGTTTCATGTTGACATCAACTTGAAACAGCTAAAGATTCATTTTAAAAACGACTTGTTTTCATGATTCAGAATCTCTTTCCTTTGAAAGACAATAACTTTATACATAGGGTTGGGTATCGTTAGAGTATTATCAATTCCAATTCTGATTCTGCTTATTGATTCTGATTCTTTTCAATTCCCAGTTTTGATTCCGATGTGAATAAAAGATGATATCAAGCATATTTATTCTGTTTCTTTTTTTGCTAAACATTTAGTTGCAGCTCAATACCATTAACAAAAATCAACAGGCTACGTAAAAACAAGATTCACTTAAGAGCTGTTTGCAAAATAGAGCTGCGTGATTCTGGATAAATTGTTTTTTTGTTTTTTGTTTTTTTTGTTTTTTCATCCACTGGCATAACAACGTAATCGATAAATCTTTAACATTATTTGGAATGTCAAATTAACTTTAAAAACGGATGATTTACTCTATTTTGATCTCTACCATACATATCAGAGTTTATATCCAGACTACGAACAGGTCAGCAGCAGCACGAACGTAGATTTGAATGTTCAAATCACATTGGTCGCATGCTGCACGGAAGTAAGGTTGAGGAATCAAACAGATGAATCATTGTAATTTAGGAACAGAATCACGTTGGTATTTGAATCCTGTTTATGATCTTTAACGATCTGTTAAATTAAAATGCTTTGTCATATTGGTGGTGACACATCTATTGCAACATGTTTAGCTTATCACAAATATTATAGGTTACTTTGCTTTTTCGACTTTTGATCGCAAGTGTAGCCATACTTTGGAGCGATATGCGCTTAGATTAGCGAGCAAGGTCCTGACAGATCACTATGTCGGGTCCTCACAGATGAAAAAAAAAAAAAGAACCGCGTATAGGAATCGATAAGCGGAAGTGAAATTTTAATTTCACAAGAAGTATCCGATTCCTGAACTTAAGAATCTGATTCTGGAATCCAACCCTATTTATACAAGGAGCACTTTAAGATTTACAATTTTGCAGGATGTTTTCATTTACATAGAGCTGTGTTACACACTGCATGAAAGGTAATTTTCAAAACTTCATAATAGGGACACTTTAAATGGCTGATTAAAACATAATCTACAAGTAAACACCATGAAGTCCAGACCATCAATTAACATTTTGTAAACCAAAAAGTTGCATTTTTGTAATAAACAAATCCATCAAGATGTTTTTAACTACAAACTTTTCCTAAAATATGAGTCATCTGTACAAAATATTTTCTCATAAAAGCTGTCTCGTCTGAATGAAGAAAGAAAAATCCGTTTACAAGCGAAAATAGTCCAAAACAGTTCTTAAAAAACATGTCAGTGGATTTTGATGTGAGATGACAACAGGGGATGGACTTCTCCACTCATTCTGACGACACCCATTCACTGCAGTGGATTCATTGATGAGCAAGTGATGTACTGCTAAATTTCTCCAAATCCAATGTAGAGACACAACAATTATATACTTTTTAACCATAAATGCTTGTCTTGCCATAGCTCTCCATCCATGCATTATGTAGTCATGTTGGAAAGGTCACATGTGACTTAGGCAAAAGTACCAACCCTGTGTTTATAAAGCGAATGTGCAAAGAATAATTCAAACTATTTACAAAAAAAAATGCTGTTGGACGATTTTAATGTTTTTAAACCGGAGTACACAGACAAAGAGCTAACGGCGCGTGACCTTTTTATGTAATGCATCAAGTTGCACATACACAGCGCAGAGCTAGTGCAAGATGAACATTTGTGGTTAAAAAGTATATACATTTTTATTTATTTATTTTTTTTTAGAAAATGACAGATCGTTTCGTTAGATAAGACCCTTATTCATTGGCTGAGATTGTGTAAAGCCCTTTGAAGCTGCATTTTGGACCTTCAACCTTGAATCATATTAAAGTCCACTATATGGAGAAAATCCTGGAATTTTTTTTCTCAAAAACCTTAATTTCGTTGACGCCAATAGCCTCGCGGTTAGTGCACCAACATATAGCGTCGTTGCGCAGCGGGTGTCTCAAGTTCGAATCCTGGCTTGTGGACCTTTCCTGATCCCACCCCCTTCTCTCTCTCCCACTTCGCTTCCTGTCTTACCTACACTGTCCTATCTAAATAAAGGCATAAAAACGCCAAACATTTCTTGAGAAAATTATTAGGACTTTTTAATTACACCAGTTATGGTTACATTGGCAGAACCTGTATGTATAAATGTATATGAGTTGCTGTTTGCAAAACTACATAAAGCAGGAGTCCCACAGATGATGTTTAATTAGCACAGGACTTATAAGGATTTGATGCTAGATTTGCTTTACAGGCCCTCTGCTACAGAAACCCAACTTCTAAGAGAGCATACTAGCTTCAATATTTCATTCCTTCAACTCTTTTAATAATTCATGTGTCACTGAAGGAGTGAAATGTGTAGCTTATGATCAGCAAATTATGATGACTAAACTTATAGTCTTTTATATCCTTGCTAATGGAGCTGGGGGTGTCACATATAAAACGTCCCTTTCATCTGTCAGATATGACTGAAATAACTGTGCTAAAATCACTTGGCTCTGTTTTTTTTTATCTATATCTATATCTATTTATCTATATTTTTTATTAATTAGTCAAACACTGTGAGGTGCTATTTTGATTGAGCCTTTGATTAGATTGAGTATTTTATTTTAGTTTTTTTTTTACCTCTTTTTAACTGCTAAACATGTTTTTAACCATACTGAATTATTCTGGCTATCACAAACTTTTAACTATTTAATCTTTCCTCTGTAGTGGCATGGTTCACCTTTGACCCTACGTCAGCTCACAGAGACATTGTCCTGTCCAATGAAAACCAGACTGTGACTTGTAACAGCTACGATGATCGTGTGGTGCTCGGGACGGCTGCCTTCTCCAAGGGCATTCATTACTGGGAACTTAGTGTGGATCGCTATGACAACCACCCCGACCCCGCATTCGGGGTGGCGCGGATTAATACGATGAAGGACATGATGCTAGGGAAGGACGATAAAGCCTGGGCCATGTATGTGGACAACAATCGCTCCTGGTTCATGCACAACAACTCCCACACCAACAGGTATGCATCTATATTTGCATCACAGTGTGGTGATCAATTTTGCAAGCTGGCAGATTTGGTCTACATTATTTTTCTATGTAAACAAGCACTAGATGGACATGTTTGATCATTGCAATCATGTTTTGTGTCTTTCAGAGTGTCTCTCAAAACAAAATGCATTCTGTGTGAATAGCCACTAAGTCACTTTGGATAAAGGCATTTGCCAAATACATAGTAAACTTACTAAAATATTATAAATGGAAGAGCAAGATAGACAGGACAGCAACACATGTGTTTGAGATTATATTCAGACTATGTTGATGACATGATGACATGACATATTACAATATGACTGAAGAATATTTTAATAGTTGTGGAGCATTTTAAACATGGTTTTGGTTTAAAGGTTTGATAAGGATATGCTGTAGTGCATGTACACATGCTGTATGTCACAGTTATGCTGATGCAGTGTCCTCAGGTGAATTATCAAGGACAGACTGATTATAACACTTGAATACTAATGCAATGATTTAAAATTCTGCCTCCGTTAACTGATAGTGAGGTGACTGCGAGGACACACTAACAGTATTGCTACTGTTACGCTTAACAGTCCCTGAAATCTGTGCCTTTCATATGCAGCCTATTTAATGTAGCCTAAAGCCAAGCTTGTTCTACTTCTTTGTCAGTTTCGGATCCATCGCATTCCTTTCATTTTATTCTTTACTAAATGTTTTCTCTTCTCTTTTTCAACAATATTTTATATGTATTTTTAGATGTTTTTCCAACATGTTTCTTTTATTCTCGCATCCCTCCATCACCCAGTGGCTCTAAGCAGGTAAACCATGATGAAAGTAGTTTGTAGAGTCACTCATGTAGAACTTTGCTAGTAATAGTTTCAGTATTCTTATCAGCTTTGTGATAGTTGTTCCAGAATGTTCCAGAAACTCAATGGTTCTTTTCATATTAGGATGCATTTTTTGGTGTTCCGATCACAAGCAAGTGGTCAGTACTAAATACAGGTGGAAACATAGAAAGCTCTATATCATTTTCATGGCTGAGTGTTTTCTGAGTGTATTATGCGAATCCGAGTTAAAGGGTTAGTTCACACAAAATTTAAAATTAGCCCATTATTTAATCACCCTCAAGGCATCCTTGGTGTATATGATGTTCTTCTTTCAAATGAATCTAATCGGAGTTGTACTAAAAATGGTTCTGGCTCCTCCCAGCTTTATACTGACAGTGGGCGGGTGGCTCTTTTCAACAGTCCAAAACAAGTCCAACAAAGTGCATCCTCACACGGCTCCTTTAATGAATCAATGTGTTTTTGTAAGAAAAATATCCATACGTAAAACGTAAAAATCACTTTTCTATATCTTGCGCCAACTGTTGTACACAGAAGCCGTTCCGGGCGGATGATGTAGGATGTGTAACGCATGCACCCGTGAGTTGAAAAACAGCGTTTGTTTACAGGAGCAAACGAAGCAAAGTTTCCTTACTTTAGCAAAGGAAAACCAGTCTCCTATTTACAAGTCCTCGTTTTGTACTTCTAATTTGTGATCGTTGTTTTGTTTTGTTCTCTCCATTGTGCATGCGTCATCCGCCTGGAGCTGCTTTTATGTACAACAGTTGGCACAAGCTAGAGAAAAGTGATTATTAAAAAATCAGAACACAAGAAGTCACATTTGAAATGCATGTTAAAGTGATAATTAAAAACAAAACAACAACATTTAATCACCCTCAAGTTGTTCTAAACCCATTCATCTTCGCAACACAAATTGAGATTTTTAATATTTTCATCCTCTCATAATTTTTCTACATCCACTGAATATCCACAGCCAAAAGTTTCAAGCTTTAAAAAAAAAAGTTCATAAAGACATTGGAAAAATAATCCATATGAATTAAGCGATTTAATCTGAGTCTTCTGAAAAGAGAGGTCGCTTTATAAGATAAACACATTTAATTTAGTCGTCTATTCACGTCTAAACATTAAATTGATAGTTCACCCAAAAATGAAAATCCTGTCATTAATTACTCACCCTCATGTCATTCTACCCAAAGCCAAAAGACCTTCGTTCATGAAATAGAAGCTGGATGCGCTGCGTCTTGTTTGCAAACAGAGGAATGCACATGCATGCATTGTGGTATACTTTGGTGAATATGGGGAGAATATAAATAAAATTGAATTAAACAATTTGGTAACACTTTATTTTAAGGTGTTATAATACAGAGTAATTACCTAATTAAGTACTTAGTAGTAGCCGTTGTACTTACATGGAACCAAATGTACTTACCATTTAACTAAGTTATGGGACAGCCTGTAATTACAGTTTGTGATTATGTAGATGTAACAGACAGAGTCTGTTACACAGCTACATATGTAACCAAAAGACTGTTACATTTGTGTTGCACACGTTATACAATGTAATTAAAAATATAAGTACACAGACATAAGCTACTTCAAATAAAGTGTATCAAGATTGTACTTAAGTGTACTGCATCTATGTAGTGCATCTGTGTAACAGATGTGTAACAGTAGCTGCCTATAACATCTACATAATTACAAACTGTAACTACAGGCTATTCCATAACTTAGTTACATGGTAAGTAAATTTAGTACAATGGCTACTACTAAGTAATTAATTAGATAATTACTCTGTATTATGGACACCTTAAAATAAAGTGTTACCAACAATTTTATTGTTGAATAAAATCGTTTTGTTTGCGCACAGAAGGTATTCTCGTAGCTTCATAATATTAAGGTTGAACCACTGATGTCATACGGACTATTTTAATCCTTACTACCTTTTTGGGCCTTGAACATGTCAGTTGCTTTGCTGTCAATGCAGTGTCAGAGAGCTCTTGGATTTAATCAAAAATATCTTAATTTGTGTTCTGAAGACTTGACTCTTCTGTAGTTAAAATCACAACTTTTTATTTTTCGTCCGTCTTTGTACACGATGTAACTACACAAGAGCCAAGTTTTAAATACAAAAAATATTGAAAGTCTTTGATCATTTTTGAGCGAGATGCTAACGGTCTAATCGGATTCAATGATCTATGCTAAGCTATGCTAAAAGTGCTACCACCAGACCCCGAGATCAGCTGAATGGATTCGAAAACGGTAAAACTCAGCTGTTTAACTCTAGGGGAGTTGGAAAATTTTCAAAAAAAAAAAAAAAACGGAGTATTCCTTTAAATATAGTAAACAGAAGTTTAACTGTACTTGCACGATGTGTAAAATCTCATTGGTTCTTAGCAAAGCTCAAACTTGCTCATGTGACACATAAGAACCAACCAGCTTGGTTGAGCTTACACTATTTGATGTGTGAATATCTTTGTGTTCCAAAGATGAACAAAGGTCTTATTGGTTTGCAACGACATTAGGGTGAATAAACATCTGGTGAACTCTTTAATACATGGTGGACACAGTCAGTGTTTAGAAATATATGATATATGATAGAATTCCCTTGTGTTCCTGAACTTGTTTCTTATAAAACATCTGTGAACTGTTTTCTTCACTACTCTAAAAATAAAAGTATGTGATATCACACTTGCAGTCATCCTGTCAGACTGAATATTAGCACTGCTGTGATTCAGAAGTAACACACATGCTGGAGTTGTGAGTAAAGTGGAGTCATAGCCCTGTGTTCTTTACTCTGACGCAGCTCCATTTTCCATTTCCTGCTCATTCCTCTGCTCAGAGAGGTCTTGGATGACAGAAAACATTGTATCCTGTGTTGCTGATTCCCTTTTATTTGTTTCTTTCCTCTACTCCCTAATTCTTGCAGGGCTGAGGGTGGCATCACAAAGGGTTCAACCGTAGGGATTCTGTTAGACCTGACAAAACATACCCTGACCTTCTTCATCAACAAACAGCAACATGGACCCGTGGCTTTCGAAAACCTGGAGGGTGTGTTCATGCCCGCAGTTAGCCTCAACCGCAACGTCCAGGTGAGCAGCAGATCCACACTGACCTTTAACACACTCAGTGATTGGTAGCATTGGGAATCAAGAGCTGCTTCTTATTCTGAATTGTTCTCATGACCTTCAAGTTGTTTGACCAAACATCTGGATTCTTCTCGCTTGTTTTGATTTTTTTCCCAAGGAGCATATGTGCTCCTACGTTAAGAAAATTTAGGGCAGGGATGCTCAAACTTGGTCCTGGAGGTTCTGCAGAGTTTAGCTCCAACTTGCCTCAGCACACCAGTCGGGATGTTTCTGGTATGCCTAGTAAGAGCTTGATTAACTGGTTCAGGTGTGTCTAATTGGGGTTGGAGCTAAACTCTGCAGCACACTGGCCCTCCATTACCAAGTTTGGGCACCCCCTGATTTAAGAGCTCATGAAAAAACTGTAGGGATGCAATGAAAATACATAAAATAATGTTTTTTTCTCTGATATAAAGAGACATTTACAAGCAAAATGATTTTGAGGTGGTCAAAAACCAATGAAATTTAGCATTTTCATCACTCGTTTCTAATGCGATACCTCAAAATGCACATAAAAACAGGGTGTTAGAAACATAACTACCTGTGTTGTAATAAATGGTACTTTAAATTGTTCCTCTTGAAAGTTAAAGAAGTCCACTTCCAGAACAACAATTTACAGATAATGTACTCACCCCCTTGTCATCCAAGATCTTCATGTCTTTCTTTCTTCAGTCGTAAAGAAATTATGTTTTTTGAGGGAAACATTTCAGGATTTTTCTTCATATAATGGACTGATATGGTGCCTTGAATTTGAACTTCCAAAATTCAGTTTAAATGCGGCTTCAAACGATCCCGAATGCGGCTTTAAACAATCCCAGCCGAAGAAGAAGGGTCTTATCTAGTGAAACGATTGGTTATTTTCATTAAAAAGTACAATTTAAATACTTTTTAATCTCAAACACTCGTCTAGTTCTGCTCTCCCTGAACTCTGTGTATTCTGGTTCAAGACAGTTAGGGTATGTCGAAAAAAGCCAATCGTATTTTCTCCCTCAACTTCAAAAATCATTTCAAAATCATCCTACATCGCTACAGAAGTACTGACCCAGTCTTTGTAAAGTAAACATGCAAAGAAGATCAAACACCCTTAACAAAAAAGGTAAAGCAGTGATACAGGGCGATTTTGAAGTTGAGGCAGAATACACAGAGTTCAGGGAGAGCAAGACAAGACAAGCATTTGACATCAAAAAAAGTATATAAATTGTATTATTCCCAAACTGCATTTTGGAAGTTCAAACTCGGGGCACCATATCAGTCCATTAAATGAAGACAAAATTCTGAAATGTTTTCCTCAAAAAACATAATTTCTTTACGACTGAAGAAAGAAAGACATGAACATCTTGAATGACAAGGGGGTGAGTACATTATCTGTCAATTGTTGTTCTGGAAGTGGACTTCTCTTTTAATAGATGTAAATAGAAATATTTACGGTGAGTCATAATATGACTCGTACCTTGTCATTACCAGCGCATCACATCTCTCAACATTAATAATTAAAATGTATCTTTTTCACAGGTGACTCTAATCACAGGTCTGGAAGTCCCAAAGAGCATCATGTGATCATCTTGGACCAATAAGAATGAGCCAGACCTTTCTCATCAAACGAATCAGTGCTCTTTAGACTACACTGATATATAATGCTGATATTAATAATATTTTTTTCCCTCATGCTCATATGGGTGATTTGCATTTCGGTGTTTACAAATCATTCCCGTGTTTACAGAAAAACAAACCGAGGTGTCCCCACAGGGGCCGAAACTGGAGTCAGACCCCAAAGCACTTTGAAATAGATTTCTAACTTTTTTTCATTTTCATACCTCCAACGGAAGATTAGCACAGTTCAAAAAATGTAATTGGATTAAAACCAACTATTACCCATTTGATGTTATGGTACAGAGTGATCAAACACATCTGATAGTGATCAAATAACTGTGAGACTAAAAGTGAATTTTGAAGATATTTCAGGTTAATCTCACATGCTACACAAATCTCAGGTTTACTCACTTTTAATGTACTTCAAAAGGCCTCATATCATCACTGAGACCATGAATCTTGTGTTGGCATCGAAAAAGTCCCGGTAAAGAAAAATGCCCTGTGTCAGATAAAAGTGAAGTTTACAGTCTCTTCAGTTCATAGTTCTGCAAGTAAATCTGATAGCTAAGAATTAGCTGCACAATTTGAGGCATATAATTTATGATCGTAGCACAAACAGTACAGGATGAGTTACGTGCTGAGGTGTAATACCTAACATATGCACAATTGTCTTATCAAACAGCACTAAAACTCTCACAAAAAACCTCCAGGTTTACAGAAACTAAATAACACCTGCTATTAGAGACAGACTGTGCCCTCACCACCAAGGAGACTCGTCTTGGTGCTTTATATGAGCCACAGTTGTGAATATTTAGCCAGAATCTCAACTATGAGGTCTCCTTACACTGTGACCGACGTATTCCTTAAGAGTCCTGAAGTTGAAGTGTGTAATTTTCTCCTGTTCCAGCTTAATATGCAGTGGAAATTGTAAATAAGCCATTTTAGGTTGAAACAGTGTAAACACAGTTTCAAAACATTGCTCTGTTTGTTTTATCTACCCCAGTAACAACCACTCAACCAATAGTGAGAGTTTAGCATCTGCATTTCTGACCAATGACAAATGTGTGGTCAGGAAACCTGTTTGAAAACAGTCACTATTTTTGTAAATTTATTTAGTGGTGCAAAAAATTACACACTTCCACTTTACATGACAGACTCATGTTTAATACACCTCATTACAAGTAAATGAGCACTTCATGGTTCGATTTATCAGTATTATTTCCATGCCGCGCCCTTTAACGGTTTCCGTGCTGTTTTATAGTATATGATGTTGAAATGCCAAGTCATAGCATGTAATTGGGAGAGAAGATTGCGTTTGCATGTTGTACAGCTGTAAATATGGTCAAAGCAGTGAAGCGCGCATGAGTTACACACTGTCATAATATTGAATTTGTGTGACACAGTGTGATGACTGGATTAAACAGGAATACAGCATAGACGCAGAGCTGCAGTCTGCCTCCTAGTGTTTGTAGTGTGGAATTATTTTCTGATAACATAGCTTTGAGTTAAAAACCCAAAAAGCTACAAAACTCCATACCAGAGCGTTTATTCTCATATGACCGGTCACATTAAATGCTATAAGGAGTCACATATGGACCTTGCAATAGGAGATACGAGCCTATGTTCAGTTTATACCTCTGTTCAAATTAATGGTTTCAGGGAGAAATGAGAGATAAATGATATTGAAAGATATTATATTTATGTTTATTATCCTGTCCAGACATGAACTTACTGAATTATGGAAGCAGATTGGTGATGTAAAGCATGGGATGTTGATATTTATAACATGTTTCTATGAACAGTGTAATTAATGTACATAGCTTGAGCTGATGCTTTTATTGCGCAATGAGTACTTTGCTGTCAGGAGTACCATACTAAAACGAAAATAGGTCCTGGCGCTAAATAAGTGCAATGTGGGCACTTGTTTAAAATATAAAAAAGAAAAAGAGCGGTAAAATGTAAAAAACTGTGCTTAAAGGAATGTTCTGGGTTCAGTCAAGGATATTGTCTGTTTGGGACATCTGAAAGCGTTGTTCCAGGTCATTTATATTACTATGACAGCATTTCAAGTATAAATCACAGAAAAAATATAGACTTTAAGCAGTAAAACACCAACACAGTCTCATGGTAGTTTGTAACTATTTTACATTTTGGAAAATTCATATGACTTTATACAATTTCACTTGTATGTTTTCATATGATCTACTTATGCCCCAGTGACGGTAGGGTTAGAGGTGGACTTTCATGCTTGCTTTTTCACTAAAGATAATACATTTTCATATGAGTCATGATATTGTACAAATTCATATGAATTGCCTCGTAAAATAGTTTTCCTGTGAGATCAGGCCGTAAAATACACACTGACCGAAACATTATATATTTTCACTTGAGACCTAAGCATCACAAGACCAAGACCATTAAAATACTGCAGTACTACAGTGCCTTGCGAAAGTAATCATACACTTTAATTTTTTTTTTATTGCTGCCTTTTGTTATACTGCTTTAAATGACTTTTTTTTTCCCACATCAGTGTACACTCCATACACTATAATGACAAAACAAAAACAGAATTGTCACAACTTCGTAAATTTATTAAAAAATTAAAAAACCTGAAATAAGTACATCAAACTTTATTATTAGTGTGTGTTAAGAGGATAACCCCTTGAGATGGAACATCTCGTTTTCGAGGGGGTCCTCAAGACATAAGACAAAACAATACAACACATGTACATTCACACTCGCTCAAACTCTCCCTCATCCCACCTCGGCCACCCCACCCGCCCCACATACTCATTATTGAAAACAAATACATGTAAACAAGAAAAAAAAATACATAAGTATATATAAGTATTACTGTAAGAAGCATGACAACATGTAGCCCATACACATATGTTTATACACATATTCA
Organism: Labeo catla; assembly: GCA_012976165.1. Classification (NCBI taxonomy): domain Eukaryota; kingdom Metazoa; phylum Chordata; class Actinopteri; order Cypriniformes; family Cyprinidae; genus Labeo; species Labeo catla. Next base: position 565,115 of record VONZ01000387.1, read on the forward strand.
CATAATATACATACATACACCTACACCCATACTAACATATACTCATAAATAATGATAAAGTAATAAATAAGTAAATAAATAAATCCAGTCACACATAAGAAAAACATTTACAGCCATACTTTGCTTGCAAATAGGTGAAGAGCGATATTTTGAAGGAATACAAAGAAGTGATAGATCTTAGAGACCCAGGCAGACTATTCCAATCTGAAGGGGCTTTAAATTTAAAAGTACGTCTACCAGTCTCTTTAAAAATGTTTGGCACAGTGAAAGAGGGATACTCAGTATGTCTCAATCTATATCTAGATCTATATGGAATTAAATATTCCTTCAGGTAAGAAGGGTAATCATAATACACACATTTAAAAATAACCTGGTACCAATGATACTGTCTTCTGGCCTCTGGTGATAATAAGTTCAGTGAGTCATACAATACACAGTGGTGAGTAGTGAAGGGACATCTCAGAACAAATCTACAAATATTATTAAATGCAACAGTTAGAGCTTTCAAGTTTGATTCTGAGGTGTTTTGGTAGACAACATCTGCATAGTCTAATAAAGGAAATATTAACTGTGAGACAATTCTCAGCCTAGTAAATTGAGTAAAACAATTAATAGAACGATACAGTATTCGTAGATTACAATGAATCTTTTTCACGACAGAATTAATGTGACACCTGTAAGAAAGCTGTGAGTCAAGCCAGAGGCCCAGATATTTAAATTCAGGAACTTGTTCAAGTGGAGTATCGTCTAAAGATTTGAGTGAAAAATTATTACTTTGGTTCAAAGAGGCTGATCTAGTAGCGAACAGCATGCTATATGACTTTTTCTTATTTAATAGTAAATGATTGGACTGAAACCAACGTTGAATAGCATTAAAATTAGACTGTAGTAAGGATTGAGTCTTAGAGACCAAGACATTAGATGAGTATATCACTGTATCATCAGCATACAAATGAATACTACAGTCTGAGCAAATTTGTGGAAGATCGTTTATAAATAAAGAAAAAAGAAGAGGCCCCAGGGAAGAACCCTGGGGAACACCTTTCTCCATTATCACGGACTGAGATATACAACCATTTAAACAGACACGCTGACGTCTACAGTGAAGATAAGAGTTGAACCAAAGAAGGGAATCTTTAGAGAGGCCTATTGCTTGTAATTTATCGAGAAGCAGATAGTGGTCAACCATATCAAAGGCCTTAGAAAGATCTATATAGATCTTATAGATCTATATAGATCTATACATTGCATAAGTATTCATACCCTTAATTCAGTACTTAGCTGAAGCACCTTTACAGCCTCAAGTCTTTTTGGTTATAATGCGACATTTGAGGTTGTCTGAGGTTGAATGCTCTGCACTGGGTTTTCACTAAGGCTATCTCAATATTTTGGTGTGTTGAGCTTTCCTTCTTCTTTAATGAGTCCCTCATTCCCTGCCACTGAAAAAAAAGCTCCAGAGCATGAGGCTGCTACACCACACTTTACTGTTGGGATGGTACTCTGCAGTTAATGAGCAGTGCCTGGTTTCCTCCAAACATAATGCTTTGAACTGAGGTTCATCAGACCAGAGAATCTTATTTCCCACAGTCTGAGGGTCCTTGTGCAAATTCCAAGTGTGTTTTCCTCCTCACTGAGGAGAGGATTGAGTCTTGCCACACTGCCATAAAGCTTGGTGGAGTTTTGCAGTGACGTTTGTCCTTCTGTAAGTTTCTTCCATCTCCACATATGATCATGGAGCTCAACTAGTGTGACCATCAGCTTCTTGGTCACCACTCTAACCAAAAGCGTTTCTTCATCAGTTGCTCAGTTTGGCCAGGAGGCCAGCTCTAGGAAGAAGTCCTTCAGACTTCTTCCATTATGGGTAGCGGAGACTACATGCTTCTGTGAACCTTCAACGCAGCATAATCTTTTTTCTGAACTCATCCCCAGATGTGTGGCTTGGTGCAATCCGGTGTCTGAGCTCTATAGGCATTTTTTTTTTTACTTCAGGGCTTGGTTTTTGCTCTGATATGCATTTTAACCTGTTAGACCTTTTAATAAGGCGTGTGTGGCTTTTCAGATCAAACCCATTCAAATGAATTTGCTACACTCAAAGTGTAGTAACAATAGACTTATGCAATATGAAAGCCCCTAGCTAAATTTCAACTGTCCCAGATAATTGTATGAATACATATGCAATGGAATCATTTAATCATTTAACTTTTTTCTGCTTTGCCATTATGGTGTATGGAGTGAAGGCTGATGTGAAAAAAGTAATTTAAAGCAGTTTAACGCTAGGCAGCAACATAATAAAATGTGAAAAAAATGAAGGGGTGTGAATACTTTCACAAGGCGCTGTAAAACACTGCCAACATTGTAAAAGTATTTCCAAATTCTCACAAGCTCATGCCATGACCATATAAAACCCATAAACTTATTTTACTATGCAGAAAAAGGAAAAAATATGTGAAAAATGATGATTTAGACATCATACCTCCAAAAAATATTTTAGTATGGAAGAATTCATATTAAGTGTTTTAGCTGCATATTTCCACTTCTTGACCTTCAGAACATTTCGCCCCATAGACCTCCATTGTACTGTAAAACTGCCAGGTTTAATTATTGTCTGTGGTAGCTGCCAACATGCCACATATGCTGTCCATATGCACTTTTTTCAACTCATCCACCATATTTATGACCATCAATGGGCAAAGTAATGGTGATAAATACAAAAATACAGACAACAAACGATTAGAATCAGAAAACATTTTTACAGATCTCAGGTTAGCCCTACCAAATGTAACCTTCATAGATGTTTCTGTATGTTTAATCCATAATCTCTGTATGTAGTGCCAGTATACAGAGAGCACTGATACACAAAGATGTGGATTATATATATATGTAAATATCTGAAATGTTTTCAGACACCTGGCATGGATCAAAATCATTCAGCTTATTTCTGGGTATCTCTGTTTACATGTTTTCATATTCACAGCCCAATACTTGCTAATGCCCTGCTAATGGTCATAATTATGGATGATGAGCCGGAAAGTCATGTGATGACTAAACCTGAGTGATGTGATGACAGATGAATAGCTAAGATGAGCATTCCTTTAAATCCAGTTTATACTGACTGTATGGATGACGCCTGCCAAAACTGCCATCTGTCCAAATGATCTATCTTGCTGAATTAATTTTTTACAGTGTCATTTTAAATATCACAACAGACTTTTTATTTGTATTAAAGTATATTTAAAGGTTTATGTCAATGTAGATTATAAATTAATCTCACTGGTCATGTATTGAATATGAAACCATAAGCACTCAAAAAACAGTTTGCTGAGACTGGAATAACGCTGATATGCGAACTTGAGAGTGCATTGTGTATGTATGATAATAAACCAACTGTATAGTAATGGAGAATTCATGTGTAAAGCTAAATATGGATATGACCCAGAATCAATGTGCTATGAGGATATTTTACTTGCTCAACAATATTGGTTGAGGAAGTCAACTTACAATTCCTGCCCAGCTGAATTTATTTAAACTATCACACCAACTGCCACAACCTAAAATATTTCAAAATATTCCAAATCTTGGACACAAATAGTTTTTCCTACTGTTTCTCACAGTCTTAAATATTCATTAGGTTGAGAAAATGAACGTCTCCTGCCGTGCCTCATTCACACAAATCTGCTAAAATTAGAGACGTTGCTTTGGAATGTGATGTGTTTTCACTAGTGATGGGAAGTTCGGATCATTTTACCGACTCGGTTCAGTCTCGTTAAGCAAAATGAACGAATCTTTTTTCGAGTCACTTCGTTCATTTTAGCAAAATATAATTAAAATTCTATGATTAGCTCACCTCACTTCTTATCTGACAAGTTTTCGGATTCGAGTCGTTCGTTCATCACGTGGCAGCCCCATAAGCTTAACCAATGCAGTGTGAGCCGGAAAAAGAATTGATTAGTTCATCTCTCGAGTCTTCGGATTCGAGTCGTTCGTTCATCACGTGAAAGCCCCATAAGCTTAACCTATGTAGTCTGACCCGGAAAGAGAATTTTTTATTGCAACACTTTACAACAACACAAGGTACACAGTCACAATCCAGAAAATAACCAATCATGTTCAGCCTTGGTTGAGCAAACCAAAAGTAGAACAAAATAAAGCATCAAAATATACAAAACTAAACCAAAAGAAAAAGGAAAACTAAAAAGTAAAATATAACAATAGTAAAATACAACAAAAAGGGCTTTTACAATAAATTGTACAGATCCAGGAGAGAAATCAATTTAAGGGCTTTCTTATTCTTAACAAATTTTAAAGATTTGTATAAGAATTTTACCTCTTTCCGCCACTGAATAAAGTTAGGTATAGATTTAAACCATCTGCACTTATGAATAAAAAACTTTCCAAAACATAACAGGACATTAATAACAAATTCAAAGTCTTTGTTTTCAAGAAAAATACCAAACCTGACTACCTTCACATCGAGTGGTGGAAATTCAACAACCCTAGTACATAACCAGTTTTGCAATTCACTCCAAAAGGGTTGTACCATATCACACAAAAAGAAAACATGATCTAAAGTTTCAATACTGGTTTCACAAAAAACACAATTATTTACATCAAAATTAAATTTCAATCTTAAAAATTCGTTAGTAGGGTAAATCTCATTTAGAATCTTGAAGCTCACCTCTTTAGCTTTTGGAGGAGAGGGAAAGACAGATACATTTTTCTAATTTTTTTAATTTCAAGCGTGTCAAAATCTTTAAGCATGTATTCCCTTTTAATTGGGTTTGGATAATAAGCCTGTAAGATACAATTTCGAATAATCTTATTGGTGCATTTTTTCTCACAAAAATCAAAACCTTCTAAGTAGAGCTGCCTCAATTCTTGGGAAACTTGTGAGTGAACAATATCTTCTTTAACCATTAATCTCAATGCAACTGGAATGGCTCTAATCATTCTATTATAAATATTAACAGTACACTGTAGTTGGAATTTCTCGCAAAACTCACTATGCAGTAACAAATTTCCATTGTCATCCAAAAAATGGGCAATAGCCCAAATCCCTTTGGATTTCCATTCCTCAAAATAAACAGACTTTCTGCCGAGCTTAATGTATCTATTATTCCAAACTGGAGTGTTATGAGGTGTAAAGTTATGCTTAAACAATAATTTCCAATAAAGCATCACCTGCTGATGGAAGTTAGAAAGCTTCACTGGTAACGAAGTACACTCAAAATCACAACGTAAAAAGAAATGTATTCCCCCCAGCTTCTTAAAAATTGCACTGGGGATAATAAACCAAAAAGAGTGGTCATTACCGATGAATGATTTTAACCATTTTAATTTCAGTACACCATTCATAATATCAAAATCAATAGCATTTACCCCCCCCATCTTCATGCTTTTTAACCATATCGTCCTTTCGTATGTATTGACATTTATTCCTCCAGATAAATTTAAAATTCATCTTATTTACTGCTTTAATCATTCTTGTTGATATGGGTAAAGAAAAGGCTGGGTAGATGAGTCTGGACAAACTATCCATTTTAGACAAAAGAACTCTCCCAAACATTGAAAGATCCCTCTGCAGCCATCGATTCAATATTGATTTACATTTATCTATGTTATTCCATACATTTTTATTTTCCATTATTTCTCTCTCTTTAGAAATAACAATCCCCAAATATTTCACTTCCTTCTTAATTTGGATATTAAATAATGATTGCAGAGGAAACTCATGTAAAGTTATCATTTCACATTTCTTTAGATTCAAATGCAGCCCAGAAGCTTTAGAAAACAGATTAACAGAATGTAGAGCTCGAGGAATTTGTTGTTCATTTTTTAAAAACAATGTAGTGTCATCTGCGAATTGACTTATTATTATTTGCCTATCCAACACTGTTAACCCTTTAATATTATTATTTTTAATTAATATCGATAATAGCTCAGCAACCATTATAAACAATAATGGAGAGCTACCGCAACCTTGACGAATTCCCCTTTTAATTGGAAATCTTGTACAAGTTCCATGACCTAAAGCTACAGAGCTATTTATACCATTATATAACATTTCAATTAAATTTATAAATCTTGCTCCAAACCCAAAATGCATCAGTGTTCTCAAAATAAACGGATGCTCCACCGCATCAAATGCTTTATAGAAATCTAAAAAAATAAGAAATCCCCTACCATGAACCATCTCACTATAATCAAGTAAATCTAAAACCAATCTAATATTGTTGTGAATTGACCTTCCTTCCAAAAAACCTGATTGTGTCTCGCTAATTATGGTAGAAATGCCTTTTTTCAGTCTAGCAGCAACGGCTCCAGAAAAAAGTTTATAATCAGTGTTGAGTAAAGTGATAGGCCTCAAGTTTTCTAAAATTCTTTTATCTTTACTGGCCTTAGGAATCAGTGTAATTAAGCCTTGCTTCATACTTTCCATCAGCTCTTTCTTTTCAATACATTCCTTTAGGGCATTAAATAATAAATTCCTCAAATCCCCCCAAAAAAATTTAAAAAAGTTGTTAGTAAGCCCATCTGTCCCTGGAGATTTGTTTAAAGGCATCTTCATCACAACTGAGTCCAATTCTTCAATTCTAAGATCTGAATCACATAACATTTTAAAAGAGTTCTCAATGTGTGGAATATAGTTTCGAATTTTATCAAAAAAACGATCTGATTCATCTGAGGAAAAATCTGAAGAATATAATTTAGAATAAAATAAAAACACCTCTTTTTCAATTCTACTAGAATCTTTGCATTCTTCATCTTGAATCATTAAACTATCAATGGAGTTTCTTTGCTGTCTATTTCTTTCTAAACTGCTAAAGTATGAAGAATTCTTTTCGCCTTCCTCAATCCACCTGGCCCGCAACCTTACAAAGGCCCCTCGGGCCCTCTCAAGATAAAGGTTATCTAATTTATTCTGAAGCTCCATCACTCTATTTTTTTCTTCATTATTTAAAGCAAGTTTATTACAACACTGACTTACTTCATAAATTAGGGTACTTTCAAACTCCCTTTTTTCTTTAAAAATTTTCTTAGAGAACCCTATGGAAAAATCCCTAATTTTAAATTTTAAAAATTCCCATTTACTTACATTACAATCAAAAGAGTCATTTATCTCTATACTACGTATCAATTCTTTAATTTTACTGCAAAAGTCCTCATTTTGTAAAAGACCAGCATTAAACTTCCAATAACCTTTGTTTCTAAATTGTTTAACAGTGGGTTCTAAAACGAGATCTATAAAGCAATGATCTGTTAGTGGAGCCTTAAAAATTGAAGATTGAGAAACATTTTTGACAATATTATCACTAACCAACCAATAATCAATTCTAGATTTGCTCTCTCCGTTAGGTTTAAACCAGGAAAAACATTCAACTTCAGGATTTAAATCTCTCCAAATGTCATGTAAATTATTTTCTGTTTTCAAAAGTTCAATGGTAACATTAAGCCGCTGCTTATTGAGACTGGGAGGCCATCTGTCCAACCACTCATCTGGAACCATATTCCAATCCCCTCCTGCTATGACATTATCTGATGGGTACTGTACTTTAGTTTCTGTAATCACAATAGAAATATCTTCTACTAATTTCTGATTTTGAGCTGTATTGTTAAACCCATATATATTAAGTAAAATGAAAAAAAGACCATCAATTTTCATTACCACCATTAACCAGTGACCACTACCGTCAGCTTTATAAGTAATGACTTCCCCGGGACATTTGTTAAAGCATATTGCCACACCTCCAGAACGATTAGAACCATGACTGAAAAAAATCGTCACCCCATTGGTTAGACCAAAAAGAGGTATCCGAGTCCAACGAATGAGTCTCTTGCAAAAACACACAATGAGCTTTTTGCCCTTTACAAAATAAAAAAACCGCCTTCCTTTTAACAATGTCTTTTAAGCCCCTAACATTCAAAGAACAAAAAACAATTTTATTCTTAACCATAATCTCCAAAAGTAGATAAAAACAAATTAAACTATGAAACACCTGCTTGACAACTCGCACTCGGTTTTTGTATAACCTCTAATTTACAGCTAGAGCTCCAGTTGCCCAATGAAAATTTCCCACTATTCAAAAGTTAGAAACACATCATCCATCAACATCAATCCGTCGTCCTTCAATGAAGCCATACGGACCGCGAAAGAAAGCCTTCTTGCCCGCCCTTCTAGCTTGTTCAATTTGTGGCCACATCTTTCGTCTTTCCTCCAAATCTTCTCGAGGAAGCATCTCAGCGAATCGAATTCCTTCCGCTTTGCAAATAGGAGAGTCTTTGGTTCGCCGCCAGATTTCCTCCTTCACCCGCCTTTGAGCAAACAGCACGATGACGTTCCGGTTTCTACTGTCCATCCTTTTTCCCAGCCGATGAACGATATCAACAGCTTCTTCCATCTTTGACTCCAAATCAGGTGCAATCTTACCAAGGGTTTGGATAACACGGGATCGAATATCTTCATCATTTCTCTCTTCAATACCTTTGATACGAAGGCACCACCTCATTCTGTATCTTTCCTGTTCACGAATCCTCTCCTTAAGATCACAGTTCTCTTTGCGAAGATTATCATTTTGTATCTCCAAATCCTTGACTCTTTTTTTACACTCCTTCACCTCTTCTGTGTTGAACTGAATCGCTTTCGTTAAGCTTGCAATCAAGGCACTGCTTTGTTTCGATTGTTCACTTAAATCCGCCAGCTTTTCATCCACTCTCCTTTCCAAATTTAGTATCGCCTCCAAGATAGTTTCATTGGAGATTTCTGACTTCTCACTGTCAGTATTTGGTTTAGCCCTCTTTTCGGCCGAATTCTTGCTTGGCGTTGAAGGAAGGGAGCCATTTCCCCGTTCTCGTTTACTTTGCACAACAATCTCCATTGCATAATCGTGCTCCATTTTTTGTGACTCTGTTTTCGTTTGACTCTTGGGCGAGGAATCCTTCCCTCTGGGGTCTAATTTTAGTATGGCAGGTTTTATTAGTTTTTGTGATGACATCTTGGTGTAAAACAGTGGGAATTACTCACTTTAAACTAACTTTAGGGAACAACTGTCACGAGCTTTGAAAAACGCGGCTGCTCAACCCGCCATCTTCGCACCGCCACCCGGAAAGAGAATTGATAAATTCATCTCTCGAGTCTTTGGGTTCGAATCGTTCGTTCATCACGTGACAGCCGCATAAGATGAACGAACGACTCCAAAAACCCAAGATGTTGCGCATGCGCGACTGAACGAATCACTCCCCGAGACGACTCGTTCGTCCCGAGTCACATTAAAGATTCGTTTAAAATGAACGAATCGTTCAAGAACGACCCATCACTAGTTTTTACTCAGACTGGAAGCCAACAAACTAAAAACTTCACATTAGGGTGTTTCTTCAACTACGGTCACCTTTTGCACTGTGAACTTTAAGAACTTTTGGCATTTTTTAACCAACAAATGAAACTCGGTGCAATCCTGATAGGTCTAACTCAATCTGACCTAATGACATCATCACATGGCACAGCTGATTGGTTCTCTCCTTTATCAGTAGCCAATGAGCTCACTGCTTAACATTCAAATATATGACTAGTGCTAGCTGTAGCAGTTTTGCAGCATGCTTCAGAAACCCTTTACCTTCCCCAGCTGCACCTGTATAGACCTGCTATGAGGTGATTTGTGTATGCTATGGAGGATATTCATATATGTTATATGTGCAGCAGCAATATTTCTTACATGCTCACAGCAGCATGTTGTGGTAGTATTGGCAGTAGCAAGTCTCAGTACTTGCTCTGCCGCAGTAGCAGCAGCAGCATAGCTGATCTATTCCGCCAAGACCAAATACATTTACATTGTCATGTACATTACCATGCCAATCCCTTGAGAGTTGCCATGACAGAAATGTAAGTTCCGTTTAATCTAAAATGGTCTTGCTAAGACTAATTTTTTGGCTACTGTTTTATGTGTCCTAACTAGAGTTAGTTAATATTTTTATGCTTTTTTGTATAATTGCTCAAAATACCATGACACAACAAAAATATTCTGTGACATTTACTTAGATTGTCCTTCGTTTTTTCACTTGTCACATGTAAACAACTGTTATACAAGTTTATAGGGGCAAAATTAAAGTTTTAACATGACCCATACATATCGTTTTGGACATAAAAGTGGCCAAAGTTGAAGAAACACCCATTGACACAAAGCACAGATGAATTCAGTTAGATGTTTGGAACACACCAAGCAATCACATTTTTTTCTCTTATTCTTTTGAATGCGCACAAAATGAAATGACATGTGGTATGCAGTTGTATGGTTAATATGACTGCCTCTGAGTGTCACCATCATCAGAAAAAAGTTCTACAGTAACAGATCTGCCACTGTACCAAGCTTTTAGTGATTTATTTTTCTATACACAGCATATTACCTATGTGGATGTACATTAGTCAGATGTTTGGCCTTCAACTTATCTCATTGTGAGAAGTTTGAAACAGAAATCTGTTTCTCAGAAGAGTCTTTTCATTGATCTGCTGACACAAGACACATGAACACAGCCCCGCCGCTGTGCCATCATCATCATCATCCTTGAAGGAAACTTCAGTGCGTGAGTGTGTGTTTCCAGTGCTCTTCTGTATGTAATCTTGCGCTCTCATTTCCTCTTACTAATGTGATATTTTGTATGTCTTTGTGGTTTGTATATCAAATACATTGTATATGACATTCTTTTCTTACTAAGTGTAGAAGAAAAACGGTGTCTTTCCCTTTTAATAAACAATAAAACTGTGATCCATGTGTCTTTATTTAGATCATCTCATTTAAGATTTTGTTTCTTCTTCACACCACTTAAAGGTGTCATTGGATGCCCATTTTCCACAAGTTGATATGATTCTTTAGGGTCTTAATGAAAGGTCTATAATATACTTTGGTTAAAAATTCTCAATGGTTTTGTTAAACAACACCCTTTTTACCTTGTCAAAATCAGCTCTGCAAAAATCAACCCATTCTGAGCGATTGTTCCTTTAAATGCAAATAAGCTCTGCTCACCCCACCCCTCCTTTCTCTCTGTGGAGTGACGAGCCTGTTTACTTTAGCCACATTTAGCTGTGAAACTTGCCAACTAGCATATTATATATACTCACTTCTGCTGTAAGTGAAGCTGGATCACGATTTGCGCGAACATAGACGGATATATGTAGATCGGGAGGCGCATTCCATTCACAAACAAACGTAATCCACTGCATCTTCAGCGGCTGAGATGTAGGGAGTAAATGACAACCAATATATTCATTATTTCATTCAGCAACAGAACACCTCAATTGCTCAATCTGAGATATTCTTGTCTAACTTACATACCAGCTCCTGCCCTGAAACAATGGAGGTCGGACTGTTACCGCTGATTTAAGGCGGGTCTGAGGTAAGACGCTCATGTCAATCAACTATTGTGGGAGCTGGGAGCGGCTTCTGTCGGTGTGATGCCGGTGTGTTTATATTGCTTGTAATTGGGATGAAGTAAACATATGTTTACATATGTATTTTAACAATTTTTTTAGTCGTGTCGAATTGATAGCCCAAAAATGCAGCGGGTCCACCAGACCCACGAACACTGTCTGAGTAACAAAAATATGAACACCATACAAGGGTTAAACTCCAAGAATCAGTGTTTTAGTATGGTTTATTGCAAAAACTACACTTTACATTTTCTGAGGAAATTACTTTGGCCAAACCCCCTACTAGTGTAATTGCCAAGGATGGTTGCTGGGGTTATAATATTTGGGGCGAAGGCTTGGGTCCTAAAATTGGTCAAATCATGTAGAAAAGTACACCTCATTAAAGCTGCGTAATTAATGTCAGTAGGACAAACAATGAGGGAAAAAATAAAATATTGTGAATGCGTTATATGTAAAATGACTGAGGTAAAGTATGGCACATTTCACTTTCGGTCCAGTCAAAATGTGAATTTCAAACATATTTAAATGTTCTTTCATTTCAGTTGTGGCCAGTCGCTCATCCACCGTTACTTTCTCACTTTAACTTTTAATTTCTGAATGTCTTTGGAGCTCAAGACCAGCATTCCATCTTTGAAGCGTCCAACTTGTCCGCCAATGTCTCCTCCGCTAGATGATTTCCTTTTCTCAAACCTGGAAAGTCAAAAAGGCAACAAAAATTAGCAACACTACAAAAACAATGAGCTGATATCTTGAGCCAAAATTCATTAAGTTCAATAGGAAATTTTGCAAACGTAACTAAATACAATCAAGCACAAGCAACCTACAATATCATTTAAACGACAGTAAGATCTGGAGAACATCAGAAGGTGGACTGCTTTATGTCACCGAGTTCAAAACATAAACACAAACCTTGATTTTCCATCTTTCCTTTTTTTCTTATGTGGTTCCTGACAAAAGACCCAGAGAAGAAAAGTTAATAGAAAGATCGCACATGCTGCAGAAGACGTCAAGTGTTTTTTAAAGCTATCATATAAATGTTTAATGTTGTACTTACAGATTTTGCTTCCTCTTTCGCTTTTATCTTCTGTTCTTTTATTTCTTCTTGATACGCTTTATAATTAACATACTCCTTTTTAGGGGGCTACAGAGGAAAAACAACACTTATTCATTTGATCAATGTAAAAGTAAATAATAATAATAATAAATAATATAAAATGTTATGATATAAATTAAAAATAAAAAGTGTACAAAACTGATAAGGCTGGAAACATACTCTACACAAGTACGCAAACTCAAATACAAACCAGTATTATTTTAGTAGTGATATATATGTTATACTCTATAGTATTTGTTGATATTTTGAATTAAATTTAAATTTAATTTAATTTAATTTTTATATTTTCATTGTAGATTAATTAGCTTTACTAATTTTGTAATACAAATGTGAAAAATGTGTTTTCGGTGTTTTAGTTTACGACAACACAGCATGATTAAATGTAACCTTTTCCATGGTTCAACCAACTTGCTCTACAAGATTCTATTTGCTTGCAATAGCGCCCCTTGTGAGCAATGCTGAGAATGCATACCTGTTCTGTGTTATATATTGCATTCTGAGACATTTCTGAACACAAAGCAGATAGAAGGGTTTCTTCTTATACTAGCTTTGAGTATGTTTACAGCCCAGCAGTGCTGCATGTGATTAGTGGATGTGTGTTGAACTCACTCTGGCTCCCAGCATGACGGCTCTGTCCTGCTCAAAGACCCTCTGCTGCTGCTTATGATAGCCTGTCAGTCCAAACTTGTGAACCTCAAACCGAGCCTGTTGAGGACACACAACACACGTCATGCATGTATACATGTGACATTCAAGAAACAAGTTGCATATCACACTGCAAATGAGTTTCAGTCAAGGAAGTTACTGACTTGAAACAGTATACATACTGTAGGCAGCTGAACAAACAGCACTTTGAACACGAAACATGAAAGACTCAACTCACAATTGATTTCAAAGGTGACACGAGAGAGTTGACTGACTGAAGCATAAACATACAGACATAGAACCTCATTAATGACTGATTTGAAATGCTCTACATGAGCAGAAACTCCATTAGGCAACCAATGTTGCATTGCAACTGAACCTTTTTGACTTTTGTTTTAAATGACTTTCCAGCAGGGGTTCTCAACTCTGGCCTTCATGGTCCACTTTCCTGCAGAGTTTAGCTTCAACCCTAGTTAAACACACCTGAACAAGCTCATCAAAGTCTTCTAGAACCAAAGATGGTCTTATGCTGCATTCCATTTGTACTCGGAAGTTAGGAATTCTGAGTTCCCAGTAGGAAGTTTTAAATGTAACGCCTCCCAAGTTGGAGTTCTGACAAGGAATTTGGAGGAATTGCATCAACTCCAACTTCAGAATCCAAAAAGGCTGCTCAGTGCACTGACAGAAAAGAAACAGTAGTAATATACAGTTGAGGTCAAACGTTTACATACACCTTGCAGAATCTGCAAAATGTTAATTATTTTACCAAAATAAGAGGGATCATACAAACTGCATGTATTTTATTTTTATATTATTTCACTTAAAACGTGTTTACATAAAGTCCACAAGAGAAAATAACAGTTGAATTTATAAGAATGAACTGGTTTGAAAGTTTACATCCCCTTGATTCTTAATACTGTGTTGTTACCTGAATGATCCACAGTTGTTGTTTTTTTTTATTTGTTTAGTGATAGTTGTTCATGAGTCCCTTGTTTGTCCTGAACAGTTAAACTGCCTGCTGTTCTTCAGAAAAATTCTTCAGGTCCCACAAATTCTTTGGTTTTTCAGCATTTTTGTGTATTTGAACACTTTCCAACAAAGGCTGTATGATTTTGAGATCCATCTTTTCACACTGAGGACAACTGAGGGACTCATATGCAACTATTACAGAAGGTTCAAACATTCACTGATGCTTCAGGAGGACAAATGATGCATTAAGAGCCAGGGGTGAAAACTTTTGAACAGAAGGAAGATCTGTACGTTTTTCTTATTTAGTCTAAATATCATTTTTTTTTTATTTAGTACTGCCCTTCAGAAGTTACAGAAGATACTTACATGTTTTTGAGAAGACTAAATCAGTTTAATTTACCCTGATCTTTAACCTTCTGTAATAGTTGCATATGAGTCCCTCAGTTGTCCTCAGTGTGAAAAGATGGATCTCGAAATCATACAGTCATTGTTGGAAAGGGTTCAAATACACAAAAATGCTGAAAAACCAAAGAATTTGTGGGATCTGAAGGATTTTTTGATGAACAGCAGGCAGTTTAACTGTTCAGGACAAACAAGGGACTCATGAACAACTATCACTAAACAAAACAAACAAAAAACAGCTGTGGAACATTCGTGTAACAACACAGTATTAAGAATCAACTTCTGAACACATCAGTACTAAATAAAAATGTATTTTGTATGATCCCTCTTAATATGGTAAAAAAATAATAACATTTGGCAGATTCTACAAGATGTATGTAAACTTCTGACCTCAACTGTATGTGTTTAGTAGCACTTATGTTTGTCTGTTTCTCAATAAACTCAAAGTACTATCCAATCTCTAATGTGGACTATGGTGTTATCTGTGCAAAATACCGCTTTTTAGGGGCTTTCAGTTGACTGGTATTGCTAACAATGGATGCGTCCATCTTAGTTTTTTTGACATCTCTACTGAAACACAGTCGAGTTGGGTGTGAGGTCATTACCAGCTCCAACATCATGAGAACCCCTGCTTTTCAGTATTTAATGAGTTTTCAAGTGTATTTACAATAAATATTTCTTTATATTTTGTCCACCACCTTAGATATTTTTTTCACTAACTTCAGCGAAACGTGAAGAGACTTGTGAAGGGAATCCTAAAGGAAACGTCCCGAATATGAGGCATCTTACTAAAGCAGTGATGTCATATTTAGTTTATGGAGGGCTCGAAATCAAACGGCTCAAAATATCAAACGTGTGATAAAAAGATATTTATCAGTCATTCACTACTCAATTTTAAGTGAAATCTGTCAACTCTGGCCAAAATCTGCAGACTGACTTTTTAACTTTCAGAAGCTAGCAACACATCCAGATTGCAAATTAAGGCAAAAATCTGGTCATGCAGTGTATTCAAGCCTTGAGCAGCAAGTAATTATCTTTTGGTACGGCCATCTGTGACGCCTTCAAGTCACAAATGAAACTAAAGTAGCTACATACCTTGTCTTTCACATTGTGACAAGCATTTAAGTGAAATGGATTACTTAAAAAGACACAGGAAGGGGACAGATTTAAATCAGAGTTTACAGTCAACTGTAATATAATGGTGAAGCTTAAGCTGTCTAAATGACTGGAAAAGTCTGTATATGTCACCAGAGAGAAATCTATAATTTCTCCAGAAGATCCCATTTGATATTTTGATTACAAATAATGAGGTCGATAAAAAAATACATGGAAAGTAGATAGGAAGAATTTTCTTTTTGTGTCAACCTTTAAAATGATAACTGTAGGCAGCTTACTAGGTTTTGAAAAGGAGCAACAATCTCACCTTTTCTATTGTTAGTTTCTCATCTGAGCCTTTTTTCTTATTTTCTTTGACATCAGGAACCTGAGGATAAACAAACAAGGATAAAGACAGATGAAAGCTGAATGCAGTTGCTGCAGATCTTTCAGCTGTTTTTATTCTTTCATGCACATATTCTTAAAACACAAAGACTTCCATTTCACATGAGCTAGACATGGATTGGCCCAAGAGATCAAGGTTTGACAGCAGCTCCTGCTGGTAGATACCGTAACTACAAACAAAGCTTTAATGTCCATTCATAACAAACCTTAAAGGAGAAGTCCACTTCCAAAACAAAGATTCACATATAATGTACTCACTCCATTGTCATCCAAGACATTCATGTCTTTCTTTCTTCAGTTGTAAATAAATTATATTTTTTAAGGAAAACATTTCAGCATTTTTCTCCATACAATGGACTGATATGGTGCCCCAATTTTGAACTTTCAAAATGCAGTTTAAATGCAGCTTCAAATGATCCCAAATGCAGTTGTAAACGATCTCAGCCAAGGAAGAAGGGTCTTATCTAGTGAAACGATCAGTTATTTTCATTAAAAAAAAAAAACATACAATTTAAATACTTTTTATTCTCAAACACTCGTCTTGTCTTGCTCTCATTGAACTCTGTGTATTCTGACTCAAGACCGTTAGGGTATGTCGAGAAACTCTCAATCATATTTTCTCCCTCAACTTCAAAAATCATTTTAAAATCTTAACAAAAAAGGTAAAACCGCGATATAGGATGATTATAAAGTTGAGAGAGAAAAAATACGATCAGTTTTTCGACATACCCTAACTGTCACGACCCGGAAAAAAACAGTTTAGGCACAGTGAGACAAGACAAGTGTTTGACATTAAAAAGTATATAAACTGTATTATGTTTTATGAAAATAACCGATCTTCGCTAGATAAGACCCTTCTTTCTGGGCTGGGATCGTTTACAACCACATTTGGGTTTGAAGCTGCATTTAAACTGCATTTTGAAAGTTCAAAATCGGGGCACCATATCAGTCCATTATATGGGGAAAAATGCTGAAATGTTTTCCTCAAAAAAACAAAAAAAACAATTTCTTTACGATTGAAGAAAGATAGGCATGAACATCTTGGATGACAATGGGGTGAGTACATTATATGTGAATCTTCGTTTTGGAAGTGGACTTTTCCTTTAACCATTCTACTTAAATGAACATTTTTATTCCTATCAAGAAACCACAATTTCTGTAGATCTTTCACCAGGGACAAATATTTCAAAGCTGTAACTTATGTAGTGCATAGAAAATAGCGTGCTGCAGAAATTATGTATTTTTGTAGGCCTAAAAACAAAAATGCATTTTGCTTAAATGCCTTAAGTAAGGTCTGTGGCTTTCATGTTTTCTTCTACAACATAAAACACATCAGTAACCCCTTGTGATTTTTATTAAAATTATGACTTTAAAAAAAATAAATAAAATAATTTAAATGAAGACTGCAAGTGTTGTTGGATACGTAATGATTGTGACATTTAACTTATGCAACCATGGTTTAGTTTGTTATAGCCCAACTTTAGATTTTACTTCTGATGGCTATTTAGGGTCACTCAAATTAATTTGTGATTATCTCTTCCTTTTGGGCTTTTGTCAAGGGAACGAGGGTGATGCTAACTACTGGGTTGGCCTACAAAAATACATCACAGCAGCAATCTGTATCTGGAGAATCAGTCACATGATTGGAACAAACAAACACACAAACAAAATCCCATGAAGCAGAGATGGCAGCATGTAATCATGGACTTCTGAGGCTGCATGTTTCTCTTACCTTCTGCCTTGGTTCAACGGGCTTTGATGATTTATTCTTCTTCAGGGGATCAATAAATGTAACCACCTCCACACTGGACTGTTTAGCTCCAGACTGCATGTTTTCACATACTGTTGAGTTTGTCATGAGCTGCTCAGAGTCTGTGTCATGACAGACAGTATCTGTATTTTCCTCAGTATCGTTCATGTCATCTTTAGCCGAGTTCTTTCTTTTCCTAGACTTTTTCAATCTTTTGTTTTTTCCATCACCTAAACATGAAAAGTGACAGTATAATCAGTAATTACAAATTCCATTAGACTGTTGTTAGCATATTATATTAGGTATGGAGGCTTATGTTATGTGCAGTATGCAAAATTGGAATTAAACACCTGCAACCCTTTATCTTAGGCTCTACACAGAGAGTCTGTTTACTTTAAGATGCTATTAATCACTATTTGCTAATGTCTACCGTAGGCATTATTAAAAACTTCGCTCTCACCAAAATCATACAACTTGTTCAGAACTTGATCGAGGAAAGACCTATCGTCATCTGCCTCTCCACTGTGTTCATCTCTTGTTACGCTCATTTTTAATAAATAAAACACGTTTTAACAACACTGTTGGTTTTCGTGTGTTTCACGTGTGTGCATCATACACGCGAAATGTCCTCTCTCACTTTCCGTCAATACGTTCTTCATCCCGGAAGTAGAATGATCTAAATGTTCACACCGCCCATGTGATAGACAGGACAGGAGGAGGAGGAAACTGTAGTGATTGTAAAAATGCTTGTTTTTCTCTAAGCGGCGCATGGAGGCCCAGAGCTCCAACCCTCCATTGAACCTCATTATATCTCACTGCGTTATTGTCTTACTAGATGTACAGTAAAAGTTATACGTTTTTAAATATATTACTTTTAAATAGTGCTACCTGACATAAAAAAAAAAATGCGCAGAATGTGCAAATAAAGAGATTACATGAGAACATCAGTCTATTGATCACAAACGTCAGTGATTGGCCCATCCATATAGCGCTGAGAAAAGTAAGAGGTACCACGTGTTCACGCCATCAACGGGATGCTGAGACGGTTCTTTTTGCTCAGGGATAATGGCACCAGAAAACGTTAAAAACGTTAAATTAAATAATATATAAGAACTTAAAGGCATTATGAGCCGTTTCATTCGTTTTGCTAACTTTATCCAGATTTAGTCAGTGACCATACTTTCAATCTCATGAAGCCCGCCCTCTAAAGACGTGTCAACCAATCCGAAACCAGCAAACTCAACTTCACAAAATGATTGACAGGGATATGGCGTTTCTGATTGGCTAAATTTAGGAACGCTCCCTTGATTCGTTTTTGTTGTCATTTACAGAGCTGTCACAGAGACAGATATTTAATGAGTACCATTAACCAAATAGCGTGGAGCATCTAAAATTATAATATTAATGATAAATCAAATTATTATTTTGACCTGCGGTACCGCCAAGCCCCGCCCATTCGGTATTAGCCGTTTCATACTCATTTGTCATTCCACCTGCATGTTGTATTTCTTTTGACAGGAACGAGTACTGGACTGAACGATCAACCTTGATCAAACTTTCTCATCCAGAACTCGTCTGATTTATTACACTCATGCTTTGATAAGTGCGGAATCGAAATGGCTTCTCGAGCACTGTATTCGGTAAGCGTTACAACATTTTTGCATGCTTTCTGTCAAAAGTAGCACATGCTTGCAACACTTGCAGAGTGAATCTTTCACAGAGCTTCCTCTAATATTCTAATAGGAAACATTAAGTACATTTCATATCCAGTGCACACGAGCGTTTCATGAACCAAAAAAATATGATCTCTCAGACCAGTTTTACATGTCATTTGTTTTTAAAATGATCTAGTGGCCATACACCACTAGAAAACAATTATGTACAGCTTTCTATGAACTTTGGCAGCAATAATTAAATGTATGTCTCCTATTCATTTAATATTTTTTTCTGTACATTGTTTATATATAAATGGACACACCCTACTCATTATTTTGTAGAATAGTACAACTATTTTAAAAATACAAATTATTTAATAGAAATTATGTAGTGACCACAAATCAAAGTTGTCTTATTTAGCATTAGTTATAAAAGTTAGCATTTAATAAACCCAAAAAATGTAACAATATATAATTTTATAGAATGTTTATAATATTACAGAAAGTTATTCATATGTACAGTTTGTATTTGTTAATTTGAACAAACATATATGAATTAATTTAAAGCAAAGCAAACTAAATTCTGTAAGTTGATCATAATTCTGTCATATGGGAATATATCTATAATATTTTATGCATGTGTGCCAATACGCCTCACTATCAGTCCTTGTAATTTTGTTCTTCGATTTATTTTATGTAATTGTGATGTATTAAAAAAGCAGAAGTCCTTTCATTTCATATAAATGATCACATTGGGCATATTTTGAAAAACATGTTTTCTGTCTTTGTACAGCCTAGGCATCCGATGCTGAAGAAGCGGGATGATTTTGAAGACATTCTGGAGGAAAGACGACGTTCCAGTGATCTGAGATACGCACTGAGATGCTACACTCCCACACTTTACAAAGGACTAGTGCCCTGCAAAGCCAGTATGCTGAAAAACATTGTTCTGCAGTCCGACCACCTGCAGTATGTTATTAAACAGGTACAGCAACCATACAGAGCACCACCATTCGCCTTAATACCACAGTTTCATGCAATAACTTACTATGCTTTTATTTAGAAACCCTGCTTTTAGTGATGTATTTTGGTGGAATTGTACATTCAGATGACATAGTATTGTCCATGCAGGCTACTGCCTGAGTAAATAATTTCTTGGTCTGTATCTAGCAATACACATGCGTTTTAATGGCTACTGAGCTTTGTGTATGTGTTTTGTGTGTGTAGGTTTCATTAGAATCAGGAGACAGCACCGAGTGTGTTGCGGAGGAAGCGTCTCTGATTCTGGATGAGATGGCTCACCGCCTGCAGCTCAGCACCGTTCGCTTCTTTGCCTTTACGCTCAGCAAAGCCTTCAAGAGACTCTTCCGCAGCGTGTGTGTCAATGAGGAGGGCATCCAGAGAGTGAGTGACTCTTTACTGTCCCCAAAATACATTCCTGCTAAAACACCTGGCATCTACAGTGAGAGCTGACTAGGGTTGTCTAATGTTACTAAATGTGTGTCCTAATTTAATTCATCAGCCTTACTGCTTGAAGTAGCATAAGGTTACAGGATTTTAGGCGGCTCAGATTCCATGTGGCACTGTAATTAGTATGTCTTTATTTTATTTATCATTATATATTCTACTTGTTAAAAATATTGAATAATTAAGTCTTTTTGAAATGTTTTTAAAAGATGTTTTGCTCTTCAAGGCTGCATTTATTTTATTACAAATACAGTAAAACAGTAACATTGTGAAATATTATTAACTGTTTTTAATTTGAATATATTTAAAGTAATGTCATGTATTCACATTACTCCAGTCTTCAGTGTCACATGATCCTTGGGATCATTCTTCTAAAATGCTGATTTGCTGCTCAGTTGCTGTTTGTTTGCTCAATTATTAGTACAACTATTGTGCTGCTTGATATTTTTGTGGAAACTATGATACATTTTCTAGATTCTTTGTTGAGTAGAAAGTCCAAAAGAACAGCCTTTATTTGATGTAGAAATATTTTATAACATTATAAAAGTCTTTACTGTTACTGTTTGATGAATTTAATATGTCCCTGCTGAATAAAACAACTTTTTTTTTAAATCTAACTTATGCCAAAATTTTTTCACAAAAATATTACTTTACCAGTCAACGTTTTTTTAACAGTAAGATTTTTAATGTTTTTTTTAAAGAAGTCCCTTCTGCTCGCCAAGCCTGCGTTTGTTTGATCCAAAGTACAGCAAAAACAGTAATATTGTGAAATATTTTTTTTAAGATGTATTTTTTGGCCTTTTTGACTTTATTATGACTTTATTATGATCATAGCTGACAGGAAGCGAAGTGGGAGAGAAGGGGTGGGATCGGGAAAGGTCCTTGGTCCGTGATTTGAACTTGGGACGCCCTTAGCACATTCAACAACTGCTTTCTATTGTAATATATATTTTAAAATGTAATTTATTCCTGTGATCAAAGCAAAATTTTCGGCATCATTACTGCGGTCTTCAGTGTTACATGATTCTTCAGAAATCATTCTGATATGCTGATTTGTTGTTCAAGAAACATTTATTTATTATTTATTTAACATATTATTTATAGAAAGCATGATTGATATTAATCAAAAGTGATGATAAAGACATTTACAATGTTACAAAAAAAATGTATTTCAGGTAAATGCTGTTCTTCTGACCTTTCTATTCATCAAAGAAACCTGAAAAAAATCTACTCAGCTGTTTTGAACATAATAATAATAATAATAATATTTTTATTCATCATCATCATTATTATTGTTATTATTATTATTATTATTATTATTATTTTAACAGCAAATCAGAATATTACAATGATTTCTGAATGATCATGTGACTGGAGTAATGATGCTAAAATTTCAGCTTTGAAATCACAGGAATAAATTATATTTTAAAATATATTCAGATAGAAAACAGTTATTTTAAATAGTAAAAATATTTCAGTTTTACTGTTTTTGCTGTAATTTGGATCAAATAAATGCAGGCTTGGTGAGCAGAAAATACTTTTTTTTTATTAAAAAAATTAAAATTCCTACTGTTCATAAACTGTTGATGGGTAGTGTATATAAGCACCAAAATTGTTCTCAACATTAAGATTAATCAGAAATGTTTCTTGAGCAGCAAATCAGCATATTTGAATGATTTCTGAAGGATCACGACATTGAAGACTGGAGTAATTCAGCTTTGCCATTACAGGAATAAATTACATTTTTAAAATATAATTGTAATAATTTTTCACAATATTATAATTTTTATTATATTTTGATTGAGTAATTACAACTTTTGTTACCATAAAATATATTTCAAATATTTTAGCAAGTGTATTTCTTGTATTTCTGCTGTAATCATTAATACACTGCTCATTTTCAAACTTTTTTTTTCAAATAACGGAAATAGGGAGTGTCAAAAAAACACTAAATCAATTAACCACAATTCACTGAAATTTCATGATTTTAGATGTTACAAGAACTCTGTATTCTTTAGTGCAATGCAAACAAATAGTTATTGTAGGGGGGAAAAGATTTGATTTCAGTTCTTAACATTATTATTTAATTTTTTTTTTTTTTTTGGTTTTTATTTTAATACATATGTAATTATACTTTTAAGTCATCCTGAGGCCCCCTGGTTGCGAATCACTGTCTTAGATGGTCCTGCCATTTGGTTTAATAAAGATGGGCTGTAAATAGAATTTGATGTCATGATGGATTTCACTGATAATGTTTTCTCTCTTCAGCTCCAGCAGGCTGTACAGGAACACCCGGTGGTTCTCCTGCCCAGTCACCGCAGTTATATGGACTTCCTGATGATGTCATACTTACTCTACATGTACGACCTTCCCCTGCCTGTGATTGCAGCTGGAATGGGTGAGTGTGGACAGAAGTTATTTGAGGTCACACTGATGCATTGCATTGTACCAGCCTGAAAACTATATTGACCGTAGCTATTATATAACTCAAGTAGACACACTTTCCAAAAGTATATAGTCCACACTCCTTTAATACTTTACTGGACTTTGTAATCTATTCAGTAGCCTTTATTTGGTTCTCTCGAAGGTCTATCAGGGTGTTTATGAGGGCTGACCTTGTCTAGACTGTGTCTGAGTGGTTTGATGTAGAAAAGTGCCAACTGGAGCATCTAAGCAATTGATAATCTTTCTGTATTATATTCAGAATAGCGTCAAAATAATGGTAATTTGAAAGTACCTGGATATATGGGTCAAAGACAAGATATTGCATCAAATTCAGTTTATATACATAGATTGCATATACATAGTAAATGTCTACTTTAATGTTGAAATGGCTTTTGTGAAAATAAAATGTCAAAATCAGTATAGGAAAAAGTGATCTTATTAAATTGTATTATATTTTGAATGATTGAAAACTACAGATGTGTAAAACTTAGTGGTTTGAAGGAAAGTGGCAAACAGTGTGAAGTTAAAAGTTTAGTTTTCTTTTCAATTGTGTCTTTATTCTTTCAATTCAGATTTTATCAATAAGTGAGCTCAAACCTGTTGAATTTCATATTATATTCATTATATATACTGTGCTATTTACTAATGCCATGATGTTTTCTGCAGATTTTATGAGCATGAAGTTTGTTGGTGAGATGCTGCGTATGTCAGGGGCTTTTTTCATCCGCCGGTCGTTTGGAGGTGATAAACTTTACTGGGCTGTGTTCTCTGAGTATGTGAAAACCATGCTGAGGGTAAGACGCTTCATCCAAACAACTGAACAAAAGATCAAATCGGGAAACCGTGTATATAAGATAAAATACAGGCTTCATATTGCAGTGGATTTACAGATTTCACACCACTTATAAGCATTGCTAAACATCTTTTGTAGTTTTGAAGTTGCATGGGCTCTTGTTTATGACCAGTGTTGGGGAAAGTTACATTTAAAAGTAATGCATTACAATATTAAGTTACTCCCTAAAAAGGTAACTAATTGCGTTACTTTTTATGGAGAGCAATGTGTTGCGTTACTTTTTAAATATATTATGGGCTTGCTTCTTTGTTTTTAATATAAAAAAGCTCATTTTTTAAAGTCTTTTTTTTTTTTTTAAAGTAGTGTATTACAATATTACGTTAATACATAAAAAGTAACTAATTACATTATTAGTTACTTCTTTATGGAGAGCATTATGTTACGTCACTTCCTAAATCTATACTGGGCTTGCTTCTTTGTTTTTAATATAAAAAAGGCTAAAAAATGTTTATAGTATTTTTTTATGGAGAGCAGTGTGTTACGTTACTTTTGCATTACTTTTTAAATCTATACTTGGGCTTGCTTCTAAAATTTTTTTTTTTTAAGTATTTTTTTAAAGTAATGCATTACAATATTAAGTTAATTTCTAAAAAAGTAACTAATTGCATTATTAGTTACGTTTTATAGAGAGCAATGTGTTACGTTACTTTTGCGTTACTTCTTAAATCTATACTGGGCTTACTTCTTTGTTTTTAATATAAAAAAAGCTACATTTTTTATACTATTTTTTTTTAAAGTAATGCATTACAATATTAAGCTAATCCATAAAAAAATAACTAATTGCATTATGAGTTACGTTTTATGGAGAGCAATGTGTTATGTTACTTTTGCGTTACTTCTTACATCTATACTGTGCTTGTTTCTTTGTTTTTAATGTAAAAAAAGCTAAAAAAATTAAGTATTTTTTTTAAAGTAATGCATTACAATATTAAGTTAATTTCTAAAAAAGTAACTAATTGCATTATTAGTTATGTTTTATAGAGAGCAATGTGTTACGTTACTTTTGCGTTACTTCTTAAATCTACTGTGCTTGTTTCTTTGTTTTTAATGTAAAAAAAGCTAAAAAAAAATTAAGTATTTTTTTAAAGTAATGCATTACAATATTAAGTAAATTTCTAAAAAAGTAACTAATTGCATTATTAGTTACGTTTTATGGAGAGCAATCTGTTATGTTACTTTTGCGTTACTTCTTACATCTATACTGGGCTTGCTTCTTTGTTTTTAATATAAAAACTAAATTTTTTAATACTTTTTTTTTTAAAGTAATGCATTACAATATTAAGTTAATCCATAAAAAAATAACTAATTGCGTTATGAGTTACATTTTATGGAGAGCAATGTGTTACTCTACTTTAATGTTACTTCTTAAATCTATACTATGCTTGTTTCTTTGTTTTTAATATAAAAAAGCTAAAAAAAAAAAAATTAAGTATTTTTTTTAAAGTAATGCATTACAATATTAAGTTAATTTCTAAAAAAGTAACTAATTGCATTATTAGTTACGTTTTATAGAGAGCAATGTGTTACGTTACTTTTGCGTTACTTCTTAAATCTATACTGTGCTTGCTGCTTTGTTTTTAATATAAAAAAAGCTACATTTTTTAATACTCATTTTTTTTAAGTAATGCATTACAATATTAAGTTAATTTCTAAAAAAGTAACTAATTGCATTATTAGTTACCTTTTATGGAGAGCAATGCATTACGTTACTTTTGCATTATTTCTTAAATCTATACTATGCTTGTTTGTTTTTAATGTAAAAAAAGCTAAAAAAAAATTAAGTAATTTTTTTAAAGTAATACATTACAATATTAAGTTCATTTCTAAAAAAGTAACTAATTGCATTATTAGTTACGTTTTTTTGGAGAGCAATGTGTTGCGTTACTTTTGTGATACTTCTTAAATCTATACTAGGCTTGCTTCTTTGTTTTTAATATATAAAAAGTAATTTTTTACTTTAATGCATTACAATATTATTTTATTCCCAAAAAAGTAAATAATTGTGTTACTTAGTTACTTTTTATGGAGAACAATGCATTACGTTACTTTTGCGTTACTTTTTAAATTTAAACTTTATCTATCTACAGGGTGGGCCATTTATATGGATACATCACACATCAAACTTATTGGGAATTTCACAAGAAAAACAATGGTGTGCTTGGTTTTAACGTAACTTTATTCTTTCATGAGTTATTTACAAGTTTCTGACCACTTACAATGTGCCACAAACAGGACGTTAATATCACCAACCATTCCCATTTTATTAAGGTGTATCCATATAAATGGCCCACCCTGTATACTAAACTGTTTTTGTGCAAGTGAGATACGTTCACATTTAGTCTAGAACAACATTAATCATCATGTATACACAGCGCACTCAACACCTCTGCACAAAATCATCTGCTAAATGACTGTTTACTATATATGCTTCCATTTTGATGGTTAGAAATATACATTGTTGAAAAATGATTAAGCTGTTTTATGTTGTTTATTCAGAATGGATATGCCCCCATTGAGTTCTTCTTGGAAGGAACTAGAAGCAGGACGTGCAAATCTCTCACACCAAAGACGGGTAGGTGTAGATTGACTATACGTTTGTAACACTTTTTATACAATTTCAGAAACAGACTGTCTGTGCTGCTCTGACTTTTTTGTGTTTAATTTTGATAAAAGCTCTTTGCTGACTTCTGCATGTATTGTGCAGCGTCAAGGCTTTTCCCCACTTTTCTGCCTTTTTTATTGCTGCACAAATAAATTCAAGGTGACAGGAAACATTTTTTTGGTCAGCATTGCTTGCACACAGGAAGTGAGATGCCAGCTAAATGAAATTTCACAGGATTTTCACAATTGAATCATAGTCCCAGAATGATATAGAGCCCCTGACTAATTTATGGCACCGAGGTTCAAAACGACAGCTTGAAACCTGGAAAGCCCGACGGTGGCAGCTCATCAATCAGCCCGAGCAAAAGCAAATTTAGATGAATGAGAGAAACAAAACGGTCCGCCTCTTTGAGCACAGTTCGTTTTGTGTCAGCTTCATCTCCCACTCTCTTTCTTTCTCTCCCTCAGGGTTGTTGAATATTGTGATGGAGCCGTTTTTTAAAGGAGAGCTATTTGATGTGAACCTGGTTCCTGTCAGCATCAGCTACGAGAGAATTCTGGAAGAGACTCTGTACGCCCGTGAGCTGCTCGGTGTCCCGAAGCCCAAAGAATCAACCTCAGTACGCGTGACCTACTAATATGCATTCCATCACAATTTTAAGCAGATATATCACAACAAAATATACATAAATACTAGGGCTGGGCGATATGGGCAAAAAAATGATCACAATATTTTTTTCATATCAGTCAATATCAATAATTATCACGATAAATGTTATTTCTTTCAAGTTTAAAATCAGATTTTTGCTCCAAAGTGAAAGCTGTAGAAACCAGACCATTAATTTTCCTTTAAAAATAAATATCTGGATAGAAAAATTAATTTTTGCATGTTCTAAGGAGTTATATTGTTTCAAATCAAGAAACAGGTTTGGGTTGTCTGATAATGATAATGATGATGATAATAATAATAATATAACTTATTTTCTCTTAGAAAAACACATGTGATAGTAGCTTAAGGATGCAGAGGTCAATTTTTGTTCATTATCAATCAGTAGCATCTGTAAAAATTGTAGCAACCTCAGTTTTATATGGGAAAATTTATTCTGACCCAGTTTTTTTTTTTTTTTTTAAGATTAAGCATTGGTCTCCCATAGTAGCAAGCATACATTTTAAATCATGATAAACACAGTTAAAACCACACATAATGCTACCTCAATACCATAGTAACTCCATGTAGTAACATGTAGTAACTCCAATATAACGCCATGGTTTTATAGGTAGCCTGTTTGTATGCAAAACGGTAGTCTAAAAACATTCAGTATAAATGCACACATGCTATGGCTTAATCACAAATACATACATACTATAATTATATACCTTTACTCCTATAATAAAATTCAATGTAAATATCCCACATTTCTGCTACAATACCATGGTGCAGTGAGTGTTACTACAGTAAATTCATGGTAAATGATGGAGATGTGTAGATTGAAAAGCCTTCTGCCTGTCTTGTTGCACACAGCTTTAAACTAGTTTGAATCACAGAGTCATTTGTGTTCATTGCTGAATTTCACACTGGATCTCACAGCACTATTTAATGCTTGTGTGATGGAAGCCGTTCACATATCGCGTCTTTTGCATGCTCAAGTTTGTTCAAATGCGTTAGCTGCGCTCAAAACGGAAGCGACGTGGCCGCGGCGCGGGTCTGGTGTGACGCACTCGGTTTTTCAGGCGCGTCCGCACCGCATCGAGAACATAAATGCATCTTTTTTAGTGAGCTTGCGCAGCGCGGCAGTTTGAACTTTGGTCCGAGTGGATAAACGGTCCGTGTGGCGCGATTCAAATGAGTCATGCTGTTTCATTTTGCATTTGGCACATAAAAATTATATTGAACATTTATCGAACTCTTCATATCGCTTTATCAAAGAAAATTATATCGCGATAATTATTGTTATCGAATTATTGCCCAGCCCTAATATATACACAACAAGACAGCAAGATAAACAGGCTTTTTTCATTTCAGGCATAAAACATCACAAAACCTCACTTTTTTCATATTTGTTAATTAATGCATAGATACTGTTATCCACCAGACCACAGGACAGACTGACCAAAGAGAGTTCTATTTGTATTTGTTCTGTTTGTATTGTTGTATTTGTATTGTTGTTCATTTCTCAACTCTGTTTCTTTCTCTCAGGGTCTGTTGAAGGCCCGGCGGGTCTTGAGCGAGGACTATGGCAGTATGCATGTATACTTCGGTCATCCCGTATCTGTTCGCAGTCTGGCAGAGGGAAAAATAAACCGTGCTCAGTACAACCTGCTGCCCCGGTATAACAGATGCAATCAGCCACACTCAGAAAGTTTTGCTCTAAAGGCCTACATTATGCACACGAAGCATGAATTTTTGCTACAACAAGCTTTTAAAATCTAAACAATGCATTCCTTTGGATCCCCTCACCTAGCAGCATGCTAGGAACACACTTACACCAAGTTTTCTCATCTTTGTAATGTTTATTTATTAATTTATAGTGTTACAAAAGATTTCTGTTTTAAATAAATGTTTTTCCTTTAAACTTTCTAATAATCAAAGGACCCTAAAAACAACATATCATGGTTAATAGGCAGCACAAGAGTTTTTAATATTTATAGTAATAAGAAATGTTTCTTGAACAGCAAACCAGCATATTATAATGATTTCTGAAGGATTGTGTGACACTAAAGACTAGTGTAATGATGCTGAAAATTCAGTTTTGCATCACAGGAGTAAATCTAAATTTTTGTTTTACTGTATTTTTAATAATAAATTCAGCCTTTTTTTTTAAGTTATTTAAAATAACTTTTAGGAGGTATTGTGTTTATAGTTATATTAGGGATGTCAGTTTAACATGTTAACTTAATTAATTAATTATAAAAAATAACACAATTAAAATTTTTTAAAGCAGTTAACGCACTGGCTCCGCCCCCAGACCTGTACGTCATCTTATACAGTATTTCATAGAGTTGACTGTTGACAAATATATGCAGTTATCGCCTAAAATTCAAGATATTGGGGCAAAAAAAATCTCCCTGTATGTGTTTTGTCTCATATTTATATATATTGCGTATCATACGATATCACACGGGCAGCAAGATGCACAAACGCTGATTGTGTCCCGATCTATCACGAGCTTAAATGTGATTTTATACAACAGTTTAGTAAATAATATTATGTTGATATTGTTATATTTTAAACACAATATTTTGTGTTTTTGCTCAGTTTTGCAGAGAACATATGACCTTTGAAGCCATAGCAGAATTGTTGCACGTCTCAGAGCAACACAGCATTGTTTAGTTTCCAAATGAATCCGCGGTTTGAACGAACTGTGTGCACCAATGATTCAGAGAGTCATTTGCTTCATTTCTGAATTAATTGGTTTGAACAAATCGAAGACATTTATCGAATAAATTTTATCAACTGACAGCCCTAATTTATATATTTACATTCATGGTTATGTTAATCTATAGTAGATTAATATTTATTGGTGATTTTTTACTTTTATTTTCTACTGTCAGATATTGCATGTTTAATTGAAGCAGACTGCAGTCTGTACAAACTTTACTCTAAACTGTACATCTGTACTGACTTCATTGTTGTTTTTATCAGGTACATTCCTCAGAAACCCAGAATAGACACTCATGAGTTTCTGAATGACGCTGCGTTTCGTCTGGTGCGCATCCAGGAGGAGAACATGGTTCTGAAGCCCTGGGTTCTCATTGCCACACTGCTGCTACAGAACCCTGATGGCCTTGACCTCTCCTCTCTCACAGAGCAGACAGACTGGCTCAGAAACCTGGCATTGGCATTTGGAGCGTTCTTAGACTGGCCAGGTAAGAGATCACACAGTCTCAACCTCAAACTGACCACTCGAATCACCAGTACAATCTGCTAAAATGTCTGCAAGTCAGGCTGTACAGGTTTAAATCAGTCTACCAGGAAACAAAGCCTGGTTTGTAAAGCACAGGCTGCTGCAACTAGTGTTTGTTAGGAAAAGCTAATTACAAGGTTTCACATGTTTAAGAAATTCATGGCAAATGTGACCCTGGACCACAAAACCAGTCATAATGGTCAACTGAGATTAATAAATAAGCTTTACACTGATGTATGGTTTATTAGAATAAGACAATATTTGGCCGAGATGCAATAATTTCAATATCTGGAATCTGAGGGTGCACAAAAATCTAAATATTGAGAAAATCAAATTTACAAAATATCTTAATGGAACATGATCTTTACTTAATATCCTAATGATTTTTGGCATAAAAGAAAAGTCGATTATTTTGACTCATACAATGTATTTTTAGCGTTTGCTACAAATAAACCTGTGCTACTTATGACTGGTTTTGTGGTCCCGTGTCACATATTTGAAAAAGATTTAGAATTTTATGTGACACACACCCTGTTCTCATATAAAGCTTTTTGGAAGTTTTGCCTTCTCTCATGTTAATCATGATATCTCACTGCAATACTAACCACAGAAGGCTCATGAGATAAATTCAGCAGTTCATACATTTCTTGTGCATACAGGCGTACATATACAGTTGAAGTCAAAAGTTCACATACACCTTGCAAAATCAAATCTGCAATCTTTTTACCCATTTTACCAATTTTACATTATAAAGACATTATTTTACCAAAATAAAAGGGGTTAATACAAAATTATTTTTTTTAGTACTGACCTGAATACGATATTTCACATAAAAGATGTTTACATATAGTCCACAAGAGAAAATAATAGTTGAATTTATAAAAATGACCTTGTTCAAAAGTTTACATACACTTGATTCTTAATACTGTGTTTTTATCCTGAATGATCCACAGCTGTGTTTTTTTTTTTAGTGATAGTTGTTCATGAGTCCCTTGTTTGCCCTGAACAGTTAAACTGCCCACTGTTCTTCAGAAAAATCCTCAGAAAATTCTTTGGTTTTTCAGCATTTTTGTGTATTTGAACTCTTTCCGACAATGACTGTATGATTTTGAGATCTATCTTTTCACACTGAGGACAACTGAGAGACTCATACGCAACTATTACAGAAGGTTCAAACACTCACTGATGCTTCAGAAGGAAATACGATGCATTAAGAGCCAGGGTGTAAACTTTTAAACAGCGTGATTTTTTTTTGATGACATTTTTCTTATTTTGCCTAAATATCATATTTTTTCATTTAGTACTGCCCTTCAGAAGCTATAAAAGATACTTTTCAATTCATTTCAATTCAAATTTATTTGTATAGCGCTTTTCACGATACATATCGTTGCACAGCAGCTTTACACCAAATTGACATTTTTACAATATATGTAGTAGTAGTACTTGCATGTTTCCCAGAACACAAAATAAGTTACATTTATCCTGACCTTTAAAATTTAAAAAGTTTTGACCCTCCGGCT
Source organism: Labeo catla (assembly GCA_012976165.1). Taxonomy (NCBI): domain Eukaryota; kingdom Metazoa; phylum Chordata; class Actinopteri; order Cypriniformes; family Cyprinidae; genus Labeo; species Labeo catla. Next base: position 597,357 of record VONZ01000387.1, read on the forward strand.
CTTAATTTTTTTTTTTTGGTAACTAACATTAGTTTATCCAGTTAGCTGTCATGCACTATATGCTTTAAAATTTTAGGGTCAGAAAGATTTTTTGTATTTTTTTAAGAAGTTGCTAATGCTCATCAAGCAGTTTTTTTTTACTTAAGAATACAGTAAAAACAGTAATGTTGTGAATTATTATTGCAATTTAAAGTAACTGATTTATGTTTGAATATATTTTAAAATGTAATTTATTCCTGTGGTGGCAGAGCTAAATTTTCAGCTTCACTACTCCAGCGTTCAGTGTCACATGATCCTTCAGAAATCATTCTAAATATGCTGATTTGATGCATAAGAAACATTTTTTTTTTTATGATTATCGATGCTGAAAACAGTTGTGCTGCTTAATATTGTGAAAACCCTGCTACATTTAATTAACAGCATTTATTGAAATATAAATGTATGCTATTTTGTATGCTGTTATTACATGCTGAATACGTCATTTCTAAAAATTAAAATCTTACTGACCCCCAACTTTAAAACATTAGTGTACCTTTATACTATTATCAGTCTTGATTCATGCTAATTTCTTTATACACTAATACATTTTTAGCGTTAGAAGCTATATAAATGAACATTAGTTATTGTTATTGTATCATAAATAAACATGAATTAACAGTTGACAACAGTATAAAATCAGAAGTGTTAATCAGAAGTCCTATATAAAATTCATACCAAATTGAATAACATACAGGTAAAGTATTTGTATCTGTCAGTAAAGATCTCTAAATTTGAAAGCTTAGCAGCGAGAGACGTGTGAAATTGTATCCTATTATCATATATCTTGTTCCTCAAATTTTCTCAGCATGGCAAAAATGATCATGCATATCTCCAGGATATGCAGAATCTGCTTAGATAAAGGAAAGACGCTCAATGAATAATTCATAGCAGAGAAATCCAATAGCTCAATCTAAGCTTACTTGACCTTAATTTGAACAATCCCCAATAATATGATCTCTCTCTTTCTCTGTAGATCATGAGGCCTGCAGTGAAGTCATCAGCTGTAGTTTAGCTCTGCACAGACACCTGTTGAGTGTTTCTGCAGGCCACGTTCAGCTTAGCGTCACAGATGCACCGCAGGTCGAGGCGACACCAGAAGAAGCCGTGTTTCACCGAGCGGTCATTGTGCTCTCTTGCGCCTCCTACAGGAACCAGATCCTGCACGTGTTTCTAAGACCTGCTCTGTTAGCGGTGGCCATGCAAAGCGCAAGCTCCAATAGAAAAGGTGTGAGAGAAATCTGTTTTAGAAATATTATGTTTAACTCTGGATTAGTATGTTTTACCAATCACAAAGTCATTTGTTTTCTAGATGACATCTACAATTGTTTCAACTTCCTGAGGAACATTTTCTCCAATGAATTCATTCTTTGCCCTGGGGACTCGGTTCAGGTTAGATTACATTCACAAACTGTTTTTGCCACCAAAATGTGTTGCTAAAAATCATTTGAAAACCAGATCTGAAACTGAATCAAGTCCTTAAAAGAATCTCACCTCTAGTCTGTAATGAAATGTCTTTTCATGACATGTTATTGTGTGTGTATGTGTGTGTTTTTGTAGGACTTTGAAGAAGCATGTTATTTGCTCATGAAACGTGGAGTGTTGCAGGTATTGGAGCATGAAATTGTGATGTCAGCGAGCAGTCACAGCACCCTCACTTTCCTGTGTTCGGTTCTGGACCCCTTCCTGCAGGGATACCAGGTGACACCTTATACACAGTGTGCAAATGTACACTGCCACTCAAAAGTTTGGGGTCATTATTATTATTATTAGGGGTTCAAGCACGTAGTGACGCGCCTGTTTACTTTAGCCGTATTTAGCCGTGTTTTGCCGCTGAATTTGCTAACTTGCACATCATTAGGAAAGACGATCGCAAAGATTCATAAAAAACCCTTATACTTACTTCTGCTGTAAGTGAAGCTGGATCATGAATGATTCGCGTGAACATAGACGGATATATGTAGATCAGGAGGTGCATTCCCTTCACAAACAAACGTAATCTACTGCATCTTCAGGGCTGAGATGTCGGGAGTAAATGACGACCACTACGTTCATTATTACATCCAGCAACACAACACCTCAATTGCTCAATCAGAGATATTCTTGTCTAACTTACATCCCTGCTCCAGCATCAAAACAAAGAGGATAGACTCTGACAGCTGATCTGAGGTAAAATGCTCATGTCGATCAACTATCGTGTGACGCCACACCGACAGGCATCTGAGAACGGCTCGATTTGAAAAAGGGAATATTATTTTTACAGATTGATTAAAAACCACTGCATGGATTTTTATCATTATAGGGTAGATTTGTACATACACTGCCAACACACATTAATGTTCAAACAACATGTAAAAGTGAACTTAGCATCCGATGACCCCTTTAACTGTTCATCGCAGACTTAAGTGTCTTATGTCAATGAAATTCTTGACTAGAAAACGCATGCCTTGGATTCGTCCGTCACCCTGGCGAAATTTTTGGGTATTAAGTATTTTTCTAGGTTTTTCGCCCGATCTGAACCAAACTAGTGCAGCAAGATTCTCTGGAGAGTGAATGTAAATAATAAAAAAGTTGAACTTGCGAATCCCCGCTGCAAAAGGGTGCCAAAACATTCTAATGGGGCAGCGTATCATACAATAGACCTCCTCGTTCACAACGACTTTGCCTCTAGAACCACTGCTGTCAATCAGACCGGATTCGTCCATCACAGAATTTTCGGGTATTTTTCATTTTTCGAAAACCTACTTTAACGAAATTATCCTTTTTGAAATGTTTGAAATGAAATTATCCTTGTTTTTCACCCAATCAGAACCAAGCCAGTGCAGAAAGATTTTCTGGAGAGTGAAAATTAATAATTATCAAAAAAAAGTTGAACTTTTGACCCCGCAAAGAGTCACCAAAATGTTTGAAAGGGGCAGGGCTGCCTTTACTAAAAAGGCTATAACTTTTGAACGGAATGAGATCTCTTCACCAAACTCACGACGCGTATGTAAGAGCTGAATCTGAGGTCACATTAAAAAAGTTGTGGAGCTTGGCCGCTTGGTGGCACTATAAGAGAGAAAAAAAACATAAAAACAGCCATAACTACGCAACCGTTTGTCCTATAAACTTGAAAACCGGTACCCACGGTCTTGGTCCAAACTGCCAAAAGAATTTATAAGGACATTTGCATATCTCAAATAAACATGGCCACCACTGGCTGATGAACTGTAAGCACTTATCAGATAAGGTTAACAGAGGTTGATTGGGACGAAACTTGGTGGGACTTTTTGACTTATGGCCCTAAAAGGTCTGTGAGAAATTTAAAAGAAATCGCCCACTGGGTAAATGATTGTATATTGCGCGGTTTTTCACACATACACACAATATTCATTAAGTGCAATAGACCACATCATTCCAAACCTCTTTGCCTCTAGAACTTTGCCACTGCTGTCAAACAAACCATTAGTTAAATGCTTGAAGATGTGAAAAACCTAATTTTGCAAACTAGTGTGGGTTTTTCACTCAGTTTTAAAAAAGCACTGCAGTACAATTCTCAGAGTACAGACTCTCTAGGTCAATAATAATCCAAAAAGTTTTAGGGAGATCAGACCACAGCTGGCGCTATAACAGCCATAAATGTTAAAAAAAACCCATCATATTTCTATGCCAAATTACCTGGATTTGCTAAAAATGCTTTTTGAGATCACTGATTTAGTTACAGGCTTGGTTAATATTATTTAATGTCTTTTTTTCATATGTGCTTAAATGCCTTAAAGTGCTTGAACCCTGGTAATTTTTTTTTTTGTTCTTCCTTGTCATCGTATTGACTATATTTGTACTCTGTCTTGTCATAACCTCAGACAAAAAAAAAAAAACTCAATTGTGCATTGTCTCATTTGTTTGTTAAAATCACTGAGATTGGATGCAAAACATCCTGCTTCAAATGCAATCAGTAACTTATTTGTAATTTGATTTCTTTTATTAATGTTGTATGCTGTCAGAAATTAACAGGGGATTACAAAATTTAAGATATTGTTCCATAAAAGTACTTATATGAGATCTTTATTATTAATATTATTTTTTTTTAAATTATAACATTTGATGTAATTAAGCAATATCAGACAAGAGAGCTATTTTCAAAAGTATAAGCATGTTTGCAAATGTGATATTGATTTTATACAAATGATCAGTAAACAAGAAATTCATATTAAGTGCCTTACAGTTTAGATATGTAAAGTTAAATGCAGTTTAAGAGTTTTTGCTCTATTTCCCCAACAAAAATAGCTTCAAACAGCTTTTGACTTGGTCTCTGTTTAAGTGGTCTGACTACAACATTAGTTGTTGATTTCAATTTCAACAGAAATTGCTTACTGCATTTTTAACTAGGTCTTGTGTAAACCTGTTTAATTCTTAATTGGTTTTCACATAGGACACATTCTTAGGTGTAATAGGTGCTATTAAAAGTCATGTTAAGTGTAGTGTGCATCTTTGTGCAGGTGGTGTGCCGCTACCTGTGTGAGGAGACTAATGAGAACCTGACAGAGAAGGAGTTTATTCTTGCTGTGAGGAATTTCGCACTGAAACTCATCTTAGCAGGTAACACAGGATGACAGTGGTTTCTGTGGAAGTTCAAATTGTTTACACACCAGCTCCTGTTTACACCTGGTATTGACATCCGTCTCAACTGATCTGATTATGCATGTCCTGCACTGTGTCCGCTTGCGATTAGATCTGCTAGAGGCGTTTCAGTTGTCTCAAACCACAAAAAGCAAATTTTACTTTGGTTTGAAATTTCAATCTTCTGTTGTCTCTGTGTGTTTGTGATCATGTCATGTGATCAGGCCGTCTGAAGTGTTATGAAGCTTTATCTTCAGACCTGCAGAAGAACGCTCTAGCAGCCCTTCTGAGGCTCAAAGCTGTGAGGAAAGTCAAAGTGTAAGTCCATCTACAAATAGTCTGTATTTCATTAGACATGTTATGGGCTTTTGAAGTGTTATGGTTGTTTAACTGACGTGAACTCTGTATAACAGAGGAGATCAGGTGACGCTGAAGGTAAACAAGATTGCAGTGAACTCATTGGAGGATACGCTGGGTAAGAGTAATGTCATATCATATCTTATTAAAATAGCTGGTGTTCAAGAATGGCAATGTTTGAAATAGCAATATAACATACTAATCCAGGGGTCACCAAACTTGGTCCTGGAGGGTTGGTGTCCTGCAGAGTTTAACTCCAACTTACCTCAACACACCTGCTTGGAAGTTTTCTTGATTAGCTGCTTCAGGTGTGTTTAATGTGGGTTGGAGCTAAACTCCGAGTCTGGTGACACGTGCTTGTCTAACTATTTCTGCAGTATATAATGTTTATTGTCCATCCTAAGTTTATTTGACTGTTAGCATGGGATACTTGGATTATGTACAGTACTTTGGCAATAAGAAGTATACAACAGACTACACTGTGTACAAAACTGTATCCCAAAATGCAGTGTGGTCAGCAACTAGTGAGATAAATGAATGGAAAGTCAAATGATTTTTCTCTTTCTTCCCAAATTATTTATTTATTTTACATTTTTATTGTATTGGTCTGTAAAGTATTAAAAATGAAAAACAGTTCAAGCTGTTTCTGTGCACAAATGAGGCATAGTAATGTTTGAAATATTTATCATGGAGTACCTTTTGTGTCACCAATGTTGTTATTGTCAAGTAAAACAAAAAAAAAATGTCAGTTGAAATAAAATAAAATATAAATACTGGATAAAAAAACTTAAAAACGAGAAATGAGAAAAAACTGAAAAGGTTTAAGTTAAAGTATTGAAATTACTAAAACTGAAACTTAAAAATAAAAAAAAATGTTAAAGCTAAATAGAAGTAGAAAAAAAATACAAAATACAAAAGCAGATAAAAATACTAAAAATGACTAAAAAAGCTGAAAGCTGAAAAAATACAAATAGTAACACTGTAATAGTTTATAACTGATTCGAAGACATTTAATTACTGAATTGTTTTGCAAAAGCATAATTTTGCTGGAGGAAGGAGCATTATAGAGCATATGTAAAACATATGTAACTAAAATGACATGCAAAAGACTCCCAATTTATACTTATGATAAAATATTCAGCAAGAAACATTCAATTTATATTTATATATATATATATATATATATATATATATATATATATATGAAGAGTTTGGTTCCAAAACTTCATAAATCCATTTTGATTAATTTGAGTAAAAATGTGTTTTCTTTACCAAGAAAGTGTCGAGATGAAAACCACTATTTTCTGTTTCAAAAAACTTTCACATAGAATCTTTAGGTTATAATAATGTTTCATTCATTAACATTTCAAATTCAGATTTTGATTTTTAAAGATTTGTTATAAAAACTAACTATTTTTTTCCCAAAATGCAAAAAAAATCCATTAGGGGTCTACACTTACTTTTCTTTTCAGGAGCACCTTCTAATCAATAATCAAAAAATCTGATCAAAAATGAGCCTTCCCATTATGAGGTGATATTTGACTCCTTAAAGTGAATTAGAGGGGAATTTTGTTTTTACCTTTGTAATGGCATTTAAAAAAAAAAAACTTTATTAAAAGTATGTCATCTTTTATGTCAATTTTTAAAATATATATATATTTTATAAGCTTATATTTATACAATTTCTAATTAAAACAACATAATAAGTTCACAGTCAAATGAAATCAGTATGAATAAAATTCATTTGTAAAGAGGTGGCACAAAAGAACACAAAAATGGCTTTTAGGTGTATTTTCATATGTTTAATGAGGCTCAGAGATGTGCAATCAAATTCATAAACTCTTGTTGAGATTTATGTTTTAAATATACAATTTTGAACATAGAAGTATTAAATGATTTTAATAACTAAAACGAAGATAAAAATGAAACTAATACTGCCGGTAGGTGGCGGCAAGTCACTGATTTCATTTCTGAATCATATCATTTATTTGATTCATTTGAACGGCTGACTGATTCAGGAATAAAGCAAGTGACTCTTTTTATGAACGGGTAATTGATTTATTAACTCACTAGAAAATGCAAGTTCATTCGTGAACGAAACACAGCTGTGTTTGAATGGAGATGCGCAGCGGCTCAGTTGTGACTTGTTTCAAACTATTTTTGAAGATGAAATAGAGCAAAATCAGGCAATAGTGTTATAGTCAGACAATGAAAGTCACTTAATATTAACTTCTTGTTTATTTAACTGTTGTATTAAATCAATATCTCATTTACAAACTTCCTTAAATATCATTAAAAGCTGTCAATCATCTTAGTTCATCGCGATCTCACAAAGTTCCATTATAATCAATGAAACTCTCTACACTGCACAATCAATCTCTTATTTACACTCTCTCTACACTTTGTTTATGAAAGGATATGTCAGATATGTCTGTGATACATTACTCAACATTGAAAAGTAGGATGCGGGGTGTATTCAAAGCACCGTCTTTACTGTTTACAATGCATGAAATGCTGCGCTGTGATTGGCTGAGCAGATGTATCGCATTTTGCAGAGAAGGGAGACTGGTGTTTGTCGTGGCTTGGGAAAAAAAGGGAGAAAACATGACAGAATAACACGGCGGATATCGCATTTTGTGTAAAATTAAAAACTGCCTTTTCAATACCGACCAGATACAATACTAATTTTGGCAGGAAAAAAAATGTTGGAACCAAACTCTTCATACATATATATATATATATATATATATATATACACACACACACGTGTGTTTTTGTGAATTGTGGGGACTTTCCATAGACTGATTTATACTGACCAAACAATATTTTTTATCCCCTAACCTAACACTAAACCTACTTCTTACAGAAAACCTGTTAACATTGTTACATTTTCATATAAACATCCTTTCCTATTTTCAATATATATATATATATTTTTTTTTTCCCAAAAAATTTCAGGTTTTACTATCCTTGTGGGGACATTTGGTTGCCACAATGTAGCAGTAGTACACGCACACACACGCACACATAAAGTATTATTTTATTATTTTAGTTGAATTTGAAAGTTGAATTATATTAACTGTTTGCCTTTACTGTATTGTTTGTATTGAGTGAATGCAACAACAACATCTAAATATGTAAAATGTAACCAGTCAATGCACACACATATCTGTAGATTAAATAATTAAAAATATATATTTTAAAAACAAATTTTAAAAAACAGATTTTTGGCCCAGGTTTTATTGCTCTCTTTTAAAGCTCACTAATTAAGAAGTGCTTCACTACTTTAATAAGAAGTAAAGTTTTAAAAGTTTCCTCTCGCATAATTCGTTTGTTTGCCTTATTTTCCACTGTGACCCAGTTTATGTCTTGCTGTGCCGTACTGCCATGACCTCCTGCGTCTCCGTTCTATTTTACAGCTACGCTTGTTTACTTTTCTTTTCCTCTGTCACACAGGAGGTAACATTCCTACCCAGAAGCCCATCCTCGCTCGACTGTAGTCGTATACGCACACTTGGAGTCTCTGGAGGGCCAAACCAAACTAAACTGCCTTCATTAACATAATGCCAAATTTTGCAAGGTGGCATGGCTTCGTTGACTACAAAGGTTACCTGTCATCGAGCTTTAAAGGGACGTCACGGGTTTGCCATCTGGGACGCCCACGCTAAGCTAAAAGCACTCTTTTTATCTCTTTCCCTCTTCGACAAACTTGACAGCAGGTTGCCGTGTCTGCGAACGGCCTTCGATCTTCACCGTGTCTTTATCAGACGAGTTTAAAAACTGCTCTGATGTTGCCAAGTATATGAAGACAGTGACACATTTGATTTTTTTTGCGTTTGAACATCCTGTTACAACTGTTTGCGTGTGTTTTATCTATGTCTGCACTAAAGAGCCTTTGCTTTGATTCGAAACACTGTTACTGTTTGTTCTCAGTGGATTTGTGTTGGGACTGTTATCTTTTCTTCGTGGCTTGTCTGGTATATTCTTTTGCTCTCTAGATATGGCCGTCTGTTGTGTTTGCCACGGATCAAGGTTTTTAGGGATCGTTTTACAAAAATAGGTCACTCGAAAATGTGTTAACTCCTTCAGAGCTAAAGAAAAAAATGTCTTTTTGTAAGTGTCTGGTCTCATAAAGGAAATGTATAGTTAAAGGAACAGTTCACTCAAAAATAAAAATTTGCTTTAACTCACCCTTATCCCATCGAAGATGTAGATGAGTTTGTTTCTTCATCAGATTTGAAGAAATGCAGCATTACATCACTTGCTCACCAATAGATTCTTTACAGTGAATGGGTGCCGTCAGAATGAGAGTCCAAACAGCTAATAAAAACATCACAAGTAATCCACACCACTACAGTCTGTCAATTAACAAATAAACAAATCTATCATTAAGATATTTTTAGCTTCAAACCATTGCGTACAGCTAAAATGTGAGTCCATATTATTGTTTTCTCTAGTGGACGCCTGCTATAGGTAAAACGCCCTAATGATGGATTTGTTTCTTATAAACAAGCAGCTTTTCACTTCACAAGACATTAATTGATGGACTGGAGTGGTGTGGATTACTTGTGAATTATTGTGCTGTTTTTATCAGCTGTTTGGACTCTCACTCTGACGGCACCCATTCGCTGTAGAGGATCTGTTAGTGAGCAAGTGATGTAATGCTACATTTCTCCACATCTGTTGAAGAAACAAACTCATTTACATCTGAAGGTGTGTAAAATTATAGCTAATTTTCATTTTTGAGTCAGCTTCTCATTGATTAACAAAAAGATGAGCCAAATATGGACATACTTTATTTGCCAAAACAGTGTTTACATGCCTCTGGTAAACTGCAGCTTTTCTGCTACAAAATAATACATAATGAAGCATACTGTTTGTTTGGATATTTCACCCTGTCTTTCAATAATTAATATAGTGAAATATTTTTATTTTTAGAAATGATCAGACGATACAGAGGCATGTCGCACAAAGCTGCTGAATCTCTGTTCGCTTTGTTTAACGTCCATGTAATGTTTTATTTCCAAAGCATTATATCCATTTTTCAGACTTAATCAATTAAGGATTAAGTCATGCTGATCCAGATATTAATATTAGACAAAATTAAGCTTTTAAAGTTTTGAAGTTGATGCCGTGTCAGTTTTGGTTTCCTGTGTTTTTTGATTTTTCACACTGCAGCCTAAAACTGAACTACAAAGGTTAGATACATTTATATCCTGCACTTTTTCTAGAAATGTGCCACACTGCGTAGATTTGAATGGGAATTCAGGTATATTTTTATCCCATATTTTGAACTGATCATCAAACATTATTTGTGAACACAAGCCATAAGTAAAGCCATAGCGCTCATCCACCCTGGGTTTGGGTCGATTCTTGCACAGTTCAGCAAATTAGGTAAAAAAGCTGAAACCGTATTTGTTTACATTGACAAGCAGCTTTTTACATAATTAGATAAAATCATCTTGTGGATTTGAAAGAGTTTTGAAAGAATCTGTGGAAATCAGTCCTTTTTACTTTTGGACATTTTTTTTTTTTTTTTCTAACTATGGATTGTGTCTTTCTAATAATGTTAATATTGTGATTAAACTGTGTTTCTGTCTGATGAATTTTGGAGAAACGGCACTAAAAGTAAAGATTAAATATGCAGTAAAGCTAAGTGAAACCCAACTGCTGACGATATTGTGTGTTTTTGTACTATATGCTGTATATGATCAGCATTTTTGGTTTTCTTCAGCCCTCTTTTTTATTTATTTATTTATTTATTTTTTAAATGATGAACATATAGTTCACAGAATAACATCCTCAATGCCTTTAACATCACTTTTGACTAATTTAGTTTGTCCTTGAAAAATAAATTTTAATTTCTTTTAAAAAAAAATACTATCCTCAAACTTTTGAACAGTAGCAGAAATGGGTCTCCCAAGATATAATACTTAAAGTTTTGGATATAGTTACTCAAAAAACACAACTTGTAAAATAATTTGTTAACCTGCTGCCTTAAAATTTTAAGTTCAGTCAACTCAAATAAGTTCAGTCAACTTGAAACGTTAAGTTAAAAGCTGGGTAAGCAACCCAACTGCCTTAAAATTTTAAGTTGAATTAACTCAAATATCTAAGCTGTCACTTAGTATAACTTAACATTTCAAGTTGAATAAACTTTTTTTTGAGTTGACTGAACTTAAAATTTTAAGGCAGCCGGGTAACCAATTATTTTAAGTTGACTCACCACTTTTTTTTTTTTTGTTTGACAGTGTATGTCACACACTTTTTAGAATAAAAGTAATCAACATTAACACAAATGGAAATACACTACCAGCCAAAAGTTTTTGAACAGTAAGATTTATAATGTTTTTTTTCTCTTGTGCTCACCAAGCTTGCATTTATTTGATTCAAAATACAGCAAAAGCAGTAATATTGTGAAATATTTTTAAATATTTAAAATACTTTTATTTAGCAGGAATGCTTTAAATTGATTTTATGATCAAATCAGAATATTAGAATGATTCCTGAAGGATCATGTGACTGGAGTAATGTGAAAAATTCATCTTTGAAATCTCAGGAATGAATTACATTTTAAACTATTTTCAAATAGAAAACTTTTCAAAATTTTCAGAATTTCAAAATTTTACTGTTTTTGCTGTGATAAATAAATGTAGGCTTGGTGAGCAGAAAATACATTAAAATATTATTATACAAAATTTGACTGGTAGTGTATGTACCATCGTAAATCAAAACCATATTTTAGCTTCTTTCGTTTTGTCTAAATTACTATATTCCACCAATAAAAGGAGAGATGCAATTCAAACTAGTTCAACTCAAGGAGTTGCAATTCATGCATTATTGTCTCAGTAATTCGTGCTTTTGGTGTAAATACAAGAACACATTTCCTTTGTATCTTCCACACAAGTCTAAATCAGCTAGAAGTGCAATAAAAACAGTGCAGAATCCAACATTTAGAAACTTTATTCCATCCACATCCTTGACAATGTTGTTTTATCAGTGTTGTCCTCTAGATGGCAGACTTGGATGTGGATTTACCCGCTCACATTAAGCAGCCTGTATATTTTGTCCAGTTTGATCCGCTCACCAAATTTGTGCAGCCAAGCAAAACCTTTTACTCCCATTTCCTTCCCATTTCATTCGTCTTGTCAACAGGATATCAATCAATATGTCAGCAATCTCTTCCACAGAGCACACAGGACGTGTCTACTGCTTGTTCTTCACATTTCCAGTGTTCATTCTGTAGCTACAGGTCATATCCTAATTGTATCTGTTTAAATAGCAATGATCCTGTAATTTATTTTTGAATTCATATATCTATAGTTTTATTTGATTTTATCAGCCTCATTTAGCAGAACACCAACAAATTAACATTAAGCAGTGAAGTCCTGCTGTTTATTCTGCCATGTGGAACTGGGAATATAGGATTGGCGATAAAATGTCATGGCAAATGCAAACAACGTACCTTGAGTACACTGCATTTTAATTTGACGCAAACACAACCACAGCCCTTCTCCAGGGGAAGCCATCAAAATCCGCTCAAAAATGGATTTGAATGGAAGTCAATGGAGGAAATGCTTCAGTACGCTAAATAAACTGATTTTGTGTGGAAACAGCTTGTCTCGTAAAAATTTTGCGCCTTGCAGCTAATCTTCAACATGTTCTGCATGCTATATTGGGAGCGAGCTACATATGGAAGCCGCTACAAAAAAATAGTTTTGTTTTTGTTTTTTTTTTATAATAGAATTCGCAATTTTCCAGGAGAGGTTTGTTTACAGCGTTTGCACACCTCCATTTCTATGGTCAATTAACAGGCAGTGGTTTGGCTTTTGTGAAACGCTGAAATGACGTCATAGCTTTTATATGATTGACTTTCAAGGCTCATTCAACTTTTTTTTTAAGTGACACACACTCACAGTTTGCCATTTCCACCTCTAGCAGAAAATCTCTGATGAAACCGAGACTGTGAGGTCTGTTCCGTGTTATACTGTCTTAAGGTCACATCTAATTATCACAGCCCAGACTTTCTGTCCACTGGAGATTTTTTCAATGTCACTGGACATATTTTCAAAGTTTCATCATCTGATGATATCAAACACATTGGCTGCGCCTAAAAGTATCACATGTCGCGTATTTAAAAAAAAAAAAAAAGAAGAAAAAAAAAAGCGGTGCAGACAGTGGGGGTGCACACACATGCTGGGTGAGATGTGGGAAATGGCACTAGCTCATGAATATTAAAAAGGTTGTGAACAAATAAGTGAAAATTATGTTTTACTAGTTGATGCACAGTAAATATGTGATGTATTTATGTGCAAATAAGGTCTGTATAGAGTATTTGCCGATGTGCATACAAATGTTTGGATGGAAGAAGTCTTCATTGCAACTGAGAAATAGGCTATGCACTGTAGTCATTATATATACACATTATATAAACATTTTTTTGTTGTAGTTATTCTTTCAAACTGAAAATTCCAAGCGGACTTCAAATACGCAAATCATGCACTTATTTAAGGGGGAAAATAGTGTGAAATCCCTGTTGAAAAATCCAGCATATGCTGGTTAGGTATGCTTTGAAGCATGGCTGCTGGTTTGAGTTGAGGTTTAAGCTGGTCATGTGCTGGTCCTAAGCTGGTCCAGAGCAGGAGCTAGTTGCGTAAACCAGCAGCCATGCTTCAAAACACACCTAACCAGCATATGCTGGATTTTTCAACAGGGATGTTTAATATTTTATGCATTTAAAGGTGCCATATGTGATTTTTTTTTGACTGTACTAAAATGTAAAATACCATAACGTGTGTGCAGATATTTAGGAAGCATGCTAAGTTTGCGCAATTGTTTCTCTTAAAAACAATCATGCAGTCAGTTTTCTTTGTTTGGTTCCACCCACTGCCAATTTACCCAATGGTATTTCGACACCCCGGGTTGCCAGTTAGTGGAAAATTTTCAGCCATGGTGGCAGATTTCAGCCATTAAGGCAAGCAAACAAACCGGGTCAGAAAACGCAGATTCTACCCGAATTAAAGCCTCAGCATCCATTACAAAACAAATAAACGAAAAACCTCTATGACCAGAAGCATATTAAATCAAGGATAAATCAAGATAAGTACACAGTTTAAGGCCATTGAACATTCATTTTGGATTGATCTATTTTTAGAGTATACCCAGGACACCTGTTTGGACTCGGAAACGGAAACTCAACAGCTAGAATGGAATCACAATCCCAGATTGTATTCGTACTACACACATGCTTACTATAGAAAGGTTATTTTATGAAAAGGTCTACACCAGGGGTGCTCAACCTTGGTCCTGGAGATTGACTTTCCTGCAGAGTTCAGCTCCAACCCTGACCAAACACACCTGAATCAGCTAATTAGGATCTCAAGGAGCGCTTGATAATTACAGACAGGTGTGTTTGATTAGGGTTGGAACTAAACTTTGCAGGAAAGTCGATCTCCAGGAACAGGGTTGGGCACCCCTGGAATATACCCAAATGCAGTACATAATTTGAAGGCAGCGTTTGACTGACTGACAAATGAGTGCAGACATTAAGTGTACTGTATTTACATCCATCACAACAATCAAATATGTTATCTATGTCATCTAAATCTGTTCTCTACAATCAGACCATACACAGCTCTCTATAGTTTTAATAGGTGTGAATAGATCCATAGGAACTTGTCATTTCAATTTCCTGGCCTTTATGTCGCTCAGTGTCATATTCGCAGCTTAAAATTGAAACTGAAAAAAAAATAATTGGTTTTTGCTTTGCATTTGAATACTCAGGAAATGAGAGGATTTGTTAAAGCAGCCTCCCGCGGTCACCACAACCAGTCACCGAATCTTCAGGGGATAATTCACCCCCCACCGGCCCTCGAGTCGTTGGACGCGTTGTTTCCTCTTCCACCGGGAAGCGGCTCCGTCAGATGAGTGTTCAGGAGTGTCAGCGCTGTGGGAATCTCCGTCAGTGCGCTACTGACAGCGAAATAAATAATGATTCTCACATGGCAACCGCAACGAAGTGACAGCCTGGAGATGATTTAATAAAGTTCAATACAATCTAATTGAAGTTGTGAGCGAAAGCCTCTTGAGAGCGATCCCTTTCTGGATTTGTCACAACCTCTGAAGTGCGAGTTATCACTGTGGGAGGAACACACGGAAAAACCCCACAGCTGTTGGGTACTGAACTTAAACTGGGTTCACATACTTTACACTTGTCCTTAGCATAAGGTATGAACTCTTTGTGGACAAATTACCCTGACCTCAATGATCCCTGGACATATGGAAGTACCATGGATGTCCAATAAGACATTTAGATCCAAAATACGCTATTTATACAATTAAGGCTGAAATACACTACACCCACATAGCAACTGATATCTGGCCCAACTCTGGGCCAAGCAAGCTGTTACACTCGGCCCAAGTGCAGCAAAGAATTATGGTCTTTGATTGGCCCGGATCTGGACTACAGACATGAGCCACACATGAGCCATAACTGGTCCAAATCTCAGCCAAATAGTAACTTATAACCAGCCCTGAACTGGCCAGAACATATACATAATAGTGCTACCCAATCTCAGAGCTTCAGTAAACTACATAGAGATCAGTCTTTAACCAGAAACCCCAAAACTGAGCCATGTCTAAAGGTGTAACTGTGTGTTTTACTGCCTATTGATGGATCCATGGAGTGTATTTTTTGGCTTTTTTTATGGCTTAGTTTTGGGGTTTCTGGATCAAGACTGGACTCTGTGGTTTACTGAAGGCTGAGATTAGGTCCCAGATAGCAAAAGAGCAGGTGAAAACCATTGAATCAATGTTAAAAATAGTTAATTTGTCAATGTTAATGGCATTAAATCAATTAATGTTTGAAAAAATGTGACATTTCAACAAACCACCATTACTGTGATCAGTGATTGCTTTAGTTGGGTTCTTGATTCTGTGCTGCAATAGTGTTTTTGATGCAAACACTTATGCTATTAAAAAATTTTTTTTAAAATTAATTTGAAGTAGACTTCTTTTTGTGATGGGTGTCAAATGGCAATAAAGTTGAGAAACATATTAAATAATATTGATGATCTTTCATTACTGATGAGTCTGTATCACAAATGTAAAAAAAAAAAAAAATCTGTGGCAGTTCTCAGAAAGATTTAGACATCATCAAACTAATTCAGATAAACAGATCACCTGCAATGCATGCTGGGAATAATGAATGAGTTTTTACTATGTTGATACCCAGCATGCATTTCTGCATAAAATTTTCTTTTGCTGATTGTAACCATTGTTGAGTTTCATATGCCGATTCTTGATGTCTAATTGATTCAGCAATTTAAAGATTTTTGTATTTTCTGTTAATGCATAGAAGCATGATAACTATATATCTGCTTTAATCTCACATTGCAGTATCATACATTGTGAGCAGTTATTTATATAATCTCACAATGATTATGGCCACCATCATCTGATCCCAATGGATCTTAGCTTTTATTGTCTCAAACAATGTGTTTTCACACAATGTTACAAAAAAAAAATCTAACATAGTAGATTTTATAGTACAAAGAGTCAAGCGCCCAACTAACGCAAACACTGATCACAACAGTGGTGGTTTGCTGAAATTTATTTATTTATTTTTAACATTAAAAGTTATATTAATTAAAATCAACTACTTTTAAAATGGATTTAAAGGTTGCTTGGGGGCAGCACTATTAAAACTTGTTCTGGCTCAGTTCAGGGCTGGTTAAAAAGTTAAGGGCTAGTTATGGCTCATGTGTGGCTCATGTCTGTAGTCCAGATCCGGGCCACTCAAGGGCCGTAATTCTTTGCTGCATTTGGGCCGAGTGTAACTGCTTGCTTGGCCCAGAGCTGGGCCAGATGTCAACTGCTATGACAGACTTTATACACTTCCTGAGTTTGTAAATGCTTACAGAGAAAAACTGACCATCATACACTAAACCACTCAGTCTTTCAAGCTGTTCCGAACACATCAAACTCAGAAACATGAGCCTTGCTGCTGGAAGCATAGCAGATGAAAACAATATGTGAATCTGCAAAATATCAAACATGTTTTATGTCCTCTGACAAGATGGAATCATAGTCTAAAGCTTAAAAAAATTGGTGTCTTTGCTCATCATATACTACATGGTTGAAATCAGTTGGCTACCACTGCCCAAAATCTGCTGACTGGCTTTGACTTTAGGCAACTAGCGTCAACTCCTCCAAACTGTAAATTGGGGCAAAAGTTGAAAAGTGTATTCCAGTATATATAATGTATTGTATAGTCTATTCCAGCCTTTAAAATAATTAATTTTAATAATTTAAAAAAGGATGGAAAGGATGTGACATGTGGTCAAGTATGGTGTCCCATCAGAATTTGTGTTCTGCATTTCACCCATCCAAGTGCACACACACGGGAGTGTGTAGTGAACAAACACACAACGTTAACACACACCAGGAGCAGTGGGCAGCCATTTCTTGCGGTGGCACCCAGAGAGCAGTTGGGGATCCGGTGGCTTGCTCAATGGTCTCATCTCAGGCGTGATATTAAAGGTGGAAGAGAGTGCTGTACATTCACTCCCCCCACCTACAACTTGTGACGGTACTGAAACTCAGACCTATGACAATAGCATTACAAGTCCAACTCTCTAACCATTAGGCCACGACTGCCCCTAACCCTAACCCTAACCCTACTAATATCATTGCATAAAAAGTAGCATTTATTTTAATTAAAAAAATGAAAAAAACCTTACACTAAAAAAGATTACAAAATCAGTTATCACATCTGATTTCACTGAAAGTCATTGGGTTACGATTGGCTGTTTTTATGACTTATGAAAAAAATAAAAATAATATGACTTCAAAGGCCCATTTACACCAAGAACAAAAGCCATAACACTAACTACAACAGTATTAGCTTTCACACAAATGGACCATGTTAGTGATAATCACAAATGCTGCAGTTATGCTGTCCGCAGCTTTACATGCTTAAGCTCTTTAAAGTAGGATGGATTCTGATTGGCTGTCAATGTCTCTATGGTTGATCAGCTAGAAAAATGTAATTCCAATGATAGCATTTCTCTGTGGTATTAAAGGGACAGTTCACCCAAAAATAAAAACAGTGTGTCTATTTACACTATGTGCTAGCCTTGTTGGAAGAGGCTATTTTCACTAACTCTTCCCACCAAGGTGTGATTGGGGTAGTCAACACTACAAAAGACGACTTGTCAAATGACAGCTCCAGTGGTGTAGGTGGTAAAGTGTGTACCATATTCTTTTTGATGTGACTGACCCGAGTTTGAATCCACCTTTTGCTCTTCCTTTTTATAATCTCATATCACATCGGAAAGACATTTATTTTTAATAAAAATGAAGGAAATAATCAAAAAGTTGAAAATAAAGAATCAGGTGGGGTGTAGGAAGGGCTTTATTGTCCCAATAAGGTGACATCCATTTAATAATTTGAAATCAAATTATAATTTACACTCGATACATTATTATTGCATACTGCTTTATAATTCACTACAGTACTGAGGTGCACTTAATTACCCTTATTTGCAATAAGTAATCTAAATAGCAGAAAATCCTGCTATTTTAACGTAGTGTAAATAGAATCTATAGCTATTTTCACTTAATGTAAATAGAATCCATTGGTATTCACACTTAGTGTAAATAGCCTCTATCGCTAATAGTGCAAATAGCTGCTGCCAAATAAAAATAGTGTCATCATCTGCTCTCCCTTGTGTTTCAAACCTGTACTACTTTCTACTTTAGTGGAACATAGAAGATAATCTGAGAAATGTCTCAGCATTTTATGTATTCATTTATTGATTAATTGATTGATTATTCATTCATAGCAAGTCAGTGCTATCCAAAACTGTGGTTACCAACATTATTCAGAATATCTTCGTTTATGTTCTACAAAAGAAAGCAAGACATAGAGGTTTGAAACAACACGAGGGCGAGTAAATGATGACAAAATTGTAATTTTTGGGTGAACTATCCCTTTAATGTTATAGCTGTGGTGTGGTCTTTGCTATTGTCATAGAATTAGATGGATTATTGAAACGTTATCGTTACAGTTATCATTGTAGTTTTCATCTTTGGCGTGAATAGCCCACATAGTAATACTACTAAATTACCGGAACAATAAATTTACCTGTAAATACAAAAATGAACTGTTCACACAGCCACTGATGTCCGGCTTTTTACCGGAAAAACCCCATTCATACATCCTTTTCAAAATACGGGTAAATTCTGTGACATCATTAATCAGAAATTACCTCTAAATAGCTGCTCCTCCGTAAACACAGAGGGGTAAACACAGTCAGTGTTTTTGTTAATGGTTTTTATTTTTGTGTGAAACAATCGTATTAGACTACTTCAAACCGAACTACACAGCACAGAGTAAATGCATCATCTGTGTCAGAATGTTTCAACTGACCCTGGTCTTACGTCAGCACATTCTGAACTCATACACGCTCATAACGGTAATCTCATTCTGCATTCACACAAAGCACCTTACCGGTAATTTACTGGTAATGTTACAACTTCTCATACTGGTAAATTGCTAGAGCGTAATTACCCGGGCTTTTAGAAAAGGTCCTGTTTACACATTATCTCTTAAGGGTAATTTACCGGTAAAGACTGTATGTATGAAAGGGGCTACTGATTGACTTTATGTTGGTTTGCAGCTCATAGCTGGCTTTAGATGGTCCCCTAACCAGGCCCTTTCAGCTCATTTGGTTTATATACATATATATTAGTACTATCCTGAGTAAGATACTTTACACAAAATATGTTTACATATAGTCCACAAGACTGAGTATATATATAAAAAATATAGCTGAAATAGCTGAAATTATTAAAATAACCCCCTGCATGGTTGTTCATGAGTCCCTTGTTTGTTCTGAACAGTTAAACTGAGTGCTGTTCTTCAGAAAAATCCTCTAGGTCCTGCAGATTCTTCAGTTTTCCAGCATCTTTTGCATATTTGAACCCTTTCCAGCATTGACTGTATGATTTTGAGATCCATCTTTTTACACTGAGGATTAAGAATTAAGAATTATAAAAACTTTTTGAATTTGAAGATTAATTTAAATTGTACTTAATTCGTCTTCAGAGAAACACACAAGTATCTTCTGTTGCTTCCGAAGGGCAGTACTAAATGGAAAAATATATATATTTCAACCATATAAGAAAAAGCTGGACATCTTCATCCTGTTAAAAAGTTTTTACACCCTGGCTCTTAATGCATCATGTTTCCTTCTGGAGCATCAATGAGTGTTTGAACCTTTTTAAATAGTTGTGTTTGAGTCCCTCAATTGTCCTCAGTGTGAAAAGACGTTTTACATATTTTTACCATAATTTGTAAAATCATATTTCTGGTTTATCGTAGTGTTGTTTATAGGTCAGGATGTGCATGTGAGGGTCGTTTTTCACAGCCACAGAATGAACCCTAATCAATGGGATGTACTGAAATAACTTAAATTACTCCTTACCCACCATTTCCCCCCATATCTGTTTGCCTGTATTAAATGCTAATTGAGAACATTCATAAGAAAGCATTTCATAAGCATTTCCTAATTCCCTCGAGGGAGGAGAACTACAGATTTTGTCATCTTACGGGAAAAGCAGGATGCATTGAATCAAAGCAGAGCCCATTGATTCATAATAAAGCCTGTGATATCTCAGTCAGATTGGGTAACAGGACTGGAGCATAATGCTTTCACGCAGAGAAACCAAGGTCTGAAAACCCAAGACTATATTGATTTTTTTCCCTGCATGATTTGTATGAAGGGGTGCATTTCATCAGGGTTTAGTCATGAAACATCACCTCTCGGCCCCGTGGGTAATGTGGCTGTACCGCCCAGGAAATTAAATTAGGAAATTAGAGCCGCAGTATTTAAATGAGACTCTCAGCAGCAACTCGGTTCCTGTGTTTTACTGTTTAACATTAACCTCACTGAAAGCACCATGAGGCAATTAGAATCACCATTTCACGTACGCTAGGTTTCAACGTTTCATTATGTGAATGGTGAGCCGTGTATAATTAAAAAAGTATTGATAAACACATACCTGAGCATTAGCAGGGCACGCCGCTGCCAGGATGGCTTTCATAATTACAATATCTTCCTATCTCTCCTTCCTGAGGGCCAGAAGTGACTAAGACATTCTGATATGGGCTTATAAGACAATAAGAGAGGTCATTTTAAAGCAATTACACAAAATGAGCAGACGGTTTCTATTAATCTAGGTTATTTCCCGGTCCTTAAGTGGCACACATGCGCAATCACAGTGTGAGTATTACTCTTTCCAAAAGGAGCATTTAGAGTGCTGGTTTCAAATTTTTCAACAAACACTCTACATGGCTTTGCCCATTAAAAGAACAGATTAAATAGATTTAGGCAATTAACAATCTCATATTCTCGTATTTTAAGGACCAATTTTCATTATTAACTAGTTGCTTATTAGCATGCTTTTCATTAGCATATTGGCTGTTTATTAGTATCTACAAAGCACATATTATGCATCACCATATTTGAAATCTCTTAATCTTATACCCATACAAAAGCTTAATGAGCCCACCGCAGATGGAGTGCCAAAGCCCACCATGACATGAACCATCACAAAGGAGAGCGAATGATCCGAGGATTGCCTTGGAGTTAGAGCCCAACACGTCTGATCAGGTGCGTGAGCCAGCAACGAAGCCCACGGTAGGGGGAGATCACAGTGGGGTGTGAAGGCGTGGAAGGAAGCCCTGTCCACTGCACTGCCCCTGGGGGTGAGCAAACACTGGACTCTGGAGATTTAATTGAGATTTAACTCCACCTCAGTCCTGGCACCCAGTGGCTCCACCATGTCTTCCAGCTCCCTTGTCTCCACCGGGAGCCTATCAGTCCACCAGCTCCACCGTGCTCCCTCGTCCCTCCGGCTCCACCTTGGTCAGTCGTCCCCCTAACTCCACCTTGGAACTGCACTCTACTGGCTGCACCTCGTCATTTCGTCCCTCCGGCTCTGTTGGGCTTCTCCTTACCTCCAGCTCCACCTCAGTCCTCTGTTGCTTCGGCTCCGCCGTGGCTTTCCGGATCTCTGCCTACGCCTTGGTCGTCAAAGCCACCTGCTCCGCCTTGGCCCTCCGGATCCTTGGCTTCACCCTGGCTCGTCGGCTCTCTGTCTCCATCTCGGGCTCCACCACTGCTCCGCTGCCGTCGGTCGGCCCCTGGAGTTGTCAGTCGTTCCTCCACCATGGCTTCTCCCTCCGTCGGCTCCACCGTGGGCCACCATCATGGCTGCGGCCTGGGTCCCACCTGGCTCCTTCTGCTCCAAGTCCCTCTTGTCTTCTCCCTGGCTCCTCCCTCTGTCTGATCCGCCCTGGACCCTCCTGTCTCCTCCTTGGCTCCTCCCTCCATCATCACCTCCTTGGACCTTGTTTATTGTCCTCCTCCCAGGAGTCCGTCTTCCACCAGAGCCTCCTCCGGCAGCGACTTCCTGCCAGCCCTTCGCCGTCCCCTGTCACCATCCCACGTCCACTCCTTTGTCGTCCTCCTCCTAAGTCCCCCTCCGCCCCTCCCTTTTTTCTCTACGACGCGAGGTCGTGCCTTCCGGGAGGGGATGAACTGTCACACCCCCAAACTTTTTGTATTGTTTTTTTTTGGTAACCTTTAAATAACGTTCTAATCTCGACAAGAAAACTGCTCTTCAGCAATCAGGATATTAAAAACAGACTTTCAAATATGGTTTTATTTTGGGTAAAAATAAAATGAGTTCAATGTTCTGAGAAACGTTTTTGTAACATTTAAATAATGTTACAATCATGACAAGAAAATGAAATTTTAATGTTCTTAGAATAGTACAAATAAATGTGTGAATAACATATTTTTGGTAAAAATAAAATGATCAGGATACTGAAAACAGACATTCAAGTCCTGTTTTATTTTGAGTAAATAAAATTAGTTAAATGTTCTGAGAAATATTTTTGTAATCTTTAATCTTGACAAGAAAACAGGACATTTTAACGTTCTTAGAATATTACAAATAAATGTTCAAATAGCATTATATTTTTGGTACAAGTAAAATTAATGTCGTAAGAAACAGTTTTGTAAACTTTATATAATGTTCATGACAAATAAACTGGACATCAACGTTCAGGATATTGAAAAAAGACATGCAAATACCATTTTATTTTAAAAAATTAAATTAGTATATAGTGTTCTAAGAAAGGTTTTTGTAACCTCTAAACAACATTATAATCACGGCAAAAAACTGGACATTTTGACATTCTTAAAATATTACAAATAAATGACTAATTAATGTTATAATTTGGGTAAGAATAAAGCTAGTAGGAAACATTTGTGTCAGAATGGTGCTCCCACAACGTTTTTATAAGTTAAAATTTGTTACCTGGGTAGAGTTGGCGAGGGTGTACGCTATCCTCTATTTCTTCATATTCACTATTTTGCTTCACACACAAATTATGTCGTAGTACTGAAGTAAAGTTAGTCACAATTCTGGTTCACACAATGATTTGCCATGCCATCCAAACAACATCATCAGAGAAGAAGTAAACTTATCAAATTTTAATGATACAATAGAAAAACAATTATTTTCTGTGGGTTTAATGAAGAATGGATAAATTGTTCAGCACAAGACTAGTGTGCTACCAAAGAAAATAAAGTCAATTTTAAATTCATGTGAGCTTTAATGAAACAAAAAGACACAAATCAATATTTCATTCAGTTTAAGTAAGCGTGCAGTGGGGTACTATGCAATCATCTGGTAATTTCTACAAAATATTATTCATTTTTTTATTCTTCAGTATTATTTCAGCATCCCTTGAGTGCATGTGTATGTTACTGCATATGCCCTTGTTTACGTGTCAGCTGCAGTCTCTCTGGAATAGCAACAGATTTACAGCTAAAATGTCTATAGGAATGAGCGAGTGAGTAAGATAGAGAAGCAGACGAGATATAAAAAGGGAGAGGGGCCGGAGGTTATCGGTTTGAATCTGGCCACTCAACGCCTACTGAGTGCAGAGGGCAAGTCCTGCCACAGCCCCAGGGAAGAGCGGCACACGGAAATGAGATGTACAGCATGTCAGGCGAAAGAAATGCGAAAAGGGAGAGAAGACAGATGGAATCTATGAGCAGCTCTGGCCTCGGAGGAGAGCGGGGAGGTCAGCTCATAAGAATTTGGCTGGTGTTACTGCAGAGGTGGTCAGCTCCCACATAACTCTCCCCTCATTCCCTTTTTTCATTACAACCTACACAACACAAGAAACCTATATTACATTTTCTCCTTTGTTGTCAACTGGAAAACTTTGACGGGTATGCATGAACGTCCAAAATATTCTTAGTAGTAGTTTATTAATTTTAATCATTAGGGGCCAAGCATTAAAGGTGCTATGGTACCTATTGTATTAATTTCTTTTCCTCTTTTTCTTGCTCAGGGAGGCTATAACAGCCCATAGAACTGCTTGCGGGAAAGTTATGAAATTTGGCACACTGACAGAGGACAGACTCAACATTAACAACAGAAAATTTGGTGTCTCTAACTCAAACTTCCAAGCACCACCACTAATGTTTATGATAATAACTTTTGCCATTTTTACTGCATTTTGAATAGTTCAAAAAAACTACTTTTTGGAACTCATCCAAGACAGTTAATTCAATTTTCACCAAAATCGACATCTTCAGACCATCCTGGCAAAAAGTTCTGAAAAGCTATTTGATAGACCCAACTCTTCTTGAGCAAATGATTTTGACAATAAACTCGCCAAATTGGACACGAGACTCTAATTTTCCAATACTTTGTCGTATTCAGACCAAACTTGGTGTATGTTATGATAACAATGACCTGAGGTTACTTGCACAGTTTCACTGCAGCACCACCTAGCGGTCAGGAGATATGAAAAATGGCTATTTATGCTTAGAACTTTTGGCTTTGGCCAAAAATCAGAAGACTGGTCTATTTAGATTTGGAGGAACATACAGTGTCAAACAATACCTAATTTTCCCATATTGGCCATTTTGGGTGCCAATTTAAATTATGTCAAAAAAAAATTAATGAACATATTCACAAATTAGTACAAAATTTGGTATGTGTACTCGGCAGGTACTTAAAAGTTTGGCACTAGTGCCAACTTCTGGTCAAAAATTATAATGAAATTTCCAAAAAAGTAATTTTGGTTTATTGTCATGAGACTGATTTTTTTTTTGACATACCTTTTTTTTGACATACCCTTACTGTCTTGAGTCAGAATACACAGAGTTCAGGGAGAGAAAGGCAAGACGAGCGTTTGAGGTTAAAAATTATTTAAATTGTATTTTTTAAATGAAAATAACTGATCGTTTCGCTAGATAAGACTGGGATCGTTTACAACCGCATTTGGGATCTTTTGAAGCCGCATTTAAACTGCATTTTGTAAGTTCAAAATCGGGGCACCATAGCAGTCCATTATATGGAGAAAAATGCAAAAAACATAATTTCTTTACGACCAAAGAAAGACATAAACATCTTGGATGACAAGGGGGTGAGTACATTATATGTGAATCTTTGTTTTGGAAGTGGACTTCTCCTTTAATTACTGCTTGCAGCTATATTTTCATTTGTTTTATTTAAAGCAACAGTACACCCAGAAATGAAAATGTATTGATTTTCATGATTTACTTGTTTAGCTAACTTGTTTACCTAACTTTCTTTACAAAAAGTAATTTTCACCACTTTTTTTATGAATCATTCCTTATGCTACCATTTAAGTTTCTTCATAGTCATGCATATATAAAAAAAAATGAATAAACGGTTGTGTGCCAGCTAATCAGAATCAACACTGGTGTGGTATAAATGGCAGGTATGTAGTGGAACTTGTTAAAATGTTTACATTTGAATTTTGTTAGATCTTGTTTACCAAACGTGTTTACTTGCACGTTTTATGAAGGGTCACCATTTTTAGCTTTCCTCTGAGATTCCTTTAAAAAGAGACACCTGTAAACAAACCGTTTTTCTTGAAGGTGTGTGTGTGTAACAGCAGGAGGGCTTTGACATTGGTGGATTCTTGTCCACAGGGAGGGTGGAGCGATGTGTGTGACAGGTGTCGGAGGGATCTGTCAATACCTGCGGCTTTGACGAGAAGCATCCTTCTCTATGTGTGTGTTTGTTCTTGAGGACAAAGTTTACGCTCAAATAATCATAATGTGATTGTTCATGCATGTGATTATGCATAATTGTGTGGTCAACACATTATTTTTCAAGGTTAGACTCAAGCTTATTTTTCATTCAGCATTAGTACATTCTTATTTTGATTTGTTCAATCAATCAATCAATCAATCAATTAATCAGTTGTTGTCTTTAGAGTGTCATTCAGCTGTTTCATTTAATGTGAATTTGTACAATGTGATTATACAAAATATGCATTTTAAAAAGTACATAAATTATTGATGTGATATAAAAAGTATGAAGCCTCATCACTAAGCCCACTGCTAAACCAAGTGTGGAGAGCAGATTGTATGAAAATGTAGAAATGAGGTTGCATGAATTTATATAAATTTGCAATAAATCAAATTAATTATGAATTGTCCTGGGACTGTGTTGGATATTCTTCACAATCAGTACACAACACTGGTTCAGTGTTAAGTCTATACGATCATCTCAATGCAGGGTCAAAATTCACAGTGGTTTAAGGCAAATGTTACACATTTAATACAGATTTCTCTCTCTTTCTCTCTCTCTCTTTTTATTTGTAGCATCTGATATGTTACTAGTTATATATTATTAGTTAATGGTACTTGCTCTGGCACTATAGCTATTGTTCTAATTTACTGGGGGATTCTTTAGCTTGTGTTTATTGTTACTGTGCATTTGATGGTTTATGTCAGTTGATCTGAATGAAATCAGATTTCAGCTGTTGCGATATTAACATCCTAAACTTACTTACATAATTAAAATAAGAAACTCTATAATTAAAATATGAATTATTATGTTTAAAACAGTGATGAAAGATAATTGTTTACTGAGAATGCAACAACAGTGTTATAGAAGTATGAAATATGAGACCTGTGATGTGTGAAAAATCACTTCTCTTAGAAATTACTGTGCTTGTTAACAGAATATTTGTATTACGAATAATTTTGTCAGATGTATTTGGGAGAGGAAGACAAACGAGTCATTTGGCACAAGTATGAAAGAATTTAAATTGTGTAAACAGTAATTCCTTCAAATGGTCAAGTTAATTCATGACTCTGTTCTTGAAGGAGGCATTAACGAACCCTTAACAACAACCAATGGCTTACAAGACCTCCCATCCATTCTTTTTTAGCATGACAGCCAAGTCTTTAGGAAACAGTGAGACTGATGTGGCAACCGCACACTTCACCTTCTTTGAAAAAGCTGTGTTGTTTTTAATGCTAATTATCTTGGTGTTGCCGCTGGTGTCACTGGTGTGATTTTGTGCGATCACACTGATAACAGGTGGCCAGATGGCATGCCACATCTAACAAAGTGACAAGAAAAATGCTGCGGTTGTGTCTTCTCTTCCTTTAGATCATTCGTAAGTAAATCGGAGAAAGCGGCATATACATGCAGTGGATTGAGAATAACATTAAGTGCATTTTTAATATGCATATAAACTGCAGGAAGATGGTACTGAAGACACACATGGCCTGCGCAGCTGAAATGAACAGCTTTCATCATTAATGTCAGAGAGTGTTTATTAGGATTAATCACAACCAGCAACTATGCCAGCAAGCCCATGCTAGGAATGGAGATAATGTTATTGGAATGCTGAAATTAGGTTGTGGAAATGTTGTTAGAGTGTTTAGGCTGCATGACTGATAATGCAGTGTGAGAGGAACAAGTGCTTGTTTGTTGTGTGTGTGTGCGCAGCATGTTTAGGTTTCTCTTCTTATGTGCAGTCTACTAGAGCAGAAGATCAACATGATACCACCGCTAGCTTTCTGACGGTCATGCATCTTCAGTGCACATTCTGATTTAATGTCTATCGTGCTGAATTAAATGGTCTCTTGAGGCTTGCCAAGGCCTTTTGCATATACTCTATTGTATAAACATGCACAGAAATGTTGGAATTTTTACCCTTAGTCTACCTGTGAATAATCTCTGGAAACCTGTTTCCGCCACTAAATAAAAAAGAATAAAGGTAACTTTGACTTTTTATCTCACAGTTCTGATTTTTTTTTCTCACAGTGCGCAATTATGAGTTATAAAGTCAGAATTGTGAGATACAAACTCACAATTATTTTGAGTTGAAGTCAGAGTTGTTAAACTCGCAATTCTGAGAAATGAAGTCAGAATTAAGATATCAATTAACAATTAACAAATACCAGTTATAAAGTCAGAGTTGCCTTTTGAATTGAATTCAGACTTGACTTTTTTTCTCAAAATTTTTAAACTCGCAATTCTGAGAAATTAATTCACAATAAAGTGGCAGTTTATCTCAGAGTTGTGAATTTATTTCTCAGAATTGCGAGTTTATATCATGCAGTTCTGAGAAAAAAGTGAGTTAAGTCAGAAGTGAGATTCTGAGAACATATCAGTCTTTTTTCTGCCTCACTTGTGAGAAAAAAGTCAAAATTGAGAGATATAAACTAAGAAAATTCTGAGAAAAAACTTTTATATCTCCCAATTCTGACTCACAATTGCTTAAAAACACACCAGTTTCAAAACACAATTCTAACGTTATAACTCACAATTGCAAGCTTATATCACAATTCTGAGAAATTAAGTCAGAATTGCAAGGTATAAACTCACAATTTTGACTTTTTTTCTCAGAATTGTGACTTTATATGATATGAACTCGCAATTCTGAGGGAAAAAGTCATAAAAGTCTCGTAACTGGACTATTTCTCACAACTGTGTGTTTATATCACGCAGTTCTGAGAGAAAAGTCAGAATTGCGGTATAAACTAACAAGTTATACATTTTTTCTCAGAATTGTGAGTTTATATCATGCAATTAAGATAAAAAAGTCTGATTTGCTATTTGTTATTAAGTGAGAAGTGAGAGGGAAAAAGTCAGGATAGCAAAAAAAAAATCTGTGAAATTGATATAAACTCACAATTCTGACTTTTTTTCTCAGAATTGTAAGATATAAACTCACAATTGTGAGTAAATAACAAGATATAAACTCGCATTTGCGAGAAAAAGTCAGAATTGTGCAATCTCGCAATTGGACTATTTCTCGCAATTGTGAGTTTATATCACACAATTCTGAGAAAAAAAATCTGAATTGTGAGTTTATATCATATTTTATCTTTGGACTTTTCTTCTCAGAGTTGCATGATGCAGACTCAGTTGTGAGATATAAACTTGCAGTTCTGAGAACAGAACGGAAAAATAAAGACAATTGCAAGTTTGTATCATGCAGTTCTTAGAAAAAAAGTCAGAACTGTGAGATAAAAAGTCGCAATAACCTTTCTTTCATTTTTTATTCAGTGGCAGAAATGGCCTTCAGTATATAATAATATATCTACTATCTTATCTATAATAATTCAATAATCTATCTAGTTCAGCCATGAAACTCTAGATGGTGCAAGCTAATAAATCCTTTACATGCAATCTGCTAGAAATCACATCACTTACATGGCACAAGCTGATTGGCCTCTGTTGAATCTGCAATGAGATGCTTGCTCAACATTTAAATAGGCTTGTTCAGTTGTTTCTTGTAAGTTGATCGTGCAGCACCTTATTAGAGTTCCTCTGAAACCCTCCACCTCCCCCAGCTCCACCTGTCTAGATCTGCTATGAGATCTATGTATGTATGCACATTCATGCAGCAACAGCATATCCTACATGCTCACAGCGGCATGCCTGTGTATCATCTGGAAGTAGCAAGACCATACATTTACTTCCACAGCAACACAATGGCTTTAGTTAACTAACAAACAAACCTTAAAATAAATTACTGTATCTTCATAATTGTTTGTAATTCTAAAGACATGATTTATGCCTGTTTTTAAGGTTGACATTTCTGTAGATGTTAACAGATGACGTCATCAAATGGAGAACTTTGCACTATTGCAGTATTGTTTTGTAGAACATGCACACACATACTCACACACTCTCCAGTGCATACACTTCATGACAGAGGCCAGTATTACATGAGTGATAGCATTAAATTGCTTTTATCCAAGTTTTTATCAGGATTTACCGGCCCCTAGCACCATTGGGTTCCGCCACCTCCGTTTCAATAAATCACGCTGGTGAGTGGTGCAGCACAGCAGAGAGAGAGAGAGAGAGAGAGAGAGAGAGAGGCTAAGATTGATGACCTGACCAAAAAACTGATGCCAGAACAGCCACATGGCGTTCTGATGGAGAAACATATGTACATTTTTAGGCCATAATGGAAAATGTCAATCTCAGTGAATGCGGGCTGGAAACTGTATTTTTCATTACAGAGAAATGCCAACTCATTTCCTGTTTACAGACCTCTGATCAATCTCACAGCACAGACAGAACGACAGGCGACGGGTCAGGGGTGTCTGTAATAGAGAAAACAGGAGAGTGAACCTGGTGTGCATGTGAGTATATGTAGTTAGATGTGTGTTTGAACATGTTGATGTCAAGATTTTGCTGATGAACAAAAAACCTCATTAAAAAACTAATAATAAAGAGGGTTGCCTCATAGGTTCAGACACAATTTTTAATCTTTGTCACCTTATTGGGGATTTTTGCTTACACAATAAATTTTTCATGGCTGGCTCAATTTTGCATTTCTACCATTTGAGACTGGTGCGTCCGGGAAATTTCTAATGAGATGGCCAGAAGGGCACAACAAAAATTCAAGGGTAATGCACTAAAACAAAAACAAAATCTTTCTATTTGATCTAACCCATACAAATGACATATTTACTTAAATAACCCATACTATGTAAAGAAACGCTAGCATGTTTTAGTACGAAGTACAGATAATTTGTGGTAAATTCTAAAACAGATGTGAAATGATCATACTTAACTAATTTTAGAGTAAAACTGATTATATTTGGAAGACACATATGTAACACATTAACTTTTCTATCTGGAGACAATTTGGGCTGGCCTGAAGTGACCAGTCCCAAAATTAATCATTTTACTAGTAAAATATGTCATATACTTCCTTCTAAGTTTTGTCCATTTTCAAGTTCAAAGCAAAAAAAAAAAATGTAGTAGTTTGAGAAAGAAGTTCTAATAAACAAATACTTGTTGCTGTTAAACTTATTTAATCCATGTCTGACAATATAATGTAGACATTAAAATAACATTTGGCATGATATTACTATACATCCACACCAGTAGATGTCACTACTACCTACCCTGTTCTATCTTCCCCTGTTTTCTCAGAAGGTAAATTAATTATGAGTGACAAATTTTTACATTTCTACAATGACAATGACAACTTGAAAACAGTGGCAGCACTGACAATAGCGTCGATCAGATAACTTAATGTTAAACATTAAAATGAAGGATGACATTCATGGTAGGGCATCAGTATAAATAAACTGTTTCAAATATTGACGTTTATTGCTAAGTGCAAATAAATTTGTTTAATTTTCTTCACAAAACTTGCATCTGTCCATTGACAATAATGCAGGCTGAAATTCCTTTACGCTACTATTTGGAGCCAGAAATGACAACACGCGGACTGTGAAAAAGGTCTATGATAACTAAAGATTTTTGATTTTGTGTGACACGACATCCACACCACTAGGTGTCAGTATAAATTCTAAATAATTCTAAATTAACAAATGCTTGTTGTTGCTGAACTTAACATTATATATAACATTACATTACATTAACAAAATATTTGATTTAAAATAATGGAGTGTCTATTTACACTAAGCGCAAATAGCCCGCCTTGTTGGCAGAGGCTATTTGCACTAACTCCGCCCACGAATGTGTGAAAATGCGATTACTTAAACTGTTTCCTTATACCAGCAAAATCAACTTAAAACACTGTCATTTATTGTCTTATTAAAAACGCATCACTGTAAAAGGTCTTTTGTAAATTAAAGAAAACAAATAGGATGTCACTTTCTGCCATTTGAGTTTCCTTTCTGTAACAAACATTAACTGAAACTCAGCATTTTTCCCCCTTGTTTATCTACTAACTAAATCAAATATATTTCAAGTATTTATTCCTTGTATGTATATATGTACTGCAGATTATATATATATATATATATATATATAACATTATAATTTGATATAATATTTAGTATTTTCACATCTAGGTGGAGAAAAATTGTAATTTGTACTACTGTCTGTTCAAAATAAATGAAAAGAAACTTAGCATAGCAAGCATAGTAGGTTTGTTGTTTTTTTCTTATTGTACCGAAATCATATCGAACCATGACCGAGGTACATACCGAACCGTGACATCTGTGTACCGCTACACATCTAGTATAAATAGAACCCATTGCTATTTACACTTAGTGTAAAGTGCATCTATTGTTATTTTTGCACTTAGTGTAAATAGTCTCTATCACTATTTACACTTAATGCAAATAGCCACTGCCTTAAAATATTCAATCCATTTCTGACAATATGTGTAGACCTTAAAATAATTCTCTGTGTTATGCCGCCACTGAGAATTGGTAACTGAGAACATTTTGCATGATACAACCATACATCCACACCAATAGATGTCAGTATGACTAAAATTCAAGATGAACAATATATGAAAAGTTCACCTTTAATGAAATACAGTAGATACACATGTGAAGAAGACTCCAGTCAAAGCCAATGGCAATTTAAGATTTTTGGGTGATACTACATCCACATCACTAGTTATAGTTCAGTATAAGTTCTAAATAATTGTAAATAAACAAATGCTTGTTGCTACTGACAATATATGTAGACCTAAACATTATTCTCTGTTATGGCGCCACCGGGACCGTACATCCACACCACTAGATGTCAGTATGACATCAAGTTCAAGATGAATCATATCAAAAAAGTTCACCGTTACTGATGTAGATACACATGTGATGAAGACTCTAGTCAACGACAATGATGACTTAACATTTTTGATTTTGTGTGATACTACATCCACACCACTAGGTGTCAGTATACGTTCAAGACATCCATTGTATCAAAAACAAACATTAATTTTACCTTTAAACAGGTCTAAAACAATTTGGTGGTCATAACTGGTTTAAAATGATCACCTAGCCTGATCAAGATGGTTTTGAACTGGCTTAACTGGTTGTCCAGCTGGTCTCCAGTGCCTAAAATCAGTCTAAAACCACCAAACAGACCAGCCTAATCAATCTGGCCTGGCTAAAAAGATCATCTAACACAGGAAGATTTCAGACTATGTGTGTGACAGTATCCTCAATGTCATTTAATGGATTAAATGTTTTGAACTTCGTGTTTTATCTTATAGACATGGCAGTTTTATCAGACACATTAAACAAGGCACAAACAGATGAACACACCCCATCCTCTTCTCTCACATCTGCACACACACAGCTCGACAGTGATGAATACTTCTAGCGGTGTCTCCCTGTGCGCGCACGCACTCTGTCTCTGTGCTCTAATTTAAACAGATGACTCTTAAATTGAACTGTGAATTACAACAATACACCCTCGACCACTTCCTCTGTGTGTGCGTCTGACTTAAATACCATCAGAGGGGAAATTTCCATATGAATTACACCAGTGACAAACACGTTCATTTTAAACGTTGTCGTGAAGCATATATTCCCTTCCTAAGGTGGAATCTGTGTTTGAACAAGTCTCTGGGTTGCTGGGTACAGACAGACTGTGTCAGTCAATTTGAGTGTTGTTTGAGTTGAGTTTCAGACTTTGTGACAGTAGTGTAGTATTATTGTGTAGCCAGAATTTACTGGTGCACATTCCAGCTTACACCAGCCTATAAAGGTGCCCAAGAATTTGCTACTGCAGTCTCAAAAAACCTCTTGAATAGCTTTCAAAGATTTGATGCCACAAATCCAGAGATTAGTTCTTCTTCAGAAGTGCTTATTGTGGCAGGCTGGAAACTTGTCATGTTTCCTTTTGGACTGATAAAAACATGTGCACTTTTACAAGGAGATATGCAAG
Organism: Labeo catla; assembly: GCA_012976165.1. Classification (NCBI taxonomy): domain Eukaryota; kingdom Metazoa; phylum Chordata; class Actinopteri; order Cypriniformes; family Cyprinidae; genus Labeo; species Labeo catla. The sequence continues at coordinate 631,386 of VONZ01000387.1, forward strand.
ACTCCTTCCATCTGCTGTGTACAAACATCTGACAGACGTCTTTCAGATTCTAAATCTCAAAGACATCTTAAAGATATCTAATAGACATCTTTTTGACATCTGATAGGAAACGTCCAATAGACATACTGCAAATGAACAAACACTCTAAAAAATATGTCTTAATGCAGACATCAAATAGATATCTCTGTGATGTATACAATGGGATACTATCCCAGATAGCACACGTAACCTCTGCAAGATGTCTGTTAAACATCACTTGATCTGGAAAGCATCTTTTATGTACATCTGACAGACGTCTGTAAGATGTCAGTTTTACATGCATTCTAAATCATAAACATCTTAAAGACATTTAATAGACGTCTTTATGACATCTAATAGGTTACATCCTATAGACGTATTGCAGATGAGCAGACACTCTACAAAATACATCTTCCGGATGTGAATGCAGACGTCAAATAGACGTCTCTGTGATATACGTGTGTTATCAGGGATATGGCAATCCCTCAAATTTCCACAAGGATAATAAATAATTTCAAACAGTCTAACTTGTGAATCATCATGAGAGGTAAGAAAATACAAACTGTCCTAATTTTATGTGCTTTACCTGCAGAGTGTAACTATTGAATGAATGAATGATCACATTTATATGAATGATCAAGCAGAGTGTAACTATTCTGGGTTGTATTCCCCAAAAAACAACTACGGTCACGACTAGCAAGTTTTGTCAATACCAATAAAATTCAAACAATGCTTTTGGGAAATATACCCCTGATTGGCTGTCAAGTTGTGCATTTGGGTGAATAGACTTGTAGTTGTGATTTTGTAACATTGTTAACTTAGACCAGCTAGTTAGAGCAGTATTGGTAAACCTCACCCCCTTGGCCTCAAAAGGTGTACTAGCAACTAATGCTAGAGGCTGCAGTCTTTAGCATCCTTGTTAGAATGTCCGCCTCCCATGCCGTTTGGTACTGGTTTGAATCCTGCTTGGAACAGTGTAAGTTGGACTAGTTACAGTTGGTGCCGTGACCCGGATTTAGAGGGGTAAGAGTAAAGGCCAAAGTATACTTTGGTTTTTAAGTGTACATAAGGGTCCACGTTTCATCACAAAAATAGTATGCACATACTGTATGTGCACCATGCAATTGTTGTAACTGTGTATACTTGTACATGCAGGCTCCACATGCGCATTGATTTGGTTTTGCACTAATTAGTTGTTCCACAAGGTGGCAGCACTAGCCTGGGCTGTTGTTTCACAGAAATGAAACTAAAAAGATGTAACAACAAAATAGCGAAGACTGCAAAAATGACAGATGCCGCACTGACAAGTGGCTTATGTTAGGGGGTTATGAGAGAACGGCAACTTTAGTTTAAAGGGGTCATGACATGGATCATTATTTTAATATGTTCCTTGAGGTTTACTTACAATGTTAATAAAGCTGTTTTGCACTAAAAAAAGTGGAAAAAATATATTTTCAACCATCATTCTGACCCTTTGTCTAAAATAACCTGTTTTAAGGCTTTTCACAAATCATCCACTGTTATGATTGGCTAACGTCATTGCATAGGAAACAGTATCAACACCCACTCGCTATTTAATGTGAGTGTTTTGACAACATAATTAAAAAAAACTTTGAAAAATTTTTTGAGACAAAGCATTATAAATTCATTTACTTACAGTTTGTGATGCAGCTGCAGTCAGATCTTTTAATGACATCCTCAGACATGATCTGAGATGCCATTAAAAATAAACTATTTACTTGTTCCTTATGCTGGGATCCTTCTGATATCTGTGCAAAGACGCGAATGAGCTGTTTAAACCAAACATGTCAAAACGAACGTTCTTTCGCTCCATTTGTTCTATTGACGACATACTCAAGCACGTGGATGGTGTCAAAAAGCAAATCTGCATATGTATACTATATCCAGTGTAGAGAAGATAGCGGCAGTGACTGTAATTTCTACTTGCTTTTGACACGATGCTACACTCGCATCCAGCATAATCAAGTGCCAAGCGATTAAAGGAGAAGTCCACTTGCAAAACTAAAATTTACAGAAAATGTACTCACCCCTTTGTCATCTAAGATGTTCATGTCTTTCTTTCTTCAGTTGTAAAGAAATTATGAGGAAAACATTTCAGCATTTTTCTTCATATAGTGGACTTCTATGGTGCCCCAAGTTTGAACTTTTAAAATGCAGTTTAAATGCGGCTTCAAACAATCCCAAATGTGGTTGTAAACGATCCCAGCCAAGGAAGAATGGTCTTATCTAGCGAAAGGACTGGTTATTTTCCTAAAAATAATACAATTTATATACTTTTTAATGTCAAACGCTTGTTTTGTCTTACTCTGCCTGAACTCTGTTTTTTTCTGGTTCATGACAGAAAAAAAACTCCCATCTCATGTTCTCCCTCAAAATCGTGCTATATTACTGTTTTATCATTTGAAGCCACTTTTAAACTGCATTTTGGACGTTCAAACTCGGGGCACTATAGAAGTCCACTGTATGGAGAAGAATGCTGAAATGTTTTCCTCAAAAAACATAATTTCTTTACGACTGAAGAAAGAAAGACATGAACATCTTGGATGACAAGGGGGTGAGTGCATTATCTGTAAATTTTTGTTCTGGAAGTGGACTTCTCCTTTAAGTGAATGAACACCAGTGGGCAGGGCCTATGGTGAGAAGATGCCTATTCGTCGATGTCTTGCTCTGGAGCCGGTGTTTATGCAAATGTTTGTGCCCAGGTGACGTCATCTTGCACCTCAGATCCAAAATGAGCCATTTTTGGAGCTTGGTTTAATAAATGCTTTGTTTATAATGAGGAGGACGTTTAAAAGCGATGAAACTTGCAGGATGTTTTAACGGTACAAAAACCTCTTATATACCAAAAGATCAAGGCAGAGTACAAAGATATTTTTTTTTGTTCATTATAAATGTAGCTTTCGAGAGTGCATGTGTCGACCGCCTGTGTTCATACACACTATCAAATGGAGTATGCTTTGAAACGCTACACGTTCGCTAGTATACGCATACAAAAAAGGAGTATACTTTGGGCTTCACTGAGTCCAGCTAATAAGAGCTCTGCTGGTAAACCTCACTCCCCTGCCCTCAAAGAGGTGCACTAATACAGTGATTCCAAACCAGATTCCTGGAGCCCACCCAAAACTAGTCATTTTGGATCTCTCCTATGTCTGACACACCATTTTCAGGTCTTGGAGTCTCTATTTGAGTTGATAACCCAAATTAGGTTTATTTGATTGGGGAGACATACAGAATGTGCAGTTTTCATGGGTTGGGGGGGAGGGGTCTTCCGGAATGTGGTTGGAAACCACTATATTAGTGACTGACATTAAAGGTTGCCATTTTTAGAGTCTTTGTTAGTGTGCACCATCCCTTGCCAATTTACACTGGTTCAAATGCTGCGAATTGGACCAGATTCATATGCATCTGAACAGTTTGTGGATATGCCTTCTGAGGCTGATATTAACAGTCTTGCCCCATCTCCTCAAGAAGTAACACAGCAAATGTGAAATTATATTAATTTGCACCTCTATATGTGGGTTCACAAACTAAAGTTCAGATAAAAGTGTGGATCATCTTTAGGCAGCCTAAATTAGACCAATCAGGTTATTTTTTGGAAAGATGAGGCATGGTTCATCATATCCTCTACTCACTCACATAACTATAGGACCTTTAGAACAAATCCGGCCCCAAACAAGTCCCACCATCTGTCAGGGATAAAGATCCTGCTTGTTATCACTTTTCAACGATGTTAATTCACTGTTAGTGGTTTCACACTTCAACAGGTTCTCTGGCTCCTGTATAGAGTGTCGCCTCTTGAGGTCACATCTGGTTGTGTTTAAACCATCGGTGCTTAAAGGAAGACAGCATACCTTGTTCCTCAGCATCGCTCTCTATTTAGAGCTCCTGTCTGGATAAACAAGAAGAAAAGAACAAGAAAAAGAGAAAGAGACAGAAAGTGCAGCGAAATTGAAAAGCTGAAGAAAATGAGTTTTCAAACGTATTTCTGCCAGGGGAATGCAGCACGGCTGTTTGTGTCCCTCAGATGGTGAATTGTTGTGGAGGTGTTATAATCATTAGTCCAGATAGAGAGACAGCCACACTGTCTGTCTGCGGCAGGGAATCTATGAGAGTATTGCAGATGTTCTCTGCATGAGGGAGACAGGGCTCTAAAGATAAGACGCAAACAAAAGTGCTCTAAATATTCGAAAGGTCCCTGACTGAGAGAGATGCTGATTCAGTACTATACTGTCTGAAGGATCATGGCCAGAATGACAGTGGAAATTCGGAACTTACTTATTAGCATGCTTGAGGCTTCATGTGAATGTGTGTAGTGTAAAGGGTGAACTGACTTTCTCATAAAATCAGTTTCATGAGCATTTTCACAATGCTGTGCAAGGACCTGCCGCTTTCCAAACTGATGGCCACTAGGTGGTAGTGTGTTGATTTTATGTTAATTGTTCCTCCTGTTTAGTAGTGATGAGAGAAAAAGAGGTTTTTTAAAACTCAGCTGAATCAATTTCTTTGCAAAATGATTCACTCTAAGTAGTTGAAACACCACATCTGGCAGCGCTTGCTGGTCTAAATGCATAAGAACAGCCTAAAAAAACAATCCCTGCTGAAAAATCCAGCATTGCCGAGCACCAGCATAAGGCACACTGGGACCAGCATGAGATGCTGGTTGCTGGTTTGCTGGATTCCAGCATGGGATGCTGGTTGCTCGTTTACTGGTCCTCAGAATGAGATGATGGTTGCTGGTTTTCCTGCTCCTCAGCATGGGATGCTGGTTTGCTGGTGGACCAGCATTTTGTTGACTTTTGGGTGCTGGTATGATCAAGCAAAACTTGTGTATGTGTTACATATTACGTTTCTTTTGTGATTGGTTTGTGTTTGAAGCTAATGTCCAAGACAATTATTTAATAACAATTATTTAATAAAGAAAAACATGTTGCTGGTTACATGTTTACACAGTAAAATCACCAGTGTTACACGTGGTCACATGGTCCTGATCTATAGAGATTAAAAGCAACACTGAAGCAGTGTTGTAGTTTGTAAAATAAAGTAGATTCACTCTACATGTGATGACTGAACATTAGTGATGACACCTACGATAAACAATCAGAATCACTGAGAATAAGAGGAACAAAAAGAACAGAAAAAAGTGAATAGGTGAGCAGAAACACATCAACTATAGCAACACAGTCTTAGATGAAACCAGTCACCAGAGGATGATTAATCAACTCCAAAATCAGAATTACATATTCACTTATTACAAACGAGTTTGGTTTTATTTCTTTCATATGGTACATGTACAAAGGTTGCTGAAGTTTGTTACCATTATGGTAATTAGTGTTCATTTAGTTGGACACTTGGTCATTGACTTTGGTTGAATTAGCTCTATTTCAGCAGTTGCATGCAGAAAGTGCATGCTATCACTATTTTCAATAATATTTCATGATCCTCACTGCACTGACATACCTTTTACTGTGTGCTTTTTGAAGTCAGTGACTGACAGCTGAATTTGGACATATGTGACTTCCCAGATAAGTATGAATGTATTTAAAATCAACACCTTTCCCAATGAAATCACTCTTCTCATAATCCCTGTTATTGAACAAATTGTTTGATTAAGCTTCTATTAGGCATTTTTGGTTTTCATATCTCTAAATGAATTTGTTATGCAATGTACTCAAGCTCCTTTTAACTGATTTGTGTACAGATCTTATGAAACAGGACAATTCCTTTGATGCTTTGAAATGGATAACCAGTTTATCAGTGACATTAATTAATAATGTAATCATAACTAAAGCAATTAAAATTTTCAGTTCTACTTTCAGCAGAGGGAGTGAAAGAAATTACAAATTTATCATATAACTCAATACATCATGTTTTTACCTTATATTGTTTTTCTGTTGCATCAATAATATGTTCAATAGAGAAATATTCTTTCTTGTTTGTTTTATCATGTAGAGCGCTTTGAGAAACTGCTTTAAAGGCGCTATATAAAAATAAAGTTATTATTATTATTATTAAATATGCTAAACATGTCCCCAAAACATTACTTGCTTACAGACAACTGGCCTACTGACACTCGACCCTGCAAGACCATGCTGCTGAACCAAAATCACCAGCTTCATTTTGCTTGAGAACAGCATGAATATGCTGGTTCACTAGCTAGAACAACACTATACCAGCATAAACCAGCCTAGACCAGCACTAACCAGCATAAACCAGCCCGGACCAGCACTATTTCAGCACTATACCAGCATAAACCAGCCTGGACTAGCACTAACCAGCATAAACCAGCCTGGACCAGCACTATACCAGCACTAACCAGTACTATACCTGCACAAACCAGCCTGTACCAGCACTATACCAGCATAAACCAGCCTGGACTAGCACTAACCAGCATAAACCAGCCTGACCAGCACTATACCAGCATTAACCAGTACTATATAGCTGTACAAACCAGCCTGGACCAGCACTATTCCAGCACTATACCAGCCTGGACTAGCACTAACCAGCATAAACCAGCCTGGACCAGCACTATAGCAGCACTAACCAGTACTAAACCTGCACAAACCAGCCTGGACCAGCATTATTCCAGCACTATACCATCATAAACCAGCCTGGACTAGCACTTACCAGCATAAACCAGCCTGGACCAGCACTATACCAGCACTAACCAGTACTAAACCTGCACAAACCAGTCTGGACCAGCACTATTCCAGCACTATAAAAGCATAAACAAGCCTGGACTAGCACTAACCAGCATAAACCAGCCTAGACCAGCACTATACCAGCACTAACCAGTACTAAACCTGCAAAAACCAGTCTGGACCAGCATTATTCCAGTACTATAAAAGCATAAACCAGCCTGGACTAGCACTAACCAGCATAAACCAGCCTGGACCAGCACTAACCAGTACTATACCTGCACAAACCAGTCTGGACCAGCACTATTCCAGCAATATAAAAGCATAAACCAGCCTGGACTAGCACTAACCAGCATAAACCAGCCTGGACCAGCCTGGACCAGCACTATACCAGCACTAACCAGTACTATACCTGCACAAACCAGCCTGGACCAGCACTATTCCAGCACTATACCAGCACGAACTAGCATAAAATAGCTTGGACCAGCATGGCGGTTTATGTTGGATTTTTCAGCAGGCATGACACACTCCTTTTACAAAACTTGTGAAATGAATTTGTGATAAATTGAAGCAGCCTAATTTATTTTCTGTGTTTGGAAGAGCATCGGGGCCGGGGAAAGCCCCGAGGGACAATCAGTCCGTTGTCTGCCATTTGTTTACTTAGTCATGTTGGACCACGAAAGATTTTGCGAGATTTCCCGTATTCATGGTCGGGGACTCTGGTTGTTTGTGAATGGAATCGGTTAGTGTGTGGTGTGCTCTCCTGGGGGGAATTGTGCACAAGTCAAATGTACAAAATACAGCTATTTATCTAGACCAACAACTTTTTGACATGACCTGCAAATTATGCAACCTGGTTTCATGACTAAAACATACCTGTGGAAACCTTTTGCACAAGACGCAAAATACGTCCCAATAATTACATATCCCTGCAGCTTCTAAACAAAATGAACACTAGCGGCGGTAAAACGGTGAGCACTTGTAATTGTTTCCGCACACAGTTATGGTTTTGCATTCTGGGGTTATGACAAATAATGGTACCTATTAGATTATGCTACCTACACTGTACTTTTATTATAAGGGTAGGTTTAGGGTTAAAGTAGGTTTACACAACAGGGTAGTACAAATTGTCAGAACACCAGCCGTAACAAGCTTGCTTGGTAGCTCAGCTCACATAACATTGTTTAAGTGCCACTCAGTGGAAATTTCTGTTGAGAACTGCTGTGATATGTACTTATTGGTACGTATTTCATGCCTTGCTAAAACATTCCCACAGGTACATTTTTTGCCATGGGACTAGAATAAATTATAAGTCTTCGGACGTCATCAAAGACGTCTTTGCTTTAAAGTGATACAACCCTTGTCACGAGCTTCACTAAAATCTCCCAGGATTTCTTGACACATGCTCCGAAGCCTTGGCACAGAACGTAACATCACTGAATCAGACCAGTTAGAGACATTTAAATGAAAAATCTTAATTTTTCCCTTATACTCAAACTGAACCTAGGTTATGAAACTGAACCAAGATCAGTTAAAACTGTATTGGACATTTGTTCATGGCTTACTGGATCAGTGCATCCAGAGCCTTGGTTGCTGTAATCATGTGACTTGGTCCGTTTGATGCACACTTTGAACCATTGATTTAAATTATTTTTTTTAAAACCTTTATGGAGCAGGGTTTCAAAAGCTCTAGGCCTAGGGCCAGAGTTGAGAACCTCTGATTTATGTCAAGGGTGTCCAATTCTGCTCCTAGACCTAGAGCAGGGGTTCTCAAATCTGGCCCTTGAGATACACTTTCCTGCAGAGTTTAGCTCCAAACCTAATCAAACACACTTGAACAAGCTAATCAAGGTCTTCAGGATTGCTAGAAAGTTACAGGCAGGTGAGTTTGATAAAGGTTAGAGCTAACTCTGCAGGAAAGTGGATCTCAAGGGCCAGAGTTGAGAACCTCTGACGTAGAGGGCCACTATACTGATCTAGAGTTTAGCTCCAATCCTAAACAAATCCCACGAACCAGCTAGTCAAGGTCACCATGGTTTTAGCTAAACTCTGCAGGGCAGTGGCCCTCCAGGACTGGATATGAGCTCTGCCATATAGCAGTTTAAGAATCCAAAAGTTGTTCTTCAAGAGCATATTTTCCCCAGAAAAAACTGGAGAAAAACTTTTATTAAGAGTGAACATGTTGAACTGGGTAAAACAAACCCATGTTACCTGTCTTTTTGCAGACACATTTCGTCCAAAGCACGGAGAGCACACTGCATGCTGGGACAGCTCCCCAGGGCATCATGGGCTAAAATGCCTCACTTATGGACATGATGGAGCTTTTAGGAATTGACCGATTTTCAATTTTTCCGACAGGGACTGTATTTGACATGCTTCCATTACCAGCCAAGAAACTACACTGCTACAACTGCTCAAAAACATAAACCGTGTAAGCACAAATTTACACTGACTAAACCTCACAGGACTTGACGAGTGCAAATTAAAAGTAGGCTTTAAAATAATAATAAAAAAAACCTAAACAAACAAAACATACACACAATCATATGTTTTAAATAATAATGCTGGATTCAAGTGAAGCTGGGAAATATAAGAATCGGGCGTTTGTTATTATGAATATTTTGATAGTTAGCTAACATTAACTATCTATGAGCGATATACAGTAGATAATAACTACAGTATTAGTTAACTATATATAACTATTCATTCTTAGTTAATATTAGCTCAGGTCCATGAAATAATATTAACAGATACAACTTTTGTTTTTAACAATGTATTAATAAGTGTTTACAGTAACATTAACTAAGCTTTAAAACTATTATATATTGTTAGTTCATGAGAAATAATGTTAACAAATTAATTCTTGTCATGAGAGCTTGTTAAAGTTTCTTGTCAAAGTGTAATTAATTCAGTTTCATTGGCATTTATTTGTCTGGTGGCTGGTAATTTTCCCTTCTGATCACATTGAAAGAAGTGAAGAAACACTGATGTTCCTAGATTAGCTCACATGCAAATGAGTTAGCCTTAGGATGGCTATTAGCAAGACTTGTTAACACAACATAGTACTTTCAGCACCTGTCTCCCAAGAGACTTTATCTGTGTGAATTTTGTAGTTTGTCTACCAGATGCTTCCTCAGATTTTTGAGAAAAGTGAGTTTTGAATGCAACTTTTCTTTGATGATGAATTTTATTATATCATTAATATTAATTATTGAAGGTAAAAAGTGCTTGTCTGTGGCAGAAATCACACATTCAAATGTATAGATTTAGTCAATGAAATCAAATCTCTCATTAGGGTCACTACCACCAAGTCGCACCATCTGTTTTAATTAAACAATTCTGTCGTCATTAACTCACCTTCATGACATTTTCCTCATCAAACACAAAATGAGGTAATTATCTAAATGTCAAAACATACAACATTGTTTGCATCAATTTTGGTTTTAGCAGCTATAGCATTTCAAGGCATTTTCAACATAAGCTTCAGGCTACTATATATGGTCCTGTTTATTGATTATGATTGAGAGGGAGAATTCAGCAGTTATGATCATTTATAATCTAATCAAACCGTTAAAGAGTCCTGCCGTGTCTCTCATCTTTGTGAAAATCAGCCTTAATAAATTTCATCTGAAGTATGGAAGCTTTCTGCCACATTTGTAAGCGTAACACAGTCGAACTGTTTATAGCAAAATGATTAATGACATCTAAAAATGAAGAACAGAAAAATCACATCTCTCCTTTTCAGACCCTTTAAGAGTGAAATTACATGACACTGTTGGAAATCCCATCACGTATAAAGTTAATTCATTTCTAGTCTTTCAAAACAATGATTGTGGACAGGACAAAAAAAAAATCTATTTTAGCATATTTGAGACATGAGAGATGTTTCAAGTAATATAGTTATTTCAGAGGCTAAACTCAATTTGTTAGTTGTAAAAATCAGATACGCTTGAAAGAATGTGAATTGTAAAGCTATTTGAATGCCTTTCTTGAACCAGCAGAACAGAACTAATTCCAACACGCAAATTTATTTAAATACACCATGTGAATATTAATATTAGCACCATTAAAACAGTATTAAATGCAAGTTCTTTAATTTGTCATTTACATAATCTACACTCATTATTTTAGTAGTAGTAATAGAAGCACTTGCTTTTTTTTTGACAATGTGCTGGGTCAGTTAACCTTTCAAAGTTCAAAGGTTTTTCATTTGAAATAATAAAAATGTACTCTAACATCTATTGCATGACAAGAACATATTATATACAATATTTTTTTATTCAATGTCAAGTCTTTTACAATCATAAATCTTCAGAAACATTCAGTAGAGGTTTAAGGATATGACTGGAGCAGCAAGAGCAGGCAATGGGAATCTGTGGCAAGAAAACTGCAATCAGTAGGCTGTTCCAGTTTATTAAATGACTTATATTAATGACTTATATTCATGTTTGAAAAGTTACATCAAAAACAGCTTTACCTCGTGCTGTCTTGTCTGTCAGACATTTAAATTTCAACCCTTCAAGTGCATAGTGTGACCAAAGCTCATTTTGTTATTTTGTTACGCATAACAGCAAAGTTGTGTTGTGTTTTAGCCCTGGTCGTGCATTAATTTTTCTGTTTATACAGTAATAATTTGATAGAAATACAATGTAATACAAACCTTAATTTCAAGGAAGTTTATTGTCAGTCAGTTTTCTCTCAGGACAGAACACAAAATGACTGCTGATGAATGATCAAGTTTGGCACAGACTACCCAACACTGGATTACACTGACCAAGCGCTGACAAGGTATGTGAGGAGGTTCATCATTCGTACACAAAAAATGCTGGGTTAAAAACAACCCAACTTTGGTTATTTGGCAACCCAGCGATGGGTGAATATTGGACAGAACACATGCTGGGTTATTTTGACCCAGCGGGTTGGGTTAAATGTTTTTACCAAACATGCTGGGTTATTTTATTTACCTTTTTACCAAAATAGCGCTAATTCTCATGCTGGCATGTCTGTGAAATCTGAGCTGGTGAAGCTGCTGTTCGAAGGGTTATCTGTGAACTTCAGACCGTGGCCTCGCGTTTCACTCATAGCTAAAAGATGCCACGACTGACTCCAAAACCTGCCTGTAAACAAAAGTACTGACATTAGAGAACACATTTTAAGATGAAACTCAGTAAAATAACAAATCAAATCCATTTATTTTATGTGAGGCAAAAGGCGTTTTCATCCTGTGAAACAACCGCTGCTGCTGACGCAGCTGACTGACATCTCGTCCTTGTGTTGCATTGCGTATAATAATACAATTTACTGCACAGTAAAGATTTTGTAAATTAAATAAAATCTATACATACCTTTATTTCACTGAAGAAGTGCAAATCAGAGACCCTGAGAACTGGTCTCACCTGTAGAGGATTCAAAAAGCCCACGCTCTGACTGACTGCTCAGCAGCTGGGTTGTTTAATCAGAGACAGGCTCAACCCAACGGATGGGTAGAAAAAAATAACCCAGCATTTTTTTGAGTGTAGCGGGCCGTGTCACATTTCTGCAGATGAATATTTTTAAGACAGAGGAGCAGGCTCTTTAGACTTGGGGTATTGTGGTACTGGTACAGTATACTGAGATCCCATGTGTTTCTATGCCTGGGTGTCCAAAAATTATTCCTAGAAGTTCACTGTCCTAGAGAGATTTGCTCCAACCTTACAAACACTTGAACCAGCTAATCAAGGATTCAGACTCCCTAGAAACTTCTAGAGTGTTGGAACTAAAATCTGCAGGATGGTGGTCCACCAGGAGCAGAACTGGACATCCCTGCTCTATGATATTCTAGTACAGAGACATGACTGGGACCCCCAAGGTCTGGTAGGGGTTCCAATCATACCTCCACACCAGATTATCACACAGACATGGTGGCCAGCTCTTTTTCCTTGAGATAGTGTACAGAATCCCCATGTTGGCCCCCAGTGGCCCTTGGGGTACCATTTATATTTCTGCATCAGTTAAAGGAGGCCCTGCCCACTGGTGTTCATTAACTTAAAGGAGAAGTTCACTTCCAGAACAAAAATTTACAGATAATGTACTCACCCCCTTGTCATCCAAGATGTTCATGTCTTTCTTTCTTCAGAGAAATTATGTTTCTTGAGGAAAACATTTCAGGAATTTTCTTCATATAATGGACTTCTACGGTGCCCACGAGTTTGCACTTCCAAAATGCAGTTTATATGCGGCTTCAAAGGGCTCTAAATGATCAATTTTGACAATTTTGAAATTGGAGGAAAAATTATATTATATTATATGTTATATTATGGTACGTAAGATTTCACTTATTACATAAACAGAGTAAGGAGAGATGATTGAAAGGATGAGGGCAAATGATTTGCAGATCCTGAGGACCACTGACAAACATCTAATCTTGTAAAATGTATGGTAAGTGCTGCCGCTCTGTAGTATACACTCAGTACATGTGCTCAAGAATCTCGACAGTGAAAGTAAAAAGCCACCCTGGTGAAAAAAACAGCATAAGCTGGTAGGTATGTTTTGATGCTGGTTTAAGCTGGTCCTTTGCTGGTTTATGCTGGTCCTTGACCAGCAACATGACCAGCTGTTTTTTCACCAGGGCAGTGTACATTCAAAAGCAAATTCAATGGCCTGCGTATTAACAGTGGCTCCCTTGATTCCTGCAAGTCATATACAGTATAATTACTTAACAATATAATTGCGAGAGAAAGCATATATTTTTCCATTGGTTTAGATAGCCTAGCGGTTAGAGCACTGACATATAGGCTCCGTTTACACTGGCAGAAAAAATCTGATTTTTTGCCCACATCTGACACAGATCAGAATTTGATGCATGTGTGTAAACACAAAAATCTGTACGATTTTTGTGTTTACACAAAAATCTTCACACAAAAATTTTTGTGTTTATCCAGATCAGATGCGATTTTTTCGCATTCGATCTGAGCCGTTTCCAAATGTGGTTTTAAATCAGATACATATCCGATATCTTGACATCTGACCTACGTCTAAACAGGCATATCTGATTCTCCGTGTCAGTTACAGTAAGTCATTTGTTCCATGACGGATTGCGTTGAACGCCATAATCTGAGTTTATGAGGCACGCCTCAGCAAAAGTATACTGGACAGCAAATAATTAAACAAAGAAAGCGAAAGCGCTCGCATAGAAACTCAAAGCTAGTCGTGTTTAGGCAAAAATGTTGTACCGTTTCCTTCTCGTCAAAGGAGTCGACTTGGTTTCACCACTGCTGCCTGTCCTGCCTGGCTATCGTATGCATGCTATTATTTCCAATTTTACCTTCACTTTAGAACGAACACGTTCAGCAAGGAGGGTAGACGATTTTGATAAACATGACACAATATGCTATAGCATTGACATAAAAAAAAGAGCTTATAACCCTATTAAAGCACGGGATGAAATACAGTGAGTGAGTCTGGTAAATCGTGAATTAGCTGTCTTCATCAAAGGTCGTGCAGCCAGTCGTGCTGGAGAAACTGATGTAGAAAGCATTAACGCCATCCTTATGATGGCAGCATTAAAAAGCCGCTTTCGCTTTCTTTAATTATTTGCTGTCAGGTATACTTTTGCTGACTTTGGAAAATATGAATAAGCAAAAGTCCATCCAGAATTAGAGGGTCAGTCGTTGCGCTCATGATCGCGAAAGCCAGTGGAATGATTTTATGCTGGAGATTAGCGTAAACACGGACATCGGATGCGAGGCATGTCTAAAGTGAATGTAAACAGACAGGCCAAAAAATTGGATATGGTGAAAAAATCGGATCTGTGCATTAAGACTTGCAGTGTAAACACAGCCATAGTGCAACTGCACTTCTGACGACCTGAGTTTGAGTCCCGATTTGTAGCCCTTTGCCAATCCAATTTCCAACTCTCCACCCCACACTTTCCTGTCAGTCTCTACTGTCCTGTCCGTTAAAGGCCAAAAGAAATACATTTTTTCCTCCCATCTCATATTTATTACCTTTAGGGGTTCTGTATTACACGTCATTTCCTTTCCAGACACACTATACAGATTCTGGGAATACAATAGAGACAGGAGATGGGCTCTTGCAACTAAGTGCAGGGTATTGCAGCTCCATGTTGGACTCCCAGCAGCCCATGGGGGCCCCAGTCATATCTCTGCACCAGAATATCATAGACACATGGAAGACAGCTCTTATTTCCTTGGGATATTGCTAGAGATAGAGTTAATATGTGGGTCCACAAAGCCCCTGGAGACCCCAGTCATATCTTTGCATGGGAATCATAGAAACGAGGTGGGCTCTTGCACTTTGCTGCAGTGTACTGAGGCCCCCTGTAGGATTGTAGACAGTCCTTGGGGCCCCAATCATATCTCCATAACAAAATACCATAGAATCATGGGTTCTGGCTCAGTTTTTCTTGTGGCAGTGTATATAACTCCAACATCTTGATGGTGCATTTTACACTGGAAAGCACCACTCACATTTTGTTCAGAAAATGTACTTACGTAGTGATTATTATCATTATTATATGGCACAGAGGGGTCAAAAGCCCTGGAGCATTATGCACTTTATGACATAGCATTTTATATCACTCTGTTATTAGGTTTCCACACATACACACCGGTGGGCAAACACTACAGTGATACAGGGAATGAGACCCTGGGGATGGAAAGAGAGAGAGGTAGTCTAAAAGAGGAATAGGCTTTATGACGCTCGCTATTGAAAAGAGAACAAACTGATCCTGCCAACAAACATCCTTTGATGGAGCTGAACTCAATTGAATTGAGTCAAATCTAATTCCACGGAACTGAAAGCAGGCAGAGAAAGAAAGCCAGAGAGAGATATGGATGGAGGGTGAAAGGAAGAGAGGATCGAGGAAGCGGATTAGAGTCTCCAGAGATGCGGCGGCCGTCTGAACAGGTGTTTGTCGAGGGAGAGAGAGGGAGACGCTGGAGTAAACTGAACTGCAGCAGCAGGTTCTCTGGAGGTGTGTAAGTATGCTGCACTGTTTGATGTGTGGAGAACTGAACTGATTTTGATGTGCAGTCCTGTGTGGATTGAGCAGGGGAGATATGTCACACACATGCGCACCCAGAGATGGGCTCTCTGATGTCTGTAGTTATTGACTTTTCACTTTTCTGACAGCTGCCTGTTTTCCATTCAGGGACAGGCCACACACACATACACACACCCTTCATCCCCGCTATCCCTGATAGCGCCTGTCAGTCAGAAGTCGCTCAGCAAGAGGAAGTTCCTGGGATGCCACTGCCAGGAAATACAAGTGTCTGCTAAACAGAGGAAATCGAAGTTGCATCAAAAGCTGAGGTAAAGTTGTTAGTGTTTATCTGTGTCCAGACATATTCACATTTTGGCCATGAGCAGAACAGCATAATATGTTAAAATACACTTAGCTGAATAGTTGAATTTATAAAAATGACCCCATACGCTGGATTTTTAATACTTTGTTACCTGAATGATCCAAATCTCTGTTTTTTGTTTAGTGATCATGAGTCCTTTGTTTATCCTGAACAGTTAAACTGTCTGAAAAAAAGAAACAATTCTTCAGATCCCACAAATTCTTTGGTTTTTCAGCATTTTTGTGTTTTTAAGCCCTTTCCAACAATGACTGTATGATTTTGAGATCCATCTTTTCACACTGAGGACAACTGAGGGGCTCATATGCAACTATTACAGAAGGTTCAAACGCTCACTGATGCTTGAGAAGGAAACACAATGCATTAAGAGCCAGGGGTGTAAACTTTTGAACAGATTTAATTTGTGTACATTTTTCTTATTTTGCCTAAATATCATTTTTTTTCATTTAGTACTGCCCTTCAGAAGCTACAGAAGATAGCTTACATTTTCCAGAAGACAAAATACGTAAAATTTACCCTGATCTTCAAATTCAAAAAGTTTTCACCCCCCAGCTTTTAATGGCTTTACGGTTTTAATTTAAATTTACATGTAAATACCATAATTTCATGAACTGATATAATGTTAATATACCAAGCTATTAAAGTACTAAAATCTGTTTTGTATTTTTGTAATACACTGATAACCACGAAAAGCAGGTGGTGATAAGAAGGTCACATGATGAACCAAAGCCCAGCTTTTAAATGTATAACATATATAGACGGTGCACAGTGTCATTCACACTAAACATAATCATGGTATCACACATGAAACTGAAATAATGCAATAAACAATTTTCAATAAAGCAACAAGAAGAAACAGTTATTTAAAAAAAAAAAAAAAAAACATCAAATGTGACCCTGGACCACAAAACCATACGGGTAATATTTTGAAATTGAGATTTATACATCACCCAAAATCTAAATAAATAAGCTTTCCATGGATGCATGATTTGTAGGACAATATTTGGCTGAGATACAACTATCTGAAAATCAGGAATCTGAGGGTGCACAAAAATCTAAATATTGAGAACAGATCAGAATTAAGTTCTGATATATTTACAGTAGGAATTTTACAAAATATCATCACGGAACATGAACTTTATTTAATTTCCTAATGATTTTTGGGATTGAAAAATCAATAATTTTGACCCATACAATGTATTTTTGGCTATTGCTACATACACCCAAGTGACTTAAGACTGGTTTCGTGGTCCAGGGCCACAAATTTGAAATGTAATGCATGGAATTCTGGGAATGTCAATTTACGGTTATTCACTGTCAACTTTACATTTTTTTTTACTTCAGAAAATGGTATACTGCTGTAAAATTACATGCAATTTCCAATACAGCTTTCACCGTACATAATAGGGGAATTTACTGTTAACCATTTAACAGGTTTTTACAGTAGCATTTTTACAATCTTTTACAGTCATTTTTTTACAGTGTAGGTGCCTGGAGGGTCATTTTGCCCTCTGCATTGCATTGAATTGCAAGGTCATGCTGCAGTCTTGAAATTTTAAGGATGGAAGCAACTTGACGCTCATTGTATCCCTCTGCCAGTAAAGCCAGAACTGAATCCTTCTTTTCCTCACTCAAAACCTTGGCCAATAGTTATTATTTGACTCAAATTACTTTAGAGGTACTACAAGCACTGTTTTTGCCATCCAGCTGATCCTAAAAGGATAGTCAGTTGTTTTAATACTTGCCCTTGTTAAATAAGATTTGGTTGAGATGATCCCTAATTAGCACTTCATTAAGCAGAATGAGATGTGACTGTGTTGGAATTTAGCAGACACTGGAATGGAATGACTGCCGCACATGTAGTCTCATGTAGCCAGACCTTCAGACTGACGGCTGAAGGTCTGGGAACTTTGGCCACTTTGAATGGCCAAGGCCCACCCAAGAGGCCATATAACTGACAGGTAAAGCAACCAATCATGTTTCTTTTTAGGGAGGTGGCTATGTCGCCACAATAACAGACTGGTGTGTAAAACTCTCTGACATATTTTAAAGATTCTATGGCACGAACTTTACATTTTTCACATACTTTTGAAAATCCAGTGTTTAGTTGATCATGATAGACGCTCGTTGTCACATGTAAACATGATGGCTTTCTTCTTTCGTGAGGGGGTTTGGCCACACGCCATTTTTGTTTCCAGTCGGAACGTTAAAGAACGCCACACATGCATCTTCCGGAAATCCTGTATAATCGAACCAATCCGATGAAGACTTTCGAAACTCCTGAAGTGTTTCCAGTTAAGTGTGCCTTATGCATCAGATTTTTAGCCAACGTTCCATGATGTCTGAGGCTGAGACTACCATACATGTAGAGATGCTGATTAAAAGTGGTCTCTTAATTTTTTTCCAGAGCTGTATAACACCAAATAGGCTACATATATCAAAAACTGAACTACCACAGTTCTCACAAAGATAGGTACCTACAGACTATGCTTAAAAACAGAAATGTTTCTCACAGCAGTGGGTTTGAGGATAGGCAGTAATTATTTTGAAATGTATTGAAGGTAGTGGATGTGTTAGACAAGTAGTGTGTTGACGGCTATAGTAGCTGACTTTAAAGGGAATGAATACAGAGATGCAGCCAATTTTATCATGCAAACATATTTTGGCATTCTACTGCACTGATGTTCAGCGTAAACACGCTACAAATGGCTTTCAAGTTAAAAAAGTTTGAACCTATTTGTTTTTTATTCCACTGCCCTTCATTTAACATTTTTAAATGCAATAAAAGCACTCAGTGTGAATGCCCCCTAAGACCTGTAGCATGTGTTGGACCAGTTATGTTTAGCCTTGTGAAATCTACGGCACGTTCAACAGTGATAGAAGCATGATTTCCGCAGTCTCTGTGGTTGTGGAGTGAAGACATCATTCTGATGAGAGCCGACAGGAAGAGGTGAACAAGAAGAGAACACAGACTAACGAGAGAGAGAGAGCGAGCTGCAAAGGAGGTACTGTGAAAGGGCAGATCTCCACCTATCGCCATTCTTTTTTTGTTCTGTCTGTTTGTCATAAAGATGAAAGAGTTTAAACTTCAGACAGATATCAAAGCCTGTCAATACATACACACATATCACTGCAACTCTAATAAAGACATCACCTGTGAGACAAAAACTTCAAGAGAGAGTGTGTGTGTTACATCAGCCCTGCTAACAAATGCTAATATGCTGATATACAGATGGTAAGGGATGACGTGGGGAGGTCAGATCCAGTATCACGTCCACATGGATTCAAAAGACATGAGCTGTGATGAACTAGATGAACTTCAGGCTTGTTGTAAGCAAAAAGTTATTTTGATAGTGTAGCCTGAAAATGAATATAAATAATATAGCAACATGCCAAAATATGTGGATTCCCTTACAAAAATGTTTCCACGAAAATATCATGTTTCTCTACAGCTATTGTTACTGTTGTAAATTCATATTAATTTGGGATTCACAATCAGTTTCCAACTTTCACAGTCTACATGTAGAGTGGGAATTTGGTCCAATGTCTCCAGTTGTATGGCATTATGTTGTAAGTGTATGCCAATGGATAATCAAAAGATTAAGTTCACTTAGGCTGGGACACACTAGATGATTTTCAAATCTTAATTGATTTTAAAACAGTGGGAGACCACAGACATGAAGACCACATGAACATTTTTAGCCATCTTCTGAAAGCACACACTACAGTGCCCTCCACTAATATTGGCACCCTTGGTAAATATGTGCAAAGAAGGTTGTGAAACATAATCTACATTGTTAATAAATCTACATTGTTTATCCTTTTGATCTTTACTTAAAAAAATAACAAAATTCTAACCTGTCATTGAAGTAAAACAATTGAAAGTGGGGGGAAAGTCTCATTGTGAAGTAATTGCATTCTCTAGTTCATGTTGGCCACAATTATTGGCACCCAATCATTTCAATGTCCCTTTTCCAAGATAAGGAGTTTTGTCCTATATTGCCTGAAGAGTTTGGAGATCAGAAACCATTCCTTTATCCAGAATCTTTTCAGATCCTTCGGATTCACAGCTCCATGTTGGTGCTTCTTTTCAGTTCACCCTAACTCATTTCCTAGAGGGTCCAGGTCAGAGGTGTGGGACGGCCGTGGCAGAAGCTTCATTTTGTGCTCAGTGACCCATTTATGTGTTGATTTTGATGTTTGTTTTGGGTTATTGTCCTGATGGAAGATCTGAGCATGACCCATTATACGATTTCTAACAGAGGCAGTCAGGTTAGGTTTTTTATCTGTTGGTATTTGATAAAATCCATAATGCCATGTATCTGAACAAGATGTCCATGACCTCCGTCCCACAACATTAACGATCCAGCAACATATTTAACCGTGGGGATGGGGTACTTTTTAATCCCTGTTTATACTAAACCCATCTGATGGGTTTGTTGCCAAAAAGCTCTTTTCTTACACCGCAAAAAAATGCTTTTCTTACTTAGATTTTTTGTCTTGTTTCCAGCCAAAATATCTTAAAATTCTTAAATCAAGCATGATTTTCTAGACAAGTGAAAATGATTGTCTTGTTTTCAGAAAAAACAAGTCAAAATTAAGTGAGTTTTTGCTTGAAACAAGCAAAATAATCAGCCAGTGGGGTAAGCAAAATAATCTTGTTTTCATCTTGAAATAAGATTATTTTGCTTACCCCACTGGCAGATTATTTTGCTTGTTCTAAGCAAAAACTCACTTAAATTTGATGTCTTTTTTTCTGAAAACAAGACAATAATTTTTGCTTGTCTAGAAAATCCTTCTTGATTTAAGAATTTTTAGATATTTTGGCTAGAAACAAGACAAAACATCTAAGTAAGAAAAACATTTTTTGCAGTGTAAGAAAATAGCTTTTTGGCAACAAACCCATCAGATGGGTTTAGTATAAACAGGGATTAAAAAGTACCCCATGTCCACGGTTAAATATGTTGCTGGATCGTTTCTGAAAACAAGACAATAATTTTTGCTTGTCTAGAAAATCCTTCTTGATTTAAGAAT
Organism: Labeo catla; assembly: GCA_012976165.1. Lineage (NCBI taxonomy): Eukaryota > Metazoa > Chordata > Actinopteri > Cypriniformes > Cyprinidae > Labeo > Labeo catla. The sequence goes on from VONZ01000387.1 coordinate 652,456, forward strand.
TTTTAGATATTTTGGCTAGAAACAAAACATTTTTCGCAGTGTAGTTTCATCTGACCATAGAAGCCAGTGGCATTTGAAGTTCCAGTCATGCCTGACAACTAAATATGCTGGAGTTTGTTTTTGGATGAGAGAGGAGGATTTTTCCTGAAACCCTCCTGAACAACATGTGGTGATCCCTAGTTAACAAGTAATAGATTTAAAATGCATTTATTTTAAGTATAGCTCAAATCTATTAACATATTTACTGACACATCGCTCGAAACGTACTGATATAAAAACTGTAATTAAACTTTATTTGGAGTACTAAGCCTAAAATATGTTTATATATTTATAGTACTCTTTGGGGCAGCCGTGGCCTAATGGTTAGGGAGTCAGGCTTGTAACTGAAAGGTTGTGGGTTCAAGTCCCAGGTCCAGCAGGGATTGAAGGTGGGGGGAGTGAATAACCAGTGCTCACTCCACCCTCAATACCATGACAGAGGTGAGCTCCTCTGAGCAAGGCACTGATCCCCCAACTGCTCCCTGGGTGCCGCAGCGATAGAAATATGGCTGCCCACTGCTTTAGGTATGTGTTCACTGCTGTGTGTGTGCACTTGAATGGGTTAAACGCAGAGCACAAATTCCAAGTATGGGTCACCTTACTCGGCCTCATGTCACGTCCTTTCCTTTCCTTTCCTTTAAATAATATCATTCTTTAAATGCTAAATATTTAAAGTGTACCTAAAATATACTTGCAATAGTTCCACTTCAGCATGACTATATACTATACAAATATACTTAGAGATATGAAGTATATCTTAGTTGGACTTCAGCACTACTTCCGCAAATTCCTCTTTCAGGCAAATTTATAACATCTTTGGGTGATTGGAACTTCTTAATTATTGCCCTGATGTTAGAAATAGGGATTTTCAATGTTTTAGCTCTTTTCTTACAGCCACTTTCCTTTTTGTGAAGCTCAACCAACTTGTTCTGCACATCAGAACTATGTTCTTTGGTTTTACTCCTTGTGATGGATGATTAAGGAAATTTGACCTTTGTGTTCCTCATATTTATAATTCTGTAGAACAGAAAGTCATGGCTGGACTATTTAATGCTCCTAGTCACCGTGGTGTGCTAAAATGTAAATATGAAAGGGAATATACTTCAGAGGTATTTTACTCATAAGAATTTCTAGGGGGTGCCAATAATTGTGGCCAACATGCATTAGCAAAAAACATTTATTTCATCATGAGATTGTCTCCCCAACTTTCAACTGTTTTACTTCAGTAATTCAGTGTTTTTTTTTTTTTTTTAAATGAAAGTTCAAAAGGATAAATAATGCAGATTTATTTTTCACAGCCTTCTTTGCTCATATTTACCAAGGGTGCCAATATCAGTGTAGGACACTGACCACGAGACCACACACTTGTTGTTTGTAGAACCAATTTCACAGTGATACAAGATCTCATGGAGACTTGTGAGATCAAATGTGACTAGAATAGAGTAGTGGCTGCAGTTTTAGCAGTTTTTTAGCAGCCGTTTAAGAGTCTTCAATATCAAACATGTTTGATATCTATGAGTTCGGGATGCTCTGTCTCAATCGGGAGCAGTTAAATAATCGTAATGACACCACACAATAGAGGATTCTTTGGACAAAAAAATCATTTGCGACAAGCCTCAAATCGGGCCATGCCCCCGACCATTCAAGGGTGCGAACTGAGCTTGGAATCATCCTTAAAATTTTCAGTCTTAAGCCACAAGGTCAAGTGCAAAGAACACAAGTTGGAACACACCTATGGTTTTTTCCTTTAAATTCACTGCAAAAAATGCTTTTCTTACTTAGATGTTTTGTCTTGTTTCCAGACAAAAGATCTACAAAATCTTAAATCAAGAATGATTTTCAGGCCAAGTAAACACTATTGTCTTGTTTTACAGAAAAAAAAAAAAATCAAAATTAAGTGAGTTTTTGCTTAGAACAAGCAAAATAATCCGTCAATGGGGTAAGATAAATAATCTTATTTCAAACGGAAAACAAGATTATTTTGTTTACCCCACTGGCAGATTATTTTGCTTGTTTCAAGTAAAAACTCACTTAATTTTGACTTTTTTTTTTTGTTTTTTTTTTCTAAAAACAAGACAATATTTTGTACTAGTCTAAATTTTGTAGATATTTTGGCTGAAAACAACAACAACAACAACAAAAAATCTAAGTAAGAAAAGCATTTTTTGGCAGTGTTGTGCACTACAGTTATCCAGCCTACGACTTGATTTACAAAAGGCTTGCATGTATGACAACGTACAAACATAAAAACATGCACACAAAATGTGTGAATTGATCTCTCAAATGTGCAACACAACACATCTTGTCAGGTGTCAACGTACTGTATATGGAAAAAGATTACGTATTTAAAAGACCCTGCTCCCCCACCTTTAATTTTAACTTTAAGGAGTTTAAAACTTTAATTAACACCCCATCCCCCATAATTCGCACCATGCTCACAAATGATTAACCAGCTCCGTGCCAGCTTTCGAAATCCAAACTGCAGAAACTGACTGCTGATTTTCTCAAAATATCAAGTACAAATATTATTTGTGTTCTCAAGGGGGAACGAATGGTGTATTAAAAGACAAACACACAATAAAATGATACAAAAATGAATATTTAGGGTGCAAACCCACTTTGCATTCATAGATTTTATTCTTTTTAGACTTCTTTTAAAAAAAAAGGATTTCTTAAAAAAAATAATTGAAATTAAAATACATATTGCAGGCATAGGTGACACTTTGAGCTGTCTTTCATCCATTCACACGCCTCTTTTGCCTTCTGTTCATACGTGTGCAGCAGCTGCGGCCCTTGCAGACAACAACACCAACAACGACAACAAATTCCACCAAGCGAGGAGCTGGTCCTATTCTGAGCAAATGCTTGCCACCAAACCTTCATTCGCAGATAAACCATTCAGTGTTGCATATTTTGTTATAATTTATTCTGTAGATGGAATATATTGTATTTGTATCTGGTCTCTCAAACACTGCAGGTCTGTTTGGGAATGAGTTCAGCGGAGTGTGTAAGGGATTCGTCCCTCACAACCTCTCGATGTCTCTGTATTTCTTGCGTAGGATAGAGACCTGGTCTTTGAAGAGGACGGGATCCAGACGCAACTGAGAGTGAAGGAGAGGCATGAAGCCAAACCAGCTCGTGAAAGAGTTCATGCAGGACTGACGCTGTGCAAAGTGGTCTGGGTCGGCCCATCGAGACGCCTTAGAGCCCTGAAAGAGAGAGAGGGAGAGAGAGGTCTGTGTATGGTTCACCAGGCAGATTATGAATGAAAGCAGGAACGTGTTACTGGAATTGGGCAGCACTTTAGAAGACACTGACAAACAGAGCGAACACGGAGTGTTCATTTCACGACTCAGAGAACAGACGACAGTTATGGCCTTACGTTCATGAGAAACACTGTGGAAGGATGTCTAGCTGCTTGTTAAAGAAGCTTACAATGTGCTAATACAGACCTACATGCAGCCAATCCTTTGGACAACCAGAGATGTCCAAATCATTCATGAATTCTGTCTCATTACATTAGTATTTTAGAGAAGTTGAGAAATCACAGACCAAAGTTGGATCAATCTGAGATTCAAATCAGCTATTTAGTTTCTATCAGCATCCATTAGACTGATACGAGACACTATTGAAAATGAGGTTAGAATGTACAAGCAGAGTATTGAGAGAGGGAGAGATGGAGAGAAACAGGTGAGACAGACAGAGAAGGATAGTACTGCAACCTTGCTGTCAATCATTAATCTCGCCTTACCATGAAGACATTCATCAAACAGGCCAATACTGCTGAATCAGATCCACACACACTCACAGCCCTGGGGCTCTTCATCCATCACACACTGCACAGACATTTCTGACCTCAATAGGGAATCACTCTGGACACACACTTGTCTGTTTACAACCCATATACACACACAGACTCATACCTGCTGCATCATGGTCTCCTTGTACTGTTTTTTCTGAGTGACTTTGATCGGCGGGAGTTTGGTTACTGCAGAGACGAGGAAATTCATGAGGATGTCCTCACAGTTGGCCAACTGGTCCACCATTGACAGCAGAGACGTCGGCAGGTAGTATGTATACAGGTGATGATAATACCTGACCAATAAAAAAAAAGAATAAATAAAGATATTACTTAAATAACAGAGGATAAGAGAAAGCAAATAAAAATAAGGACATTTTTATTGCTGAATGCTGGTCAGAAACCCTGTCATTAAGGGACAGTTCACCCAACACTGAAAATGCTAACAATTTCTCACCCTCATTTTGTTCCAAATCTATACGACTTTCATTCATCTTTGAAACACAAATGAACAGTGTTGGGGTTAACACATTACAAGTAACATGAATTGCGTAATCTGATTACCCTTCTTAACTAACTTTGTTTCCCATTAATTGACTGACTACTCTCCAGTCCCCATGCTGAGAGAAACAGAGAAACACGTTTGTTATGAAAGGCCTATTACGTTTGCCAAAAATAGAACTTTTTTATATTAAAATCAAACAAGCAAGCCCAGACCAGATCAGTATGTAATAAAAAGTAATGTAGTGCATTACTTTTCATAAAAAGCAACCAAGTAACGCAATTAGTTCCTTTTTTAGGGAGTAATGCAATATTGTAATGCAATATTTCCTCACCCCTATGTCATGTCTTTCTTTCCTCATTTGGAAAGAAATTAAGGTTTTTGAGGAAACATTCCAGGATTTTTTTTCCATATAGTGGACTTCAGTGGTGGTCAAAATTGCAGTTTCAATGGAGCTTCAAAAGGCTCTACGTGATCCCAGCTGAGGAATCATGATCCCAGCAGGCATCTTCATGAACTTTTTGAAATGTTAAAGTTTCTAGATTTCATTAAAAATATGTGCATTTGTGTTTTAAAGATGAACAAAAGTTTTAGAACAATATGAGGCTATGAGGCTCAGGTTTATGCATTGTACATGGGCAGATATCAACTTAATAGAAAGTAATTTTCTAGATAAAAGTATACACATATTTACATAATTCTTTGTCAGAATGCCCTAGAAACCACACAGCAATACATCAACAACCCTTCTAGCATCAAAGCAGTAAGCATTAATTGGGCAAGCACCCTTTAGCATCCTACAGTATTATTCACTTACAGAGATAGTCCACCCAAAAATAAATCCCCTACTCACCCTTGTGTTGCTCCAAAACTGTATGCATTTCTTTGTTCTACTGATCACAAAATAAATTATTTTGAAGAATGTTGATAACCAAAGAGTCTTGGTTCCCATTGACTTCCATTGTAATTTATTAATTTAATTTAATTTAATTTATATATGTAATTTAATTAATTTATTTATATTATGGAAGTGTCAGGATCTCTACTGTGCCAGAGGCAAGGAGCACGGAGACATAGGAGAATTCAGGATAACAGTCTGTAATAGTCCAAAACAACGGTGGCGAATGTCAGTCCTGGAGAGCTGCAGACCCGCAGAGTTTTGCTTCCACCCTAATCACACACCTGAACAAGTCTGAATGGATATTAGGAAGCTACAGGCAGGTGAGATTTTATTATGGTTGGAGATGAACTTTGTAGGGCTGTGGCTCTCCAGAACTAGAGTTCGCCACCCCTGGTAACACAAGGCAGACAGGAGACACACGTATCAGCACACGTAGTGCAGCGTCATACAACGCTGTTAAAATGGTGAGCTGGCTGAACTCACATACTCCACATACTCCAAGAGGGGAAGGTCCTTACGGGATAGGGAGGTGAACAGTAAGGTAAGGTGATCCATGAGGGAAAACAGAAAACAAAATGCAGAAATAAAACAGAGGGTAAACATAACTAAACTTTTCTTTTTTTTGTTGCTGATCCGGTGTTCTGTCAGGATCTCTACTGTGTCGGAGGCAAGGAGCACAGAAACGTAGGAGAATTCAGGATAACAATCTTTAATGGTCTAAAACAAGGGTAACACAAGGCAGGCAGGAGACACACATATTACATAAAGGCTGAGGTAACACCATACAAAGGAAACATGGGGCAGACACACAATAAGTACTCAACACACACAGACAGTCCAGAGGCGTGACATATCGTCCCCCTCCCGGAAGGTGCATCCTTGCGCGGTAGGAACAACAGAGGGAGGGACAGGATGGGAACTTGGGAGGAGGATCGGAAGGAGGAAGGACACCTGGGAGACAGGGAAGAGACAGGAGGAGCCAGGGCGGAACAGATGTAGACAGGAGGGGCTTGGAGCAGGCGGAGCCAAGTGGGACCCAGGCCACAGCTGTAAAGGTGACCCATGGTGGAGCTGACAGAGGGAGGAGACATGGAAAAGGGCTGACGACTCTAGGGGGCCGACCGACAACGGCGGAGCAGGTGGCAGAGGAGCCCGAGGCTGAGAGCCGATGAGCTAGGACAACTAGGAGGATCCGGAGGACCATGGCGAAACTGGTGACTTAGGCGACCAGGGTGGAAGCGTGGACCCGGAAGGCCACGGTAGAGCTGGAGCGACAGAGGACCAAGGTGGAGCCAAAGGGAAAAAGGAGCGCGACCGAGCCGGAGGGACGAGGCATAGCCGGAGGAGTGGAGCCCCAATGCAACGTACGGTCGATGACAGACCAAGGCGTAGCCGGCGGAGCCACTGGACTGCCAGGCCACGGCAGAGAGGAGGTAGCTAGGAGCCAATTTTTGAGGTTGATGGGGTGGTGGTAATTTGCTCCAATCCAGAACAGTCAGTTTAGTGCAGTGTCATACAACGCTGTTAAAATGGTGAGCTGGCTGAACTCAGCCACATACTCCAAGAGGCTGCTTACCATTGTCAAAATAGCTTCTTTTTTATTCCATAGAAGGAAGAAATAGATACAGATTTGGAACAACATGATGTTGAATAAATTAGTACATAATCTTAATTTTGGGCCAGATTATTCTTTTAATAATCTATTAATTATTGTACATTTTTCCATATATTCTTTTAGGACAATCTTTAGAGACAACTTGAGTGCTCCTAACCTATGAGGAATAAAATGTTCCTCTGGGTGAGACTCAGAGTATAGTCATGATATCCTGCACAGACAGAAAAACCACCCTGCTGTGAGAACCTCAAAAGACAGATGTTTTAATTTCTGTGAGTGACACCTACTCTCTCTCTCACCGTCCTTATTAAACAGAATCTCCTTTCCTGCCTGCAGACGTCTTTTCTGTCATTCTCTTTCCTTCCCTCTCTCTCTTTTTCTCTCTCTCTCTTTGAGGGACAGCCGTCAGAGCATTCCTCTCAGCCCTGCAGGTGGCTTATCTCTCTTCACACGTTTATTTATGTCTTTTTCTCCCGCACGGTTTAAGCTGGGGTCACTTTGCAGGTGGTGTGTCAGCTCGCTGACCAGTAGCAAAGCGGTTAATCTGTGTGTCGGGTGTGTGATGTGTCAGTCTGAAGGTCTGTGTGTGTGTGTGTATGTCCAGCTCTGTTGTGAGTGATGAGTTCAGAGACCTTCAGCTAAAACAAACTGTGAACTCCATCTCACCTGTGCCATTTATCGTTAAAATATGGCTAGTGAAGCTGTCAGACTGAACATTTATTACCTGCTTTAATATCAGCCTGTCTCTGAGCGATCTCTATCGCAGCAGGTCGCACATTCGGCTTTTACAAGCACCTGACACTGACCTCGTACCAGCCTCTTGTCCAAATTCTGTGAGCGCCGCAAAAACCTGTGACTGAAGACTCAACAAGCTGTGCATCCCTGCTGTGCAGTTGCTAGGGTATTGTGGATGGTTACTACAGTGTTTCTAAGTGGTTGCTAAGTTGTTCTGAGTGTTCTCAGAACATTATCATACTGTTGCTAGGGTGTTGTTGATGGTGTTCAGGGTATTTTGGTGGTTGCTAAGGTGCTCTGAGTGTTTTAGATCATTGCTGTTTCTAGGATGTTGTGGATGGTGTTCAGGGTGTGTCTATGTGATTGCTATGGCTGTTGCTAAGGTGTTGTGGGTGGTATCCAGAGTGTTTCTGTGTAGTTGTTTTGCTGTTGCTAGGGTGTTGTGGAAAGTGTTAAGTGTGGTGGTTTAAGGCTCCTGAGTTTAGGAGTTTGTTGCTGTAGGTTTGTGGGGGGTTCTGCGTTTCCATGTAGTTGGCGCTTTGCTATATGATGTTGTGGATGGTGCTCTGAGTGTTTCAGTGGTTGCCAAGGTGCTCTGAGGGAGCCTATGTTGCTGGTTGCTTAGTGCCGCAATTCAAAAGTTCCAGCGTTTCTGTGTATTGTTATGTCGGTTGCTAGGGTGTTGTGGACGTGGTGTTTCTGTGGTTGCTAAGGCGTTTCGGTTTTGCGTTGCTTTTCTATGTGCTGTGCCTGTGGTTTAAAAGCGCAGTTCGGCGGCGCCATTGAAGTGTTCTGTGGCTGCCGAAGAAGTGTCGAGCGTTTTAGTGTTGCTAATAGGTGTTGTGGATTGTGTCCAGGGCGTTTCCTTTGTGATTGATGCGCTATCGCTAGTGTAAAAACCGCAGTGTCTGGTGGGTGTTCTGGCTGCTAAGTTGCCCTGAGCGAATACCGTTAATTGCTGCTTGCTAGGTGGTGCCGCGGAAGTCTGCATTTTGTGGTTAAGCAGCGCTGCTGTTGTGGATGGTGTTCAGGGTGTTTCTGTGGTTGCTAAGGTGGCCTAGACTTTAAAGTGTGTTGCTATGCTGTTGCTAGGATGTTGTGGATTGTGCTCAGACTGTTTCTCTGGTTGATAAGGTGCTGATAAGTGTTTTAGACTATTGATTTTGCTAGGGTGTTGTGCATGGTGTCCAGGGTGTTTGTCTATAATTGCAACAGTGTTGTGGATGGTGTTTAGGGTGTTTCTGTGCTTGCTAAGGTGCTCTGAGTGTTTGACAGCATTGCTGTTGCTGGGTGTTGTGGATGGTGTCCAGTATATTTCTGTGTGGTTGCTATGCTGTTGTGGATGGTGTTCAGGATGTTTCTTGATTGCCTAAGTTGGCCTGATTTTTAAGAGTGTTAGGTATTTGCCATGATGTTGTGGATTGTATCCAAGGTTCTATGTGGGTTGCTGTTGCTTAGGTGTTGTGGGGAGTGTTCAGTGGGTTTTTTTGGTTGATATATCTTGGTGCTCTAGTGTTTAGACTGTGATTTTTACTTGGTGTGGACCTGGAGTCAGGAATTGTTTCTATCGATTGCTACAGGTGGTGGATGAATTGTTTAGGGTGTTCCCCTACCAAAAGCTACACTTGATGCTTCGTATCAATACGCTAATGGGAACAATCTTTGTTCGACCGGTTGTGAAGCATGTGTGTCAAACACGCCAAGAATTGGCCTAAGTAACCTCGGCAGGTGACGTCATTTGATTACACGCACCTGAGGGTTATAAATAGGCGTGAGACGTACAATCTTCAGGTTTCTTTGTCTTCAGAGACCGCATTGTGTGTGAGTCACGCTAAAGCAGTATATGAAAGTGAAAGTAAAAGTTAAAGATTACTCATCATAGCGAGTTAATCTGTGAGAGATGCGTGCCTCCGTGTTACGGCTCATCTCTGCAGATGACTCGCATGAGTATTTTTTTTTTTTGGAGTGTTAGGGGTAAGAGCATGCAGCTCTTGCTTTCAAGGGCGATTCACGTTCGGCTCGTTTTCCTTACGAAGCACGAGCTGTTGCGCCCTCGTTAAGAACGCACTTTGATCTGGTCGAGGCTTGAGAGGCGGGTCCTCCCCTTCCCCTCGTTCTCTCGCCAGATCGGGAGATTTTCGTGCCCGCTTCCAAAGCATGCCACGGCATTTCTTTGGATCGGGCAGCGAACGCTGCAACTCTTGCTTTTGTTGAACTGGAATTCAGAGCGCCGCCTTCGAGCGCTCCTCCCGCGATTATATTTGCGAATGAGGAGTTACTCGAGGTGATGACTCATGCACCAGATTTAAGATGGTTTGGCCATAGGAACAAGAGACCCCCAGACACTCCAAACTAGATGACAGTTTTCTGTCAGGTGGTCAGGGGGAGGGACTTCAGCTATGGTCTCTCCCCTTCTTTGGTTACCTCCATGATGAGAGATCTCATTCATGGAGTAAGCCATTTGTCATGTGTTTTTCTGTGTCCTCAATTTTGAATTATTCAATTATTGTGGATTCAAGGCACAGAGCTATATGATGATATCCCAGGTGGAGGAGACGCTAGTGGGCTATCTCTCCTCTGGGAGCGTATCATCAGTCAAAAGTAAACGCTCCCTACCAAGCTATG